>JAEPBF010000241.1:10000-12500 GCA_019739055.1 Passiflora organensis | reverse complement strand
TATGCGACCAGGGAAGACTTGTCCGGGTGGGACTAGTCGACTTGTCCTTGCAAGGACAAGATGAAAGGCTTACTGATTAGTTTGCGTGTTAACCATCTACCCTTTGTGCAGTAAGTTTTGGACAACGCAGGTGGAAGGGGATGACCTTTCTTTTTCATTGCCAAGGGCAATCTGATGTGTTTCACCTGCCTATGTACTTCTGAGCTTTCGGAAGTGTTTGCAGTCCTCCCTCATCCATAGATTTGGCCATAACCTCTTTTGATTGATTTTTGAATTGCGTGATCCCCTTTAGTTGTTTAGGAATGATCTTATGTGTATTGGGAGATTTGTGTTTAGGGATTCTGTAGATCTTATGATGCTGTGACCCTACTGACATTCTTGTAATCTCAAACTGTTGTTTTTGCCCCTTTTCAGGCTTAGGTAAAATCACTGTTCGTGGTACCAGTGTGTGAGATCAAGGCTGCACGGCGGGACGATATCGCATCACATTTGTATACTTGTTACTTACGCATATAACATGAATGATTGGACAACTTTCTACTTTATTTTAAGCACTCTCATTTGGTTGCTATTTCCGAAACTTTTTGGAAGATTTCTTGTTGATTATTTGGATCCCTATGGGACTTGTGTGTTATGAACCCAATGATTTGATTTAAGACATCCGCTGATGTTTTATTTACTCCGTGTCTTACCAGAACATGTGTCCAATATCATGCTCCAATCGTTGATAAGCAATAAAATGAACAAGTTAAAAATCGGTAGTTAATGATAAGCCTGGTGAGATTCAAATAGGTTTTAGGTGTCATTTAGTCTTATTTGGGTTTCACGGCGGTAATGATCTTAATCGGAGCAATTATTAATAGTTAGGGATTGGGGTCGTTACAATTGCGCCTATGCACGCACATCGTGCAGTATAAAATTGCGGAAAAATTACGAAAGGAGGTTAGTCTGCCCATTTTTCACCCTTGCCGCACCTCGACGTGCTCGTATAAGGACCCTTCGTGTGCCACGGCCAAATCTACCCGCGCACACCTGCACTTTTATGTTTCCAGTAGGTGCAAAAACATATTTAAGGAGGTTTTGGGCTGATGGAATTCGAATGGGAGCCTTGCAAAAAAAATTTTGTGCAAGGTGTATGTTTGCCGCACCCCGACGTGCACAAAAGTGCTCGTATAAGGACCCTTTGTGTGCCACAGCCAAATCTACCCGCGCACACCTGCACTTTTATGTTTCCAGTAGGTGCAAAAACATATTTAAGGAGGTTTTGGGCTGATGGAATTCGAATGGGAGCCTTGCAAAAAAAATTTTGTGCAAGGTGTATGTTTGCCGCACCCCGACGTGCACAAAAGTGCTCGTATAAGGACCCTTTGTGTGCCACAGCCAAATCTACCCGCGCACACCTGCACTTTTATGTTTCCAGTAGGTGCAAAAACATATTTAAGGAGGTTTTGGGCTGATGGAATTCGAATGGGAGCCTTGCAAAAAAAATTTTGTGCAAGGTGTATGTTTGCCGCACCCCGACGTGCACAAAAGTGCTCGTATAAGGACCCTTTGTGTGCCACAGCCAAATCTACCCGCGCACACCTGCACTTTTATGTTTCCAGTAGGTGCAAAAACATATTTAAGGAGGTTTTGGGCTGATGGAATTCGAATGGGAGCCTTGCAAAAAAAATTTTGTGCAAGGTGTATGTTTGCCGCACCCCGACGTGCACAAAAGTGCTCGTATAAGGACCCTTTGTGTGCAACGGCCAAATCTACCCGCGCACACCTGCACTTTTATGTTTCCAGTAGGTGCAAAAACATATTTAAGGAGGTTTTGGGCTGATGGAATTCGAATGGGAGCCTTGCAAAAAAAATTTTGTGCAAGGTGTATGTTTGCCGCACCCCGACGTGCACAAAAATGCTCGTATAAGGACCCTTTGTGTGCCACAGCCAAATCTACCCGCGCACACCTGCACTTTTATGTTTCCAGTAGGTGCAAATGCTTGGTTTTTGCACCAACGTATGGGAGGCCGCAAATGTATTGAGCAGGACGGGTATGCACTCCACGTACTAAACCAAGTGGAAATTTTGCATGTTATTAACGTTATCACTGATATGTTTGTTGGCTGAACATGAAGGGTGTGGGATACTAGTTCTTTTAAGATTGAGGGGCAAGCCGATGACGTGTTGGGTCGTTCTTCGCCCCAAATGCTGAGGTTTAGGGCCTGTATTCTCATTTGTTGCCTAAGAAAGATGATGTGGGAACCAAAATTCGTTAATGCATACGGGGCTCCTCGACCCGTTTGGCAAGATTAAGAAGATGGCTCCTTGTTGAGGGACGGTTAGGATTCAAGCACCTACGCTTGTGTGAGGTCTTTCGGCCGATCGTGCATGGTGCAAGATTCCTTTTCGTACTAAGATGGGGGGTTGCCGGGTCGGAACGGGGAGTCCCCCATCGAAGGATGGATGGGGTTTTAGCACCTACGCTTGGGAGGCCATCGGCCAACCGTGCAAGATG
>JAEPBF010000241.1:0-5000 GCA_019739055.1 Passiflora organensis | reverse complement strand
ACTTTAGCTTGAAAGGAAGAGCATCAGGTATGAAAATGGCAGACAACTTTGATTTAGAATGTGGCCTACACAAAAGGTTAAGCATGTGAAGGCAGATTTGAACAATAATGGCATAACTAGACACTCAACTTGTATAAACACATAAGGGACCCAAATTATGGCTGTATGTGATGTGGATCCTGAGGTAAGTATGGTAAGGTAATGTAGGTTTAATCCAGGTGAAAATCTTATGTAATTACCCACTGTAATTGCTGAGTTACGGTACGGTAACAAAAATCAGGGATTTACGGTGATCAATTTTTTTTTGTGACTGGTGTATCTGATTTTACTCTATGATGATTGTCTAATTACATAGCCAATTTAATCAATGTAGAATGAGTACATTGGGCCTTAGGAAATTTCCGAATGGACTTGGGCCTTGGGAATGGTAATTGGACCGAAAATATGAAGATACGAATCAAATACGGGCTGCAGCAGTTTTACGATCGGACAATTCGTAAAACTGCATCATATAAGTAGTGTATATTTATGTTTTTGAGAAGTTACATGGCCAAGGATCTAATTACTTTTACCTTTCATAGGGTTACTCAGATGTCTAAGGTTCACTCAGGTCCATCTAAATCGTAAAATGTTACCGTCACACGGTAAACAAAACTCATCCGGAGTACTCGACGGGGTGGGGACTTACCAAGCTAATATGGTAGAAATGGATATAGTAAAAATTTAGGGATTGCCGAAATGACTCGTACGGGCGTCGAAGCCATTAGCTAATAGGTCTAGTACATATCTAACACTCAAAATGCTGAAAAATAACTTATACGATAAAAATAAAAAGGAAGAATAACTGATGGAAACCTCTAAAAGAGCGAGGTCTCACATACCGTGTGCCCCCGCTTGTGGTTGGTCAAAATTTGAGTCGTTGGTGATAGTGCCATGGCAATCGGTGGTTGATAAAACCTTCGTAAAATGTCGTGGACTAGCCAAAAGAAGACTCTGAGACCCTGTTCACTCCCAACAGAGACCCCAGGTCAGGCGGGATTACTCGCTGAGTTTAAGCATATCAATAAGCAGAGGAAAAGAAACTTACAAGGATTCCCCTAGTAACGGCGAGAAAACCAGGAATAGCCTAGCTTGAAAATCGGGCGCCCTCGGCGTCTGAATTGTAGTTTGGAGAAGCGTCCTCAATGGCGGACCGGACCCAAGTCCCCTGGAAGGGGACGCCGGAGAGGGTGAGAACCCAAGTGGAAAGATGGAAAGGACTTTTAAAAGAGAGTCAAAGAGTGTTTGAAATTGTCGGGAGGGAAGCGTATGAGGGCCGGCGATGCGGCCCGGTCGGATGCGGAACGGCTATAACCGGTCTGCCGATCGGCTCGGGACGTGGACCAGTGCAGATTGGGGTGGTGGCCTAAGCCCGGGTTGTTGATACGCCCGTGGAGATGACGTCTCTTCGATTGTGGTTGGCAGCGTTCATCGTTAAGACGTGTTTCGGTACCTGCACGCTCCTGGCACCGGCTTGCGGGCTCCCCATTCGACCCGTCTTGAAACACGGACAAAGGAGTCTGACATGTGTGCGAGTCAACGGGCGAGTAAACCCGTGAGGCATAAAGAAACTGACTGGTGGGATCCCCCTAAGGGTTGCACCGCCGACCAACCTTGATCTTTTGAGAAGGGTTCGAATGAGAGCATGCCTGTCGGGACCCGAAAGATGGTGAACTATGCCTGAGCGAGACGAAGCCAGAGGAAACTCTGGTGGAGGCCAGACTAATCGAACCATCTAGTAGCTGGTTCCCTCCGAAGTTTCCCTCAGGATAGCTGGAGCTCGGCACTAGTTCTATCAGGAAAAGCCAATGATTAGAGGCATCGGGGGCGCAACGCCCTCGACCTATTCTTAAACTTTAAATAGGTAGGAAGGCGTGCCAGCTTTGTTGAGCCACGCCATGGAATCGAGAGCTCCAACTGGGCCATTTTTGGTAAGCAGAACTGGCGATGCGGGATGAACCGGAAGCTGGGTTACGGTGCCCAACTGTGCGCTAACCTAGAACCCACAAAGGGTGTTGGTCGATTAAGACAGCAGGACGGTGGTCATGGAAGTCGAAATTCGCTAAGGAGTGTGTAACAACTCACCTGCCGAATCAACTAGCCCCGAAACTGGATGGCGCTGAAGCGCGCGACCTATACACGGCCGTCGGGGCAAGTGCCAGGCCTCGATGAGCAGGAGGGCGCGGCGGTCGCTGTAAAACCCGGGGCGTGAGCCCGGGCGGAAAGGCTATCGGTGCAGATATTGGTGGTAGTAGCAAATATTCAAATGAGAACTTTGAAGGCCGGAGAGGGGAAAGGTTTCATGTAAACGGCACTTGCATATGGGTTTGTCGATCCTAAGAGACGGGGGAAGCCCGTCCGATAGCGCGTTCGCCCGTGAGCTTCGAAATGGAATCGGGTTAAAATTCCTGAACCTGGACGTGGCGGCTGACGGCAATGTTAGGGAGTCCGGAGACGTCGGCAGGGGCCTCGGAAAGAGTTATCTTTTCTGTTTAACAGCCCGCCCACCCTGGAAACGACTCAGTCGGAGGTAGGGTCCAGCGGCTGGAAGAGCACTGCACATCGCGTGGTGTCCGGTGCGCCCCCGGCTGCCCTTGAAAATCCGTAGGACCGAGTGCCTCCCACGCCCGGTCGTACTCATAACCGCATCAGGTCTCCAAGGTGAACAACCTCGGGTCAATGGAATAATGTAGGCAAGGGAAGTCGGCAAAATGGATCCGTAACTTCGGGAAAGAGATCGTACCCGCGCACACCTGCACTTTTATGTTTCCAGTAGGTGCAAAAACATATTTAAGGAGGTTTTGGGCTGATGGAATTCGAATGGGAGCCTTGCAAAAAAAATTTTGTGCATGGTGTATGTTTGCCGCACCCCGACGTGCACAAAAGTGCTCGTATAAGGACCCTTTGTGTGCCACGGCCAAATCTACCAGCGCACACCTGCACTTTTATGTTTCCAGTAGGTGCACAAAAATATTTAAGGAGGTTTTGGACTGATGGAATTCGAATGGGAGCCTTGAAAAAAAAATTTTGTGCAAGGTGTATGTTTGCCGCACCTCGACGTGCACAAAAGTGCTCGTATAAGGACCCTTTGTGTGCTACGGCCAAATCTACCCGTGCACACCTGCACTTTTATGTTTCCAGTAGGTGCACAAACATATTTAAGGAGGTTTTGGGCTGATGGAATTCGAATGGGAGCCCTGAAAAAAAAATTTTGTGCAAGGTGTATGTTTGCCGCACCCCGACGTGCACAAAAGTGCTCGTATAAGGACCCTTTGTGTGCCACAGCCAAATCTATCCGTGTACACCTGCACTTTTATGTTTCCAGTAGGTGCACAAACATATTAAGGAGGTTTTGGGCTGATGGAATTCGAATGGGAGCCTTGAAAAAATTTTTTTTTGCAAGGTGTATGTTTGCCGCACCCCGTCGTGCACAAAAGTGCTCGTATAAGGACCCTTTGTGTGCCACAGCCAAATCTATCCGCACACATCTGCACTTTTATGTTTCCAGTAGGTGCACAAACATATTTAAGGAGGTTTTGGGCTGATGGAATTCGAATGGGAGGCCTGCAAAAAAAATTTTGTGCAGGGTGTATGTTTGCCGCACCCCGACGTGCACAAAAGTGCTCGTATAAGGACCCTTTGTGTGCCACAGCCAAATCTACCCGTGCACACCTGCACTTTTATGATTCCAGTAGGTGCACAAACATATTTAATGAGGTTTTGGGCTGATGGAATTCGAATGGGAAGCCTGAAAAAAAAATTTTGTGCATGGTGTATGTTTGCCGCACCCCGACGTGCACAAAAGTGCTCGTATAAGGACCCTTTGTGTGCCACGGCCAAATCTACCCGCGCACACCTGCACTTTTATGTTTCCAGTAGGTGCACAAACATATTTAAGGAGGTTTTGGGCTGATGGAATTCGAATGGGAGCCTTGAAAAAAAAATTTTGTGCAAGGTGTATGTTTGCCGCACCCCGACGTGCACAAAAGTGCTCGTATAAGGACCCTTTGTGTGCCACGGCCAAATCTACCCGCGCACACCTGCACTTTTATGTTTCCAGTAGGTGCACAAACATATTTAAGGAGGTTTTGGGCTGATGGAATTCGAATGGGAGCCTTGAAAAAAAAATTTTGTGCAAGGTGTATGTTTGCCGCACCCCGACGTGCACAAAAGTGCTCGTATAAGGACCCTTTGTGTGCCACGGCCAAATCTACCCGCGCACACCTGCACTTTTATGTTTCCAGTAGGTGCAAAAACATATTTAAGGAGGTTTTGGGCTGATGGAATTCGAATGGGAGCCTTGAAAAAAAAATTTTGTGCAAGGTGTATGTTTGCCGCACCCCGACGTGCACAAAAGTGCTCGTATAAGGACCCTTTGTGTGCCACGGCCAAATCTACCCGTGCACACCTGCACTTTTATGTTTCCAGTAGGTGCACAAACATATTTAAGGAGGTTTTGGGCTGATGGAATTCGAATGGGAGCCTTGCAAAAAAAATTTTGTGCAAGGTGTATGTTTGCCGCACCCCGACGTGCACAAAAGTGCTCGTATAAGGATCCTCTATGTGCTGCAGAAAAATCTACCCGTGCACTCCTGCACTTTTATGATTGCAGACAAAATATCTTTCATGTCTCAAAAAATTATGAAACTAGGCAGATAATTCAATTATATCATTGCTGAGATGTGTACCAAATTTCAAATCAAAACTCGAAAAATTAATGGTTTTAGAGGGGGTGTGACATTTAAGACATGTTGATGTCTACTTCTACCACTCCTGCAAATGCTGTAAGACCCTTAATTTTGAATACTAGAAGTCCAGAAGCCAGTGCAGAGGAAAAGACGATTTTGCCCCTAAAGGAAAAAATGTGTGATGGCCGAAATTGTTAAGATTGTTTAGTAATTAACTTTTTTTAAAATTTCTTTTGATCTATGTTCTTATAGGTGGATAATTGCCTTAGAGAT
>JAEPBF010000244.1:785326-936371 GCA_019739055.1 Passiflora organensis | reverse complement strand
GTGAGAACCGCAATTCTCCAATACTCAACCACTGTTCAGATTCCTCTTGATACAAGCACTTATAAAACCTCCGAACCTCTCTCTTTATTTCCCCCAGATCTTTAGAAAGTCTTCCATCAACCGTGAGAACCTTAATCTGATTAACCTTCCTCCTTGTACTCGCGCAAACATAGAAAAACAGGGTATTGGAATCCCCCAGCCTCAACCACTACACCCTGGACTTCTGCCTCCACATCGATTCCAGCTGAGTTTTGGTCCTCCACTTCACTTCTACTAGCCGCTGGTATCTCCTCTCCTCCTCATCACTTCTACTCCCTTCCTCTGATCTATTCAAATCCGTCCCTTCGATCTCCTCCAGGATCTTCATCAAGGCATCCTCCGAATCCCCTACATTCTCCCGACTCCATTGTCTAAGTCCCCGTTTAAGGAACTGCAGCTTACGTACCATGGAGAACCTCCCCGAAAACCTCTGGCCTGCTTTCTCCCAGTGTTCCTTTACCACCTGTAAAAAATCTGGCTCATCCCACCATGCATCCCAAATGCGCACCGGTTGTGGTCCCCAGTCCACAGTCGCCGACTTGAGCATGATCGGTACGTGATCTGATAGTTTTTTGGCCCCCGCTAATAAACTGAATTCCGGATTATCTGCGATCCATTCAGCATTCACAATCGCCCTGTCTATTCTTGAGGCACACCTGGATGAAAACCAAGTAAATCTACTACCATTGAGTGGTAGGTCGACCAGCCCTCCCTCCTCCACCATCCGTCTTAGTTTTCGGCTCCTCAACTGTCAAAGGTACGTCCCATCCGCTCCTAGGGAGAAAGCACTTCATTAAAATCACCTATCAAACTCATGCCCCGTCGTTAGCTACCTTAAACTCCAGAATATCCCTCCATACTGCTTCTCTACCAGCCGCTGTATTAGGTGCATGTATGACTGCACACCACACCCTACCCCCCGTAGCTTTCACTCTGAAATCTAGGGACATCCATCGAGCGAAACGAAAATGATGAATAACCTCCACTTCTGACTTATCCCACATCGCCAACAACCCCCCTGATCTGCCTCTTGCGTCACAGGTATACCACCCCACAGAACCATCAGGCCAGAGCCAGCGCACCCGACACTCCTCCATACTCTCAATTTTGGTTTCAGCCAGGAAACACGCTACAAGGCTGTTCGTACACACCAAGTTCCGCGCGTCCCTACACTTCATACTACTCCTTATTCCCCTCACATTCCAGAATCCAATATTAAACATGATAACTCATCACACCCAACCCGCATAAAAGATAGGTCCCGAGACTTACCTACCTTTGCTACATCCCCGTTGATCATGCTCCTCCTCCACCATCTCCACTATCTTCTCTTTCAGCTCCGCTCTTGTCTTGAGAGGTCTCAACTCAAGCTTCTCCATAACCTCTAATGTTGCCTGGGCTTCTTTCTCTATTTCTTCCTCCTTCTCTCTGAAATCCATCTCCTCAACCCCACCCGACTCTGGCATCCGTAACTTAGGGAGCGCTGAATCGGGTATCATGCTAACCAAGTCAGAATCGCACGAGGCCAAGGACTGTGTACCTACGTTCTCTCCCGACTTCCCCCGCACTCCTCTCTTTGTCGTAGCCTTAGCTGTTCTCACTCTAGCTGCCATAATCCTCTCGTACACTCTTGCAAGAACTTTGTCTGATCTGAGGCTGCTCCTGGTTGGACTATTTCCTTTCTCCACATCACTGCTCGCCCTATATGCATTTCCCTCCAGAGCCTCTTCTGCCAATCTTTGCCTCGGCTGCTTCTCTAAGCTATTAACGGACAATAGTTTACGAGCATTAGTCTTCCTGGTGATACTCTCTGCTTCCTGGTGTGTCCCGGCCTGACCTCGACCTCTTCCTGAAGTCAGCCCTCCTTGACCCCCGAGTTGGGCCTTTCCTTTCCCCAGGCTGGCTGCACACTAGGTGCTCCTTTCCCCCTAACATGCTCGCTAGGCTTTCCTTTCCCCCTGGGCTTATGTCCCTCAGCCCACCAGTATTCTCCAGGCCCTGCCCACTCGACTCTGTTCCCCTCTCCTTGTGCTCTAGCTTTCTGTCCCCCGAGTGACTGGGACTACGGCTTACAGGCTGATATGTCTCGTTACGTAGTTCACTGTCAACCATCCTCCTTGGGGATTGCACCTGTCTACATGGCGAGAGCGCCGGAAATCAACAACTATCCCCATCCCTTCCCTACATGGTCACCCGTTGAGAGGCTGTTGTGCATCTGCCCCACCACCTCTGTAATTGTAATCATAAAACGACTTTCCTCCACCAATAGCTGCACTCGTCCGCCTACCGTGTCAGAGCTGTCAACCCGCACACACACCAACGCTGCTTTTAGATTTGAACAATTCAAGGTGTCCAGATGAATCTGCACTACTTCGCCGTACGTCTCCGCAATTCGACGAACACCTTCTGCCGACCATGCATGCAACGAGATACCAGTCAGCCTCAACCAGCACACCCTTCCTCTCAGAGTGTCATCCGGTCTCCAGGGCTGAAGCTCCACGAACATCGCCTTCCACGTTTTCAAATGATCATTAAGTGCATGATGCATCTCTTCTGAAGAGGGGAAGGTGACCAGGAAAGCTAAGTTACCCAGTTTTCTCACACTCACCTCCTGCGGGATCTAAGTGTTGTTGAAGACACCATCTCTAACTATGCCAACTAAGCTCCTGTTCAAACATTCCCTATTATGTTCAGCCTCATCAACCCGAACAACTACTTCTACCCTCACATCGTCGTCTCCCGCATTTTTCCCAGCCACAACTTCTGAAAAAGTTCTCTTCCCCTTTATGAAACCTCCTTCCACAGAGGTTCTCCTCACATCCTACGTGCACTGCTCCCTATCAACCTCTCCTCCTTTAATGTTACTAGTAAGCTGTGGTGAGTTTCTCCCCCTGTTAACGTACCTTGCCTCACTGAAAATGAGCACCTGACCCTCCAGCGACAGCCTGTTTAACTTGAGCAGCCTCTCACCTTCGTTAATTCCTTGATGCATAAATCTGACGAAGCCAAACCGCGTGTTCCGCACATTTTTCTTCCGCGAAATGAAAGCATCCACCACCGGTTCCCATTTTCGGATCAATCGAAACAAATCGCCAGAGCTCCACCCTTCTGGGATGTGGTCGACGAAATATGAGATGTATC
This sequence comes from Passiflora organensis, assembly GCA_019739055.1. NCBI lineage: Eukaryota > Viridiplantae > Streptophyta > Magnoliopsida > Malpighiales > Passifloraceae > Passiflora > Passiflora organensis. The sequence goes on along the minus strand of JAEPBF010000244.1, from coordinate 933,191 downwards.
TCTTGTCATTAAAAAGAACTCTCGGATTCCAACTTGCCTGCTGGGCTATATTCGCATCACTCTTTTTGGACAAGAGCTGATCATGCGTATAACCCCCTTGAGCTCCTGGTGCCAATGAATGAGCTAGTGGAGTACTGCGATGGTGCGGTCGAAAGTTGTTTGGGGATATAGCGTTTAGGTTTAAAGTGTGTTCCGGGGAATTGGGGACAGAGGTTCCTTTATTATTCTCTCTCATTGCATTACCGGCCAAAAGCAAGTACGTTACCAGGTCAGTTTGGAAGATTATTTAGGAGATTATTATATTTAATGATTACAAGACTTGGAGATCACATATGCAATTCACATCCTGAGTCAATTTATGCAAAATCTAAGAGAAAGACATTGGGAAGGGAATTTTCTTGCCTAGGAACAACAATGACTTAAAATTAATTGGGTATTGTAACTTAGATTAGGCTAGTTGTCCGATGATTAGAAGATCCATTACGGGCTACTTTATCACTTTAAGAAATGCATCTATTTCTTAGAAATCAAAGAAGCAAGCAACAATATCTCGTTCTTCAGCAGAAGTAGAATATTAGGCCATGGCCAGCACATTAAGTGAGACAATATGGCTTAAAGAGTTACTAAGTTTCTTGAAGCTAGCTTACAGCAAATCGACTCTCCAAATAGCAGTCAATCCTATATTTCCATGAGAGACCCAAACACACCGAGGTAGACTACCATTTAATACATAAGAAGATACAAAAAGGAGATGTTTAGATGGAATACGAGCCCATTTGGGAACACATGGCCGATATTTTCACAAAAGCTCTCAGATTTCAACAGTTTCACTATCTGTCCAGCAAGCTGGGTGTCTATGATCCACACACTCCAACTTAAGAGTATTAAGGAAAGAATCACTATTGTAATTAATATGGTAGATATTATGAGTGTAATGTGGTGCATATATATAGTACGATGATGAAGATCAATAAAATCAAGCTTTTGTCTTGATTATTCTGTGTCTTTTAACTAATTGATTAAACAAAACTATCAATCCATCCATGTGAAACAGAGCCGGAAACTTACTCTGTTTGTCTTCTCTGAAAGTGACGACTTTCTCTGCCCACAAATAAGAAAAACAAATAAAATAATGTAAACAGTGGATTTTGCAGGCATTTTTGACCTGGGGAATCCAAGAATCTGAAGGGGTTGGAAGCTAGTTTCGCAGCAGTTTCCAGGGAAAATTTTATCAAGTTTATGCAAACTAAGGCATTTAGGCATTCAGAATAGATTTCTGCAGGCATCCGAAGGTAAAAGATGGTTCTGAAGCTTGGAACCACTTAGTAGCAGTGTTTTCTGCATCGAAGGGCTTGTTGGTCTGATGATGATGGACTGTATCCCAATTAACAATGATCCACAGTTCAGGCTCACTCTTTCGAGAATCAAAATTTTATTCTTCCACACCTTTTACAATCCATCACGTTGATCTAGATCAAGTGAGGCATTAGAAAAGAATATTTGCTTTAACATTAATAATGATACTATTAACTCCAAATCTATTAGTTTTATAACATAAATTTACTTTATAAGATTTTTTTTCTTTTTCAACTTCTCCTAAATGAGAAAAAGAAAAAAAAAGAAAAACTTTATGCCACGATGGATTTTGCAGGCATCTTTGACCTGGGGAATCCAGGAACCCGAAGGGACAGGACGCTTCACAGCACTTTCCCGGGGACCATCTATGACCTGTATTTTGTATATTACTCCCCAGTTGGATTTTCGTATTATTTGATTTCTTTTTCTTTTATCACCCTCGATTCGCTTCTCTGCTCTGTAATTGGATTTGGAGGACCAACACAGAAGGCTTGAAACATTGTGCCTGCATAATCTACTCCCATCACGATGAGATGATGATAGCCGAAAACTCTGCATCTATTTACGAAGGCTTGAGACATTTGCTGCAAGGAAACTGAGACTTGTTCAGATCTTCGACTACAAACAAGGTAAGCTCTATACATACATCCTCCGATTTTCTTCCCAAACTAAATTGACAACGCTCTTGCTTTTATATATACTTACTCGTGCCAAGAGTCCTGCTTATGATAGTGTCCAGGTTTCACTCCTATCTACGCCCCATGTGTGATAGTCGCTGTTAGATCTGTTGTTTTTTTCGCAGTTTGATTCTCATTGTTAGATCTGTTGCTATATTTGTCGTCAGCTTGATTAACTTCATAAATAATCAAAGAGAAACCTTTCTAAATCACTGGGGTGTTTATTTTAATGATTAACTGCATCTCCTAATCTTGCGAAGGGTTTAGTTGAACGGCTATTACAGCAATCATGGGAAAGCATGGACAATCCTCCTCTTCCACCTCTCGGCATATTCAATACGACATTTTCTTGAGTTTCAGAGGCGCAGACACGCGAACCACTTTCACTGATTACCTGTATCGAGCGTTGTTACAAAAACACTATGCTGTATTTAGAGACGAAGAAGGGATAGCATGTGGGGAAAAAATCGCACCTGCACTAGAAAAAGCTATTCGAGAGTCAATGTTATCGGTTGTTGTGCTTTCTGAATATTATGGTTCCTCGACCTCGTGCTTAAACGAACTGGAGATGATCATGGAATGTCACAGGGAAGGGCGGCATCATGTTGTGCCTATTTTCTATCACGTTGAACCATATCAAGTAAGGCATCAGGAGGGCACTTTTGCTGTATCTTTTCACCAACACGAAAAGGACGAGAACAAAAAGCACAAACTCCAGCCGTGGAAAATGGCACTAGGAGAAATTGCAGACTTGAAGGGAATTCATGTTGAAAAAGGCAAAAGGTAGGTACATTCATACATACATATAAAAAAGAATGTTCTATTAAAACTTTTCATTGCATGTTTGATGCTCTACTTGAATATTCATCATCTGTTTGTTTTCTATTTGACGAATATAATTTGAATTGCTAAGTGCAGGAAAGAGCATGATATCATTCAAGAAACTATCAATTCCATTGGAGAAAAAATTGGTAAGACAATCATTACTAGTAATACTTATAATATCTCACATGAAATTAGCAGGAATAATCATAGTAATTGATTTAAAGCTTAAAGCTATTTCTTTTTGCATCTCATTATTCTGTACGGAAGCAGGGTTGAGGTCAGTGACAAAAGACTATCCAATTACCGCATCAGATTCAGGGGGTCAACGATTCCAAAGAGCTAAAGATGATGAGAAAATGGACACTGACTCTGAGGCGGAAATGAAGGAAGCTTTCCGGTTTTTTGACAAGGATCAGAATGGGTTCATTTCTGCTGCTGAGCTCCGCCATGTTTTGACAAATCTTGGTGAGAAGCAGACTGATGAGGAAGTTAATGAGATGATCGCTGAGGTAGACGTTGATGGTGATGGTCAGATCAACTATGAGGAGTTTGTCAAATTCATGATGATGTCAAGGTGAGCATCATAAACAAAACCAAAAAAGTGGAAACAGGGCAGATAAGTCTGATGAACAATTCTATTTCCATTATCTACTTGTTTGCTCTGTTTCGGCTTCAGTAGCTTGGCTTGCTACCATCTCTCGTTCATGTTTGGCATTTCCTTGATCTTTCTTATAATGAACCAAGAACAATTGGGATAATCTGATGTTTTTGCTTATGGATGTCTAATTTTGTTAATATTCCATAATTTAATAGCAATCCTTTTTTTAGTTGGTGCGGATCTGTCATAACATTCCCCTGTTAGTTCTTTGTTTTAATATAAACTCCGAATCCTCAGTCCTAAGGAAGCTGATAATAATTTGGATTCATGTTGTTTATATACAAAATAAGTTAATGAGGAGTATATCTACAGAAATTCTATATATTATTTATATACATCAATTTCATACAACACAAGATTTGTTAAATTTTCTCTATAGCAATTGCAATAGTTATCTAAATTATATGGAGACCGAAAGAAAAGATGTTAAAATTTCGGGCTTGTTTCCTGACAATATGGGTCCAAAATTTTGCTGGGCTAAGCGTCTTGTAGAACATGGGCCAATAAAAAATTATACTAAGACCCATGGCCTCCCCTCTTAACATTTTCTATATACTTTCTTGCGGGAATGCAAGGAGCAGGAAGATTCGCAGCACTTTCCTGTGGACCATCTATGACTCCCCAATTGGAGTTTTCGTATTGTTTGATTTCCTTTTCTTTTATCACTCGTTTCGCTTATCTGCTCTGATAACTGGATTTGGAGGACCAACACAGAATTAAACCAAGTACATCATCTACTTCTTTTACATATATTTCTTGGTGCCAGAAGATCTGCCTTCTTTTCATTGTAATCTGCATAATATACTACAAAAACTGAGACCTCTCCAGATCTTCTACTACAAACAAGGTAAGCTCTATACACACATTCTCCGATTTTCTTCCCAAACTAAATTGCCAACGCTCTTGCTTTTATATATTTACTCGTTCCAAGAGGCCTACTTATGATAGTTTCCAGGTTTCACTCCTACACCATTTCTGACAGTCGCAATTAGATCTGTTGTTATCTCGCAATTTGGTACTCATCGTTAGATCTGTTGATAGTCGTTATTTGTCAGATCTGTCGCAGCTTTAAATAAACAAAGAAAAACCCTTCTAAATCTCTGGGGTGTTTATTTTAATGATTAACTTCATCTTTTAATCTTGTGTAGTGTTTACTTGAACGGCTATTACGGAAATCATGGAAGAGCATGGAAAACCCTTCTCTTCCTCGTCTCGGCATATTGAACACGATATTTTCCTGAGTTTCAGAGGTGAAGATACGCGTACCACTTTCACCGATTACCTGTATCGAGAGTTGAAACAAAAACACTATAATGTATTTAGAGACGAAGAAGGGATCCAGTGTGGGGAGAATATTGCACCCGCACTAGAAAAAGCTATTCGAGAGTCAATGTTATCAATAACTGTGCTCTCCAAAGATTATGGTTCCTCGAGCTCGTGCTTAAACGAACTCCAGACTATCATGGAATGTCGCAGAGAAGGGTGGCATCATGTTGTGCCTATTTTCTATCACGTTGAACCATATCAAGTGAGGTATCAGGAGGGCAGTTTTGCTCTATCTTTTCACCGACACGAAAAAGATGAGAACAAAAGAAACAAAGTGGAGCCTTGGAAAGCGGCACTGAGAGAAATCGCAGACTTGAAAGGAATATATGTTGAAAAGGGAAAAAAGTATGTGTATTCTACTCAAACTTTGCATTGCACTCTTGAAAAGAGAAAAAAGTATCAACTATTTGTTTTCTATTTGCAGGAAAGAGCACGATTTAATTCAAGAAGCCATCAGTTTTATTGAGAAAATAATTGGTAAGACAGACAGTCATTACTATTAAAGTAAATAACACAACTTTTACTCATTATTTTCTTCTCTTCTGTCTTCCAAGTCAAATATGCTAAATGGTATTTCTTTTTACTTATAATACTGTCTTTGATATCTCACTATTATGAACGAAAACAGGGTGTAGGGTAGGGACAAAAGAACATCCCATTCCCGCGTCTGCTTTAGTAGGTCATGGATTCCAAAGAGCTAAAGATCAGATCTTGTCCTGGTTGAATAGAGATGACGTGGTAAAGATTGGAGTTTATGGAATGGGAGGAGTAGGAAAGACCACATTGATGACAAATATATATAATCAGATTAGAGATTCTTTTAAAGTTCATTGGATTACTGTGTCACAAGATTTTAGCATCAGTAAGTTACAGATTCTCGTTGCCAATAGTACTTACATAGATATTGCAAATACATATGATTCGAAGATGAGGGCAGCAAAGTTGCATGCAGAATTGAGTGGGAAACAAAAATTGATTCTTATTTTAGATGATTTATGGAACTATTTTGATGAGAAAGAACTGGGGATTCCTTTATGGCCTAATGGATGCAAGCTGATTTTTACTACCCGATCACTTGATGTTTGCTTTAGGATGAAATGTAAAAAAAATATGATCAAGATAGAACCTCTTACCAAGGATGAAGCATGGACGTTGTTCAGGAAGGAGATAGAAAATTATGATGATAATGTGGAACAGGTGGCCAAAGATATTACCCGGGAATGTGATGGTTTGCCTCTTGCTGTCAAAACGATGGCGAGATACATGAGGGGGATGCGGAATCTATATGAATGGAGAAACACATTGGATGAACTGAAAGAATCAAAAATTAGAAATGGTGAAGATGATATGGAGAAAAATGTGTTTCGTATATTAAGATTTAGTTATGACCGTTTAGAGGATTCATCTTTGCAGCAATGTTTCTTATACTGTTCATTATTTCCAGAAGATTTTGCAATTGATAAATATGAATTGATATATTTATTGATTGCTGAGGGAATAATAGAACAAAAATGGTGTAGAAGAGAAGAAGTTGACAAGGGCTACACAATGCTTGACAAACTTGTAAAACTTTGCTTGCTAGATGGTCGTATAGCTGGTGAAGAAGGTGACCAATATGAAAATTCGGTTAGGATGCATGACCTGATGAGGGATATGGCACTTCAAATATTGAGGGAGCGCTCTTCAGTCATGGTTCAAGCCCATGGGAAATTACCAGATGTGGATGAATGGAAGGAGGACCTGGAGATAGTCTCACTAATGCACAACAATATTGGGGAAATGACATCTGGCTACTCACCAATGTGTCCTAAGCTGTCAACTCTTCTATTACCCAACGGGGAATTAACATACATTCATGATTCTTTTTTTCAGAACTTTAGCCAACTCAAAGTTCTTGATCTTTCATACAATAGGATCAGGAAATTGCCAGATCTCATCTCTGATCTCCTGAGGCTTACCACATTGGTCCTAAAACATTGTTATAAAATAAGATATGTACCGTCGCTTGAGAATCTTAAAGAATTGAAGACGTTGGATCTTGGTGGTACCGCTATTGGTCAAGTTCCTAAGGGTATGGAGTTTCTGATCAAGCTTAGGTATCTAGATATGCGGTCCTTTTGTGGAATCAAGGAGATTCCCGTTGGTATATTCTCAAATCTGAAGCATCTATAGACCCTCAGGGTTTCTAACTGTGTTACGGAAAAGGGGATTGCCATGATTCTCAAGCTTGGGAGTGTGAAATATTTAGAATGTCGTTTTCCAGATTTTGATAGTTTCAACCATTGTGTTTCCCAGATTTCTCAGCTCCACAGTTTCATAATTAGGGTAGTCTCTGAATCTCGTCCTTTGCTTGACCTTTTTAATACGGACCTTATTGAAAAGTTCTTTATTAGAGCATTTGAGAAGTCACGCAATGAGGTTCAGCTGTGTGGGGGTGATTTAGGCAGAATTCATACCCTTCCACGTGGCACTGCTAAGGTAGTGGTCACGGAATGCAAGGAGGGCCGAAGAAGCCTTTTTTCTATAAACAATGCAACGGACTTGAGGAACATTGAAATTATTAGGTGCAGTGGACTGGAGTGCTTGGTCTCGTCGTCATCATCTGTCCATCAACTTGAACATCTTGAGGAACTGTTTCTTCAGCATACAGAAAGCTTCCAAGGCCTAATAAGGATGGAAAATGAAGTTCCACCTAATCAGCCATCACTTTATGGCAATGCCTTTGCTCATCTCAAGAATATCCAGATATACAAATGTCCCGGAATGAAAAGTTTGTTACCTGAGAGTGTGCTTCCAAACTTGAAAAATCTGGAAGATATTGAAGTCGAAGAATGTGATGGAATGCAAGAGATTTTTGGCAGTGAAGAAAGAGAAGAGACAGTGAGAGAGCAAATTCGAAACAAAAGAATTGAATTCAGTCTCCCCAGATTAAGTTGTTTAACGCTTCGAGGACTTCCACGTCTAGAAAGCATTTGCAGCAGCCAACTCATTTGTGATTCTCTTAAAGAAATTAGGGTTAAGAGATGTGGAATGCTAAAGAGGATACCGATAGCTCTTCCTCTCTCGTCTTTTCGAAGAATGGATATTCATCCAGAAGAAAGGGAGTGGTGGGAACAGTTGGAGTGGGCCAGTTGTGATGTGAAAACTATACTCACCTCCAATTTGTCAATAAACACAAGGTCAGATCTTTAATCCCTCGAGGGTTTTTGTTATGTTTAATAAATTAAATCTTCAGAATTTAATTACATTATAATTATTAGGCTTGAAACATAGGAAACGGAGGTCATTTTGGGGTTTCCCTTTGGGATAGAGAGGTCTGACTTCTTAAGTTCTTAGTGATGAAATTTCTTTTAGACAAGAAAAAACATTGTTTGATAAATCTGATGTTTCTTGTTGTTGTTGTTGTTTTATTTCTTTCTATTTGGTTTTGTAGGGTTGAAACAGAGAAGCCAGAGACCATTTGTTAATTTTCTTTGATAATTGATCAAACTACACAGACTATTTGGTATTTATGCACCTCTTGTGTATTTATGCTTCCTTCTCAAGAAATTATGGTTCATTGATTTGTTATACCGTTAGAACAATACATAATCTTTGAGAAGAACAGCTTGGTGCTCCCACTTTGTCTTCAGGTGAGCGATGGACATGGATGAATTCCAGGTGCTTGAATGCTACCTAAGCTATGGCCTAAAACAACTGCTTTCAGAAGAAAAAACGGTCAACTCCTCGGCCCAATGACACATCCTCCCTGTGAGGAGGTTGACTGGCTCCGTGTACGAGCCTGAAGTGGTCTGGTTCCATAGAATACGGTCAGAGTTGTTCTTGACACGCTTGTTGGTGTGGATGATTTGTAGCAAGCTTTCTAATAATTGTGATTCATAACCCCTCAAAGATCTAGAGGCGGATACAGATCATGTCCTCTTAGTATGCCCTGTCGCCTGACGCTGCCGGATGGAAGTTCTTAGCAGATGGGGTGTAAAAAGAGTGCTATCGAGTACGGTACACGATCTGATAAAGCAATGGGAAGGTTTCGTTGTTAAGAGAAGACAACGACAGTTCTGAGAAAGTCTAAAAGCCACAAGGATATTGCATTAGAAGGGTTGATTCAAAGGATAGAGTCGGCGAGTCTAGGGGTGACGGATTGGCGGGGTAGATTACTAGCAATAGAGGATTGGCACAAGATAATCTGATTCAGGGCAGAAGCCATGAATGGCCAAGGTACTTGGATCTGTCCAAGCAACTTCGTCCTTCATAGCTTGATTCAGGCGATTGTTTTTGGTTTGTACTTTACGGGGAGCCGTTTGTTTATATGTATACAAACGTTTTGGTGATTAATACAATAGTTCATCGTTCACTCAAAAAAAAAAACCCCTCAAGGATTTTTTCTATTTGAACTGCTTGACCAAGAGTCTCTACCCCCGTGTAAACCAATCACTTAGTCTACATCTTAGAATCATAAGAGTATTGATAAGGTGGATTCTTCAAGTTAAGGTCAATTCTCAGAATTCAGTTTCCCAGAAATTGATAGCTTCGAAAAATATTATCCAATATCAGTTTCCCACCAAAGCAAACGTGTTTACGTCATATATATATATATATGTTCTAAATTATTAGCCATCTTGGAAACTAGCCACGAGCAGTTGAAGCTGGAGTATCTAAATCATTCCCTGAGAGGCAGAATAGAGTTCTTCTTAATTCTAAACTTTGAAGTCATCAATGGATTTATTGTTTAAAAAAGTTTTTAACTTATTATTGTGGTGCTTTCGTGTCACTTTCCTGGAAGGAAACAAGGCCGCCTTCAATTTATACATCGGTCACCCTCTGCAAGTTGTATCTGCAAAGTTATACCTCAGCATCGACCTAATCCGATCAGGGCAGATCGCTTGCGTTATATTTCTTGAAAAGGTAAGTTATTGATAGTTATCTTGACCGGTTTCAGAGTTAGATTGAATCTGTGATAATCCATACATCCTTAATTTGCTAGTTCATTTCCATGTATGTTGTTAGATTGATTCACTTTACTTTGAGACAACTATATCAAGTATTTTGGTTTCAGAGATCATGATCACAATATGATCTCACTAAACCGATTTCAAAATGTTAATCTTGTTTAGGGTTTATTTGAATATGGCTGTTATAGAAATCGTGGAAGAGCAAGGACAACCCTCCTCTTCCACCTCTCCGCCTATTCAATACGACATTTTCTTGAGTTTCAGAGGTGTAGATACGCGAGATGGGTTCACTGATAACCTGTATCGAGCGTTGCAACAAAAACACTATAAAGTATTTAGAGACTAAGAAGAGATCCCTTGTGGGGAGAAAATTGCACCCGCACTAGAAGATGCAATTCGAGAGTGAAGGTTATCAGTTGTTGTGCTCTCTGAAAATTACGGTTCCTCGACCTCGTGCTTAAACGAACTGCAGACGATTATGGAATGTCACCGAGAAGGGCGGCATCATGTTGTGCCTATCTTCTATCACGTTGATCCACATCAGGTCAGGCATCAGGAGGGCGGATTTGCAGAATCTTTTTACAAACACGAAAAGGAGAACAACAAAAAGAACAAAATCGAGCCTTGGAAAGCGGCACTAAGAGAAATTGCAGACTTGAAGGGAATTCATGTTGAAAAGGGCAAAAAGTACGTACATTCGTACATACATACAAACAGAACGTTCTATTAAAACTTGTCATTTTGATGCTCTACTTCAATATTCATCATCTATTTGTTATCTGTTTGGCGAATATAATTTGAATTGCTATGTGCAGGAAAGAGCACGATATCATTCAAGAAACCATCAATTCCCTTGGAGAAAAAATTGGTAAGACAACCATTACTAGTAATCCTTATATCTCACAATTTCTGTCTTCCACATTAAATTAGCAGTAATAATGATATTAATTGATTTAAGCTTAAAGTTATTTCTTTTTGCGTCTCATTATTATGTACGGAAGCAGGGTTGAGGTCATTGACAAAAGATTATCCAATTACCGCATCAGATTTAGTGGGTCAAGGATTCCAAAGAACTAAACATAGGATCTTGTCTTGGTTGAATAGAGATGACGTTGTAAAGATTGGAGTTTATGGAATGGGAGGAGTGGGGAAGACCTCACTAATGAAAAATATATATAATCAGGTTCGAGATTCTTTTCAAATTCGTTGGATTACAGTATCACAAGATTTTAGTATTGATAAGTTACAAAATATGATTGCCAATAGTGTTAACGTGGACATTTCCAGTATTGATAATTTGGTAAGAGCTTCAAAGTTGAATGAAGTATTGAAAAACAAGGGAAAATTACTTCTTATTTTGGATGATTTATGGAATTATTTCGATGAGGAAGAAGTGGGGATACCTTTATGGCCAGAGGGATGCAAGCTCATTTTTACTACTCGGTCACTTGATGTGTGCAACCGGATGAAATGTAAAGAAAATGTAATGAAGATAGAACCTCTCCTTAAGGAAGAAGCATGGATGTTGTTCAGGATGGAGATAGAAAGATATGATGATAATGTGGAAGAAGTAGCTAAACTTATAACAAGAGAATGCGGCGGTTTGCCTCTTGCTATTAAAACGATGGCAAGATACATGAGGGGAGTGCGGAATCCATATGAATGGAGTGTTGTTTTGGATGAACTGAAAGACTCTAAAATTAGAAATGATGAAGATGATATGGAGTCGAATGTATTTAGTATATTGAGATTTAGCTATGACCATTTAAAGGATTCATCTTTGCAGCAATGTTTCTTGTACTGTTCTTTATTTCCAGAAGATTGTTGGATTCCGAAGAGTGAATTGGTAAAATTATTGATTGGTTGTGGAATAATAGAACAAAAAAGGTACAGACGAGATGAAGTTTACAAGGGCTACACAATGCTTAACAAACTTGTAAGACTTTGCTTGCTGGATGATGATGAAGAAGATGTGAGGATGCATGACTTGATGAGGGATATGGCACTTCAAATATTGAGAGAGCGCTCTTCAGTCATGGTTGGAGCCTTTGGGGAATTACCAGATGTGGATGAATGGAAGGAGGACCTGGACATAGTCTCACTAATAAGAATTGATACTCTGGAAATCTCATCTGGCTACTCACCAATATGTCCTAAGCTGTCAACTCTTCTGTTACCCGGCCATAGATTAAGATTCATTCATGATTCTTTTTTCCAGCACCTTAGCCAACTCAAAGTTGTTGATCTTTCATACACTATTATCGAAAAATTGCCAGATTCCATCTCCGATCTTGTGAGGCTCACTGCATTGTTACTAAAATGTTGTTATAAACTAAGATATGTTCCATCGCTTGGGAAGCTTAAAGAATTGAAAACGTTGGATCTTGGTCGTACCGGGATCGAACAAGTTCCTAATGGCATGGGTTTTCTGATAAAGCTTAGGTATCTTGATATGCGGTCCTCTTATCAAATAAAGGAGTTGTTTCCCGTTGGTATATTATCAAATCTGAAGCATCTACAGTCCCTCAGGGTTGCCAATTGGGTTACGGAAGAGTGGATAGCCATGATTCTCAAACTTGGGAGTGTGAAATATTTAGAATGTTGTGTTTCCCAGATTTCTCACCTCCACGGTTTCAAAATCAGCGTAGTCTCTGAATCTCGTCGTTTGTCTGACCTTTTTGATAGGGTCGTTATTAGCGCATTTGAGAAGTCACCCAATGATAGGTCGTTATTAGCGCATTTGAGAAGTCACGCAATAAGGTTGAGCTGTGGTGGGGTGATATAAGCAGAATTCATACCCTTCCACGTGGCACTGCTAAGCTAGTGGTCGACGATTGTGAGGGACGTCGAACAAGCCTTTTTCCTATAAACAATGCGATGGACTTGAGGTACATTAAAATTAGCGGATGCAGTGGACTGGAGCGCTTGGTTTCGTCGTCATCGTCTGTCCATCAACTTCAACATCTTGAGGATACAGAAAGCTTACTAGGCCCAGTCAGGATGGAGAATCCCCCATCACTTTATGGCAATGCCTTTGCTCATCTCAAGGATATCCATATCACGAGATGTCACGGAATGAAAAGTTTGTTCCCTGAGGGAGTGCTTCAAAACTTGAAAAATCTGGAAAATATTTTTGTCTTTGGTTGTGTTGGAATGCAAGAGATTTTTGCAAGTGAAGAAAGAGAAGAGATAGTAGGCAGCACCCAACTTGAATTCAGTCTCCCCAAATTAAAGTCTTTAAAGCTTGTCTTGCTGCCACAACTTGAAAGCATATGCAGCACCCAACTCATCTGCGAGTCTCTCGAAGAAATTGAAGTTAAGAGATGTGGGATGATGCTAGAGAGGATACCGATAGCTCCTCCTCTACCTTCTTTCCAAAGAATGAAAATTTATTTGGAAGAAATGGAGTGGTGGGAAAAGTTGGAGTGGGACAGTTGTGATGTTAGGACCATACTCACCTCCCATTTATCAACAGATCGAAGGTTAGATTTTTTATTTTTGTTCACTGATCCCTCGAGGGTTTTTGTTATGTTTAATAAACTTAGTCTTCAGAGTTTAATTATGTTATAACTGTTTGATTAAAACTTGGTTATTTGATTTGGTAGGCCTCGATTGATGGAGATCGAAAGGTACGATTGATGGGAATTTTTTTGTAAAGAAAAAATGTTAAAATTGTTTAATTGTTGGAAATGAAGCCAACGTTTGTCCTTTCTGTTCTCACTATTTGGCTCTTCTCACTGTTCTGCGTTTCCTATCTGTCTTGTAGGTCTGAAACACAGAAACTTTTGAGTTTGGAGATAGAGAGGTTGAAACTTTTTTCTTTAAAAAAATAATTCTAATTGTTTGATTCTTCGTGTGATGGAATCGATACCCAATTAGTTATTTTTTGCTTGATCATTTAGAACGAATCTAAGGTTTTTGCCATGTTTCTTCTTACTATTTGGTTTTGTAGGTCTCAAACAGAAAAAGAACCGGAGGTCATTTTGGGTCATGGGATAGAGAGGTCTGAGTACTGGAAATTTTTCTTCTAATAAAACAAGAATAAAAACTGTTTGACGCATCTAACATTTCTTTTTACTGCTTGGTTTTTTGTAGGCTTGGAACAGAGGAGGCAGAGACGAGACCGTTTTATAATTTTCTCTGATAATTGACCAAACTAAACCTTCGCAAGAACTACTTGGATTCATTGCATTGTCATCTTTGTGGTGGGATTTGATTCTTCAAGCTACTCGTTGAATGTAACGAAAGCCTTGCGCGGAAATAACTGTTCCCTGCAGAAATCACTGAAGAACTCGTTGCTCTCACTTTGTCTTCAAGTGTGGAATTGATATGGAACCATTCCGGGTGCTTTGGACTGAAAAAGCATTTGCTCCCATAATACAAATCCCTCAACTCCCTGTCCCAAAACACCCTCTCTGTGACGAGGTTGACTGGCATTTGATCCCTTTCTGGTTTTCTAGCCCCAAGGGATGGTGACTACTGGACATTTCATGGCAGGGCTGCCTTCACTTTCATTGAAGACACAGTGATAAGGAGCATACCTCTGTTCTAATTTGGGTTTGATCTCAAGTTAGTTTTTCCTATGTTTTGCAGCTGTAAAACAGAGGAATTTGAAGAAGTTTCGGATTCTTGGATAGAGAGGATTATTTTCTTCCATGTAGTTATATGAAAAATACTTATATCATATCTTTATAAAAATTAAAATGCATGTAATGATCAAGTATGCACCCTCACTATTGGTTACCACAATATCAGGGTATGTTTCTCAAGTCCTCACAATACTCATAAGTGTATATGACAAAGTAGGCTTCACTACCTAACGGTCATTACCTAACGGTCCAGCATTGGTTCCCTGGGATTCGGGCGAGTACAGCGACAGACTTGCATGTAGTTATATGGCTTCATTTACTAGATTTTCCTCTAGAGTACTACCACGAGAAGATATTGCCAAAGATTTTGGTGCCCTAGGTTTCGGGTGAGTGCAGCGACAGACTTACATGTGGTTATATGGCTTTGTTTACCAGATTTTCCTCTAGAGTACTACCATGAGAAGATACTGCCAAAGATTGGCAATCTAATTGGATGCCTGGTGAAGATTGATTCAAACACACTGAATCCTCAACGGGACAAATTTGCTAGATTGGTAGTGGAATTAGATTTATCTAAACCACTCCTATCCCGCTTGAGAATCGATGGTGAATGGATTCGGATTGAATATGAGAACCTCCCAATGATCTGCTTTGATTGTGGTAGAATTAACCATAATCAATCTATGTGCGCTGATCCTTTACGCCAGAGTTCAAGTTCATCCCAGCAACAAAATCAAATGGACCAGCAAGCTTGAACGATTCCTGTTTCAGATTCGGAGATACATGGCCAGGCCGGAATGGAGCAACCACTGTGTGTGGAGGAGTTGGGGCCTTGGATGCACGTACCAAGTCAACTTCGTCGAAAAGCTACAAAAGGAAAGTTTCAACCAGCGGAGAAAAAGGAAGGAGTTTTTTTTTTGAAAATGCATCGATATGTATTATATATAATAAGGGTACAAAAGAGTCAGACAATGAAACATTATCATAACTCAATAGAGAATGTGAAACTGATAGATACCATAGCTAATGTGCAGTATCCAAAATTTTCACAATCCAGTCCGTTTAAGTGAGCCGTAGTGCACTAAAATCTCCTGCTGGTAGTAATGCCAAACAGTCTGGACAACCACCCTGCAGATTAAATTTAGCCCAGCAAAAACCCTGGCGAATGCCATGATAAAAGGAGTCTTCCGCGCTGCAGGTTACTCTTCGAAAAATCCTGTTGTTCCGTCCCAACCATATGCTCCAGGCAAATGTTTGCATACTGGGACATGAAATCCTCCCCACTGCACAAATAAATCTTTCATATTCCTTGGCTGAACCCAACATAAACCCCATTTATGAAATAGAATCAACCAGCAAGTCCAAGCCACCCTGCAATCCAGCAGGATATGGTTCGAGTCCACCTCCTCTAATCCGCACGCATCACAGGCCCCTGCCGAACCAGGAATGATACCAAATTGAATGAGCTTGCCATTTGGGTGCACCTTGCTTGCGCCAAACATTGGGAATACTCGGCTCACCTGTCAGAATCAAATTCTCCTCCATGGTCTGATAACAAGTGCGCACTGAAAAAGGTTGCATCTGGTCTCCCCATAAGAGCTCATCCTGCTGCAATGGATTTGGTGCAAAACCTCTCAGCAGAATTGATAAGTGGTTTACTTCCTCCTCCTCCCAGGCAAACAAATGTCTTTTCCAGATCAGTTGCCACTCCCATACCTGTCCCACCACTGCCCCAAACCGCAGAATTGAGCCCTCCTTCTCAAGGGATATGTCATATAATCTGGGGAACAGATATAATAATGGTCAAGTGCTGCACCATCTGTCTTGCCAAAACGCAATGGAGGTTCCTCGGCCCAGTTTCCAGCGATGTAATTCAGATATGCATTTCCCAGTTGGTAGTACAATTTACTGGTTTGCACTATACCACGCCAAATAGCAGAGCCGTCATTTCTTACACACTCTAAACCAGCTGGGGTCAATCGCGGCCTATACTTATAATTGATCACCTGTTGCCACAAAGAGCAGGTGTCCGTGGCAATTCGGGCACTCCATTTCGTAAGCAACGCCTGGTTCCTCAACATCAAATTTCCTATGCCAGCTCCTCCTTTGGCTTTCCCACGAACCACCACCGACCAGCTAACTTTACACATACATCGAGTCTCTACCTTTCCAAAACCCTGGCAGCACTATCTAGCCGAACAATCATTGTTTGTTGATCTGAAGGCACAAAACTCTTGGTACTACTGGTATATATTGACGACATAGTACTAACTGGAAATGATACTCTGGAATATGACAATTGTCAGAAGCAAAGTCATGTATGTTTCCCATGGAGCAGCAACATTAGCTAGGCTTAGACACAAGCGCACATATACTGGATCTTGCCTGGTACAGGCGATTAATTGGTTGACTTTTATATTTGACCATTACTAGGCCTGAGATATCTTATCCAGTGCTACTGGAATTTGACCATTACTAGGCCTGAGAGTTCTTATGTAGTGCATGTTTTAAGTCAATTTATGCAAGTTCCAAAAAAAAAGATATTGGGAAGCAGCGAATTGTGAGGTATTTGAAGAATAATGTAGGATTGTGAATTCTTTTACCAAAAGATGGTAATGAATTAAAGTTGATCGGACATTGTGATGCTGATTGGGGTACTTATCCTACAACACGAAAATCTATCATGGGATACTTTATTACTCTTGGGAGTGCTCCTATCTCCTCGAAAATCAAAGAAGCAAGTCACTGTATCTATCTAGGTCATCCGCAGAGTCAGAATATAGTCAGAATATAGAGCCATGACAGTTACCAATTGCTGTCATTCTTATTTTTCAAACAAAAAAGCATATTGAGATAGATCTCATTTGTGAGAGAGAAGATTTTGAATGGGGATATTACTACTGAAACGAACAAAGCTTTAGGACAACATCAGTTCTATTATTTGACTACCAAGATGAGTATGCAAGATATACACATGCCAACTTGAGGGGAGTAAAATGCAGAATTTTATAGTAAAAATGCCTTCTCTCACCTCCCCAGCTCTCCCACCTCTCTCTACTCTCAATCCCAACCCCATCCCAAACCCAGCTTTCCACACAACTTCTCTGTTCAAACGTGCGGATGGCAGGACCGTGGGACCATCCACAGTTTCTGACCTGCAACCCTTCCCTGCCACCTTAGGGCCTGAACAGTCCAAATGGACACCAGCACAGGTGTTCAGCACGGATCGATATATTCTTATTCATGAAGTATTCCGGAGGGTTAGAATTATAACAAATTATTCCAAGCGACAGCGATGTGGAGCCTGTGTGGATGTGTTCATCTCGGAGCTCTCCAAGCGGAGATTGCGATTTGGCTTTGTCAAGTTTGTTAGATGCGGGGTGCAGGAAGAAGCTAGACAAAGACGGTTGAACTCGAGACTAGGTGGACATGCTTGGTCACGCATCAATATGGCCCTTTATGATGCTGGTGCTGGGGATAGACGAGTACCGACTGCTGCAAATACCCGAGTGGTTGAGCCATCTGAGTTGCCACCCAAAACGGATAGTCACAAGTCATCTGCCTCTGAGGGAGAGGGATGGAAGAACATATGCAGAAGCCACG
This sequence comes from Passiflora organensis, assembly GCA_019739055.1. Taxonomy (NCBI): domain Eukaryota; kingdom Viridiplantae; phylum Streptophyta; class Magnoliopsida; order Malpighiales; family Passifloraceae; genus Passiflora; species Passiflora organensis. The sequence continues at coordinate 915,205 of JAEPBF010000244.1, read as the reverse complement.
GGCTATGCAGAAGAAGCCTGAGTACGAGGAAACACTTGTGGAGATTTTCTCAGATCGGGGGATCATGGACCGCCTCCAAAGAAGTACTGTTGGTCTTCTGAAGAGAATTATAACATACAATGGGTCTCCCAGCTGATGTTGAATGTCTGGATATGGGTCCGTATCAGAAACTTCTTACCTTCGTGACAACAGAGAACATGAGACATGAACTTACCTACAATATCGACTTTTGGAACGTCAAGTTTTATGATCTGCACCCATGGAGTTCAGAAGATACTGGCATTAGAAGACTATGTTGGGTGGAGGTGTTGTCTTCCTCTTAATGTCTGGTTTGAGGAAGCTTTCAGGAAAATCATAAGACCAATGGCTCAGTGGTTCAGGTCCATCCTAACACTGTAATTTGGAAATCTCTAGCTGGTGCTGTTATGCAAATAGCCACAACAAGTTCGTTGGCAATCCAGAAAAATGTTGAAGCTGGTGATAGATGGCAAGAAGTGCACAGTGCAGATCTTGGAAGTCAAAGACAAAATGCTTACGGGGCCCGAGGTTGGTGAAAAAAGCTCCGTGTCAGGTGGGAGCAACAACCTTTTTGTCCCACTTAAAGCCAACCCATCTGTTGACAAGCACAATAGTAGTGTTCAGAGAAAGAACAGTACTCCTGCAGCAAAGAAAAAGGGATTATGTCAGAAGGACGTGATGGAGCAAGGCAAGGTGATGGAGGCAGGTACTAATCCCACCTATGTTGGAGCTGGGGGTCCACACCAGCCAGCTCAGCTTATATTACCAGCATAGCATACTCAAGTGGGTATGACTCATCCACTGACTCAGCAGGTGGACGGGCGTCTAAGGCATTCTACGAGTAGTGGTGGGTTTCTAAGTAATTTCACTGCCCCTGCTCTTATCCCTCAAGCACAGATTACAGAGGGCCAAATACAAGCCCATCGTAAGACACTTTCAGAGTGCGCACCAGGTGAGTACACAGCTGAGAATTCCTCCTTTCAATCGTCATCTGAGGCCATGGTTTTCACCAGAATGAGGGAGGAGGGTGATAAAGCATCGAGGGTAGGCTACAAGGGCAGGGCGGGCGACCGAAGGCTTGGCAAGCATAAAAAGCTCAAGCATATTAAACCCACTGGGAGTCTCTCTTCGGGGAGAACCAGTCAACCCGACAGAGATGGTGCGTCCTTATTGGCGGACGAACCATCGTTTCTTGCTGAGACTACTGACAAGGGTGGAGATTCGTCGGCACGAGTTTGCTCCGTGACTCTATAAGTGGATGGATGTCCAGTAGAAATGGAGGTGCAGCGAACGATGGATATTGTGGACAAGTTGGGACTTAGTAGAAAGAACACGAAAGCCGCAATCATGCAAAAGCTGAAGGCACAGATAGTTGATGAAGGCAAGGAGTGGCAAGTTCACTGTACTACATAGTGTAGTATCGGTGATTTTTAGTTCAGGGTTTGAAGTCTAATGATTAATTTAGCTATGTGGAATATACGAGGGTAGCTATGTGGAATATACGAGGGTGTCGGGGAAGATGAAGGAGAATCAGGTTCGTACTCTTATAATAAAGGAACAACTTAGTATATTGTTTTTATGTGAGACAAAGAGGGAGATTTTCTCTGCAAGATTGGTGGCAAGATTTTGGCCTGGTAACAATATAAAATGGGAAGCTATTGATGCTCGTGGGAGTGCTGGGGGAATTGTGTCTTTGGAATGATTTACTGGTGCAGGTTGTGGTGTTGAAAATTTGAGAGGTGGTTGTATTGCAGATGCGAGTACGAGATACAGGTTTTACTTTCGTATGCGTTGGGCTACACGCACCTAATGTATGTGCAGACGACGATTGCTTTGGGAAGAGTTGCAAAGGCAGAAATTTACGGCTACCGCGCCTTGGTTATCTTAGGCGATTTTAATGAATCGCTCACTGTTGAAGAACGGTTTGGAAATTCCTTCAATCCTGCAGAAACTAATCGCTTATTGCATTTTATCAACAGGAATGGTCTGATTGACCTGCCACTCCTAGGTAAAGAGTACACTTGGTTTAATTCTCACAGTGCCTCCCGCATTGACAGAGTATTAGCTTTCCCAACTGGTGTTCACATTTTAGTCGACATAGGCTATATGCAGGAGATAAGGGATTCTCAGATCATGTTCCCCTAATACTGAAAGCCGATTCTTTCAGGTGGGGATGTAAGCCATTTCGTTCATGGGATATATGGTGGGAGGATACACAGTTTCCTCAGACGGTGCAAGATTTTGGAGAGAGGCTGAGATGTGTTTTCCTGGTGTTTTCAGCGTGGTCAAGAAGTTAGCGTTTCTGAGAAAAAATTACAGGTTTGGCACACAACTTATTTTGGAGCATTGGAAGGCAGGTTGAAAATACTTTTGACAGAGATGATTCCTTAGACCAGACTAGAAGGGATTCGGGGAATGCTTTGAATAACGATATCATGAGTTACAGGCGCAGAAATGGGATTTAAAACAAAAGATAGAAGCGATGTGGAGACAGAAGTCTCGACAACAATGACTTAAGCTGAGGACAAGAACAGTAAGTTTTTCACGCTAGTGCTAACGTGCGTTGTTCATATAATTTCATTGGATCCATCCGAGTTCAGGGCCTGGATAACAAGCCTCGGATATAAAAAGTGCTGCTGTTAGCCATTCCAGCAGTTGATAGTATGATTATATGCAGTTCTACGATACGTAATAATCGGCTGGTTAGCACTTTTTATTTCCTAATATATGCGGTTATGGAGTTATTACTGGTATCTGACAAGATTTCTCTGAAAGCAGGAATTCACAGGATATTATGGAGATTTAAAGGCAGATTTCGCGCCGCGGTTTGATAGCTGCTGCCTGGAAGATCGGAGATCTTACCGTGACCACGGACCGAGAATCTGACCTGATATCTCGGGAGATCCTAACTAATATGGCAGTAATCTGTTTCTGATCCTGCGAGATTTTGAGAGATAGTATATAGAGACCCCGACCGCCTGTGGTAATGGGGGGGGGGAGAAAAAAATAGAAATTAGGAGATTTTACTTTGTTTTAGAATTATTCAAAAGTTTACTCCAGAACCGAATGGAGGGCTAAACTTATTCTTTCCTTGATTTAGTTCATTTACCGGGCCAACCCTTGTGAGGTCCTGTTCAATATATTACTCAGTTCTTTTTGTTATCTCTTGTCATTCTTGAGTATACGGATGTTATGGTGAGTGATCAACTCCATAACATATTAAAAGCCAATCACTGTAATCGTGAGTGGTGAGCGAAAACACGAGTGACGGAGTGCATACTCAGATTAACTACGCTGTTAATCCAGAGGTGAGGTTTTTGGAAAGTAGGACACGAAAGAGCGAAGGACGTTCCTTCCCCCTGGAGTGCTCAGTCGTACTGAGCAACCCACTAACTGGAATCCAACAGAACAAACGTGAGTACATCCCTCGAAGACCCGTGATCACGGGAAGGTCTCGGTGTGAACCGAATCAAGGATCATCACAAACATACGGATTACACCTTTATTTCTCACTTCCGACACATTACATTTGTTACACAACCTCTACTTATCTCAAAGATCTTACAACCCATCATTCTAACTGACCGTGGGCACACCGTGACCACGGCCAAATTCAAAGACTTCCAACTCTTAAAACCATCTCCCTGAGGATTCGACCTTCCTTACCACTAGCTACCTATTCAGAAGAGGAAGATTATTTTGGTGAGCTTGCGACAACTCTATCAGCAGTTCTTTGCGGATGATGGACATCGATGGTTGGGATTGGGTACTCTTGATCTGCCCCGTTTATCACCTGCAGCGGCGATTCGGTTACAGGATCCTTTCCTTGAGGATGAGATTAAGAGCGCTGTATGGGATTGTGGCAGCTACAAAGCTCCTGGACCAGATGGTTTCAACTTTCACTTTATCAAGAAAGCATGGTCAGTAATCGGCAGGGATATTACTGCAATGGTGCAAGAATTTCATTCCAGCGGTGTTCTACCTCGTGGGATAAACAATAGTTTCATTACACTAATACCCAAGATACCAGGTGCTGCTGATTTCAACTCCTACAGGCCTATTAGTCTCCTGAATAGTTTGTATAAAATCATCGCCAAGATTTTGTCCAAGCGGCTTAAGCGAGTGATGGACCAACTAATCTCTCCCTTCCAAACTGGCTTTATGGAAGGACGGTACATTGCCGATTCCATCATGGTTGCCAATGAGATATTACATACCATGAAGAAGTCTCATCACAAAGGCTGGTGTCTGAAATTAGATTTCCAGAAGGCATATGATTCTGTTAATTGGGCTTTCCTTCTTGAGGTGATGGAACAAATGGGTTTCGGGGTGCAGTGGCGAAAATGGATTCAGGGTTGTGTATCTTCTGCTCGTTGTGCCATTCTTATCAATGGGGCTCCAACTGCTGAGTTTTCTGTGGGACGAGGTTTGCGCCAAGGTGATCCGCTCTCACCCCTACTGTTCAATCTCGCGGCAGAGGTACTGTCAGGGCTGCTGATTAGAGCAGCAGATTGTCGGTTATTTCAGGGCAGTATGCAGATGACGTTATCCTCTTCAGCCAGGGAGATCATCAGGAGATTATTAGCTTACAAAGGATACTACGATGCTATGAGCTATTGTCAGGTTTAAAGATTAATTTCTTTAAATCCGATTTAGTCGGAATTAATGTACCCACTGGCGAGGCGGTGACCCTGGCGTCCAAGATACATTGTAGACTGCAGGTTATTCCATTTACATACCTCGGGGTACCCCTTGGAGCGAACCCAAGACGGAGAAGTACGTGGAAAATGGTGCTGGATAGATTCAAAAGTAAATTAGCCTCTTGGAAGGGTTCCTTGTTATCGTTGGGAGGAAGAGTTACTTTGATTAAATCAGTGTTGAATAGCCTTCCCGTGTACTATATGACTTTCTTTCAGATGCCAGTAAGTGTACGAAAGGAATTGGAAAAATGGATGCGGGGTTTTTTATGGGCTGGGAAAGTAGAGACTCGTTGCTTTTGCAAAGTTCGCTGGTCTGTGGTGGTGCGTGCAAAGGATAAGGGGGGTGCTGGACTGGGGTGCTTGCTGCTGCGGAATCAGGCGTTACTTACCAAGTGGTGTGCCAGAATTGCCACCGATACTTGCTCATTGTGGAAACAGGTGATAATGCAGAAATACCAACCTCGATTAAGTTATGTTGGTCTAGAGTGTGCGGTGAGTAATGTTTCTGCTATCTGGCGTGGAATAGTGAAGACAAGCAGAACATTTCTGGCAAATGGTCAGTGTATTTCCGAATTCCATTGCTGGAAATTGGGCCAAGGTAATTCTATTGCTTTTTGGCAGGATACCTGGTGTAGCAATCGACCCTTATTGGTTTTGTTTCCTCGATTGTATGATATCTCTCTTAAGAAAGAGGGCTCAATACTCCGGTTTGGGGCAATGGTGGGACAGGTCTGGGAGTGGCATATGACATGGAGGAGACGCTTATTTGTATGGGAGAAGGGGGAAGTTACCCGATTATTGGCCTTGTTGAGTGGTTTTGTTCCGATTCCCTTGCAAGAGGATGAGTTATTGTGGGGTGACCAGATGAGAACCTTTTCAGTGCGCAATTGTTACCAAACAATGGAAGTGCATACGGTCCCGTCAAGTGAGCTGATGATGCCAAATGTTTGGCGAAAGCAGAGCGCACCCAAATGGCAAGCTTTCATGTGGCTTGCGTGTAGGGAGAAGATCCATGCTAAATTGCAACTCATTCGACTTGGCATACTACCACCTTCTGAAGGGGAATGTGAGGCGTGCGGCCTTGAGGAAGGTGACTCTAATCATATTTTACTTGATTGTAGAATGGCTTGGAATTGCTGGTCGCTCTTATTCCACAAATGGGGTTTAAGCTGGGTACAGCCAAGGTCCATGACAGAATTATTTATACAGTGGGAAGGCTTCTCCATTCCATCTCGATGGCGTGGTCTATGGTATGTGTTAATTTTTGCTTTTACATGGAGCATTTGGTTGGGCCGAAACGCCCGAATCTTTCAGCGAGTAACCTGCAGTGCAGAAGATTTGTTCTACAACGCCATTCGGCATGGTTTCTGCTGGGCCAAACATAATCTGAAGGATGGGTGTCCAGATTGTTTGGCTTTGTTACCTTCCGGGGATTTTACTTCCTTACGCATTACATAGTTTGAATGAATGGTGAAAATTTCAGATGCTGTACTTGTGATATGGTATCTTAAAGTTTCACCTTGTATATTGAGTTATGACAATGTTTCATTGTCTAACTCTTATGTAACACTGTTTTGCTTTAATACATATCGAAATATTTTTTTTTTTAAAAAAAAAAAACTTGAGGGGAGTATTAAAGATTAGATATTATAGATAATGAGAATCAATATATTTACTTCAGATTGATATGTTAACTTGTTTGTCAGTTAACTTATTTGTATTATATCGTCCTTGTATAAACCAATTTATCAATAAGAATTATCTCTATTTTCCACAAAACCTTTGTTTGTTTTCTTTACAGTAACTATTCCTCACCTGCATTTCAGGTATTACTGTCAATCCATTTCATCGTTGCCATTTACATATATTTCATGAGGAAAAAGCAGAAGACCACACCACAGTACACACGAAATAGGGTTAAAAAATCCCCATGTCATAGTTGTTTGCTTGCCCTCCTTCGAATCTATAGTCTATACGGCCATTAGCATATGCATTAGGGATATCTCTCAATACCAGAATCAAATCCTGACCACATGATTCTGTAAATGAATAGATATATTTATTTCTTCTTAAATCACAGCTGATGTGATTTTGTGCTTTATTTAGGCTGAACGATAATCTAAAAGATACATGTATCTATTATTTTCTGGAGATCTCCTAGGCTGACTTTCCTAAATCTGCAAGAATGCATCAGTACGTAGTATCCTATGGCAACCTCACTGCATAAGTCTCTATAAACTAAAATCTGTGAGCATCTGCTCTCACTACACCCCAAAGAAACACAAATACATTTCGAAATTCTTCTTCACGAAAGAAAAATGGAGAAAGCTTCAGCTTCATCCAAGTTGGCCTTCTTGGTAGTCTTGTTGGCCATCATTACATGCTGTGAGTCCACTTCCTTCACTTCTAATCTTATATACATAATATTACTTTGAGATTGTTCGCTTATATGGGTGAATTAATTGACTATATTGACCATAGTCGAATCCGATATTATATGTGTGATTTTACACATATACACTCCCGTCAACACCCCTATAACAGGATTCTGGATTCATTATCATGACTAACAAAAACTAAGAAACCAAAATCACACTGGCTGCAGGTTTTCTGAACGGATCAGAATCTAGAGAAATCGGAACCAACATAGCGCAACAGCAAGAGTTTTCAGCTGACGCTGTTTCCTGTTCAGAACCAGCAGACTGCAAAGACAGATGTCCCGAAACTTGTATTAAATTTTTCTGTAAAAAAGGGCAATGCTCGTGCACCATCAGTAGTACCCAATTTTCTCCTCAGTTAGAGGTAGTTTGTTGAAGATAAATAAAATCTTCTTGCAGAGTTCTGTCTGAATAAGGATATCACTGCCACCCACTGGTTTGATATTCCATTTTAATTGTGTTTTAAGATGTTGGTCTTCTCCAACTCCGATTAATGAAACTTTGATTTTGTTTCAAGAGAATGGTGATCTTGATCTATCAAAGACATATCTGAAAATGTATCACCATCTTGTTTATAACAGTAACTATAACAAGTTGGTTCCGAAAGAGATTAGTCCAGACTATTTAAGTAGATTTTGAAAAAAACCATTGTAGTGTTTTTTTTTTTTGAAGAAATATCGAGATGTATTAAGGATTAAGTAATAATACAGGGGAGCTGGACAATGAAACATTGTACCAGCTCAATGAACCAAATGAAACTGACAAATCCTATGATGAGTTACAGAGTCTGAACTTTCCTACTCCAGAGAATCTACTTGCGTGATCATTTAATCCCTTCGCTGATCATTTCTTCTGCTCTATCAGCAACAGCTCTCTGCAGCAAATCAAGCTTATCACATCCCACGTCTCAGGCTTTAGACCCTTTCATTATTCTGAGCCTCCTGCAGGAGCTGCTGAACATTATTCGCTAAACAATCTATGGACCCAGCAAAGAAACAAAATCTCCTGAGGGTAACAAATCCAGACTGTCCATGCATACCTCCTTAAGATTAGTCTTTGCCCAATAAAAACCATGCCGCAGACCATTATAAAACATATCATCAGCACTACTATCTTCATTCCTGAAGATTCTGTGATTTCTGCCCAGCCAAATACTCCACGCAAGAGAAAATAACAGAACATACCACAATTCTTTCCATCGTCGGGGAATTGGATAACCATCCCAATGCACAAATAAATCTGCCATAGACCGTGGCTGGATCCAAACTAAGCCCCAGTGCTTAAACAATAGCGACCAGCATATCCATGCCTTCCTACAATGAAGCACAATATGATTGGAATCCCCTTCTACGGCTCCACAAGCGTTGCAATATCGATCAGAATCAGGTAATAGACCAAGTCTGCTTAGATGTCCTTTGGTCGTAAGCTTCTCCCTGCACGCAAGCCACATGAACGCTTGCCATTTGGGAGCTCCTTGCTTGCTCCAGACATTTGGGATTTGTTGCGCAATCGGTGGGACTAAACACTCTACCAGTGAGTTGTAACAATTGCGAACTGAAAAAGTGTGCAACTGCGTTCCCCACAACAACATATCTTCATCTGCAGGTGACGATCTGAGCCCTTCCAGTATGGACATTAATCGCTCAACTTCATCATCCTCCCACGCAAATAGCCGTCTCCTCCACATGAAAGCACAATGGTCTACAAATATATTGCCCAAGTGGAGATAATATCATACCTGGTCCGAGATTAAACTCCAAATGAGATGTTTATTTTATTCTAAAAAAGTTATATGCCTAAACTCAGTTAATTTTTGTTTTCTTATTGAATCAATGAAAAAAAATTAAGTTATTTAAAAATTGATATGAAATAAGTAGTGCTTTGATAACTGATCTAAAATTCTCAAAAGAGCAATCACTCAAAGACGAGGATTGTAAATATATGAACTTCAGCAATCTCCCAGGTCCAATATTGTATTCCAGACCAAATTCAATAAAGACAACTTTGGAAAGAAACCAGAACTAAGGAAAACACGATGCCCCAAAACCTCCCTCCGCTCTCTAACCTTCATCCCTCCACTGTATCCCCACACATTTCATATCCTTCTCCTCAACACAAACCATTAGGTCGAGGCCCAGTTGGGATACCAGACGATCCCCATCCATCTTCTTCGGCTGTTCGAGATGTGTCTAGCTGCGGAAGTCTTGTCGCGCATGCTTGGGCGGGCGGTCGAATGCAATTTATTTCAGGGATTCAGGATCGGCGGTATTCACTTAACGCACCTTCAGTATGCGGACGATATAATTCTGTTTTGTGCCGGTGATCATCAGGGCGTGCTCAACTTACAAAGTATTCTTCGATGCTATGAGCTACTGTCTGGATTAAAGTTCAATTTTTTCAAGTCCGGGTTGGTGGGCATCAATGTGTCTCTGAATGTTGCTACAGAGATGGCGTGTCTCCTGCATTGTAGGGTACAGGCCTTGCCACTTCAGTATCTTGGGGTGCCATTAGGTGCTAATCCACGTCGTCATAGCACATGGGTATCAGTAATTACTAGATTCAAAGGCAAGCTTGCAGCTTGGAAGGGCTCATTACTATCGTTGGGGGGCCGTTTTACCCTGATCAAATCAATGCTTAATAGTCTGCCGGTGTATTATATGACATTTTTCCAGTTGCCAGTAGGAGTTAGGCGGGTGCTGGAGAAGTGGATGAAGCGATTCTTCTGGGCAGGGATAGTAGACAAACGCTGTTTATGCAAGGTTAAGTGGGAAACCGTGACTGCTGCAACTGAGGAGGGAGGTGATGGTTTGGGTTGCTTAAAGTTGAGGAATTACGCATTGCTCACGAAGTGGAGTTATCGTATAGCTAGTGAGACGTGCTCTCTATGGCGACAGATTATTGAGCAGAAGTACAGACCTATTCTGAGTATGGACGGTATTGCTAGTGATGTTCGTCAAGGCTCTGCCGTATGGAATGGAATAGTGACTATCAGCAAACTCACAATGCCCAACGGTCGGTGTATTTCCTTCTTTTATCACTGGAAATTGGGGAGGGGAGACTCCATTCGCTTTTGGCATGATGTCTGGTGTGGTACCGCTCCCTTACGAGTTCTTTTCCCCAGACTGTATGTGCTCTCCCTTGAGAAGGAGGGATCAGTCCTGCAGTCTGGGTCACGGATTGGAGCTGCGTGGCAATGGAACTATCCGTGGCGGCGATGTCTGTTTGTCTGGGAAGAGGAGGACGCAGCATGTCTCTCGGTCCTACTTGACGATTTTCGACCGAATCCTCTGGTAGCCGATGCTCTGCTGTGGGGTGCACAACGGCTACCTTTTTCCGTAAATAATTGCTATCGGTCTCTCGCAAGGTCAGTAGCGGTGTCCTCTCCAAGGCTTATCCCCAATGTGTGGCGTCGAAAGGGTGCATCCAAATGGCAGGTGTTTATGTGGTTGGCGTGTATGGAGAAACTATCTTCCAAAGCATACTTAATACGCCTAGGCATTTTTCCAGCCACTGACAGGTTCTGCGAGGCATGTGGTCGTGTGGAAGGGGATTCCACTCACATTTTGCTGGATTGCAGACAGGCGTGGGCATGCTGGTCGTTGCTGTTTAAGCATTGGGGATTATGTTGGGTTCAACCTCGGTCTACAGCTGATTTATTTATCCAATGGGACGGCTTCTTCATACCAGTCCGCTGGCGTGCTCTCTGGTATGTGTTACTCTTCTCTTGTGCATGGAGCATTTGGCTGAGTCGTAATAATCGAATTTTCAGAGGAGAGGAATCCAGTGCGACAGATATATATTTTACTGGCATGTGGCATGGGTTTTACTGGGCGAAGACTAATCTCCCTGATGTTTGTATTGACAGTCTGGATATCTTGTCTGTTGGGGATGTTGTTTCCTTACTGCCTACGTAGTTCACTGGCACTTGAAAGTCACCGAAACTGTTCATCATCCACTGGGTCCGTTTCTTGTTCATTGAGCTGGAATGGTTGCTGCAGTGATATCTTTCTCTGTAATTGGTGTACTTATATGCAGTCTGTGGCTAGCGTTGTAACAGATAATGCCACACATGCAGGCTTGCCAACCTGCTAGATTTTTCAGAGGAGCAGTTCGCATTGCAGCAGCCATGTAATTCACTGGCAAGCGGTTTGGGTTTATTGAAGGTTGATTAATCTCTCATATGTTAGAATTAATATTTTAGTTGTCTTGCCTGTGGGGTTATTGTTGTTATACTAGCTACATAGTTGGAGTTCTGAAAGATACAGATCCTGTCAATTATTCACAGGATCTGCATGTTTCACTTTGTTCATTGAGCTAGGACACAGTTTCCTTGTATAGCCTTTCTGTTTTACTGATCCCTATAATATACATATCGATATTTCTCAAAAAAACACAGGTGTTCAGTCCAGATCGATACACTTCCTACTTCATAGAAGACATTCCCGTGCAATGGATTTCTAGCAGGCTCTTCACGGAGATTGCTAAGATTGAACCCGTCGCGGATGTCTTCATCTCTAACCGTAAATCCGATAGCGGTTTGCGTTTTGGCTTTGCAAAGTTTGTCAGATGTGGGGTGCAGGAGGAGGCTCGTCAGAGACGGCTCAATCACGCATTCGGTGGCTTTACACGGATGTGTTTTAATGTAGCTCGCTACGAGGCTAGAGCAGGCTCACGTCGTACTGACATGGGGGGTACTGCACGTCGCAGTGCAGCTGCTGCTTTACGAACTATACCCATGGTTGAGCTTCATCAATCCTGGAGGGAGCGTGATAGCCGAACATATGCAGAAGTGACACAGAGGCCGTTGTATACAGAAGTTGCGGACCTGTCAGTGGAGATCATCCCCAATAACGGAATTCAGGAGAAACTGCAGCGGAGTGCCGTTGGGTCTTTTAGTAGAGGGTATTTTGACAAAGATTCCATAGTCAAGGGTGTAGACTGTGCTTATATGGGGGGACACCGGTGCCTTCTCACCTTTGCCACTGCTGCGTCCATGCGCCATGAACTGAGTTCGAATTTACGTTACTGGCAAGGTTTATTTTTTGACGTTCATCCCTGGCAGCCTGAAGATACAGGTATCAAAAGGTTATGTTGGGTGAAGGTAGTTGGTCTTCCTCTGCATGCTTGGTTTGAAGAAGCTTACAGGAAGATCATTCATCCAATAGGAACATTGGCACAGGTCTATAGTAAAACCACCACATGGGAACGTTTAGATGCAGCAGTCCTGCAAGTGGAGACCTCCCGATTGTCAGCAGTAAAGGAGAGCATGAAGGTGTTGGTTTCTGGTAAGCTATTTCCAGTGACCATTGTGGAAGTCCAAGAGGAAGATTTTGAGGGGTCCGAGGTAAACAAAAAGGCAACAGTAGGGGGTGGGTACAACAGTAGGAAGGAGTTAATCAATGGGATCCTTCAGGCTCAAGATTCGCAGCTTTAAATGGGATTGAAGAGAGCAGTAATGACCTTGGACTGAATCAAGATCATTCATCAAAATTGCGGGATTTGATGTCTAGTCCCAAGAATATTCCTGCAAGAGGATCTGTTAGTAATAAAGGTAAATCATTAAGTAGGAAAACCATGAGCCCTGAAGAGGAGAATCAAAACAAGCTACAGAAGGTCCCTTTGGACCTAAATTTTAAGTTCTCTTCCACCAGTACCCTTAGTCTGTCTTCTCTTGGTAAGGCAAAAGATACCCATTTGGCAATGGTCACATTATCAGAATCATCACCCAATAAAAGGCCCAAAGATGGTTCTAAGAAAGTCCATAGCTCATTGCTCAGTACCCAAATAGTGTCTCACGTGGTTAATAACTCCTACAGGGGGGTTTAGCACTTAAGCGTTTAAGGGTGAAGACTTTGGGAAATTAACTAGAGTATAGCAATAGTGAGAATGATAAAGGGAATGACCCACCTGATGACATGACGATTGTTATCAGTAATCCAGTGGTTAGTTCTCAAAGGAATGACATGATGTCAAAAGCAGCTCGGGAAAGTTTTAGGTGTACCCGTAAAAGCCTAACATAGTTTGTTTAATGTCTATTTTAGCATGGAATTACTGCGGGGCAGCTAGCAAGGGTTTCCTTACGACGATGAGAGACATGTTGAAGAGACACAACCCAAATATTTATGTAATTTTAGAATAAAAATAAGTGAAAGTAAAGCAGACAGAGTTTTGAATATGTTGGGTATGGATGGTCGATTTTGTGTACAAAGATTTTCAAGAGGAATTTGGATTCTGTGGCACATGAAAATCGCAAAGATTTAGGTAAAAGCTTCTTCTGATTAATATATTCACTTCAGTTGGCAGTCCGGAGAGTTGTTTGGAGAGTGTACAGCAATCTATGGTAGCCCGGTGCCTAATAAGAGACGGTTGCTTTGGGATGACTTGTGAGGTCTGAATGTAAGGACCCCGGTCCAACATACTAGGATCCCTACCACAGTGAAACCTAAACAAATCCAATCTAAGACCTATTTAAATCTCAGAAGGCTTATCTCCCTAAGTTCTGATTTTATTAAATTTCTTTATTATGCTTTCTAAAGGTTGGAGCATGATAATGGACAAACATTCTGGCAATAAACGGAGTGAATTAAAACATCAGCGGATTTATAATTTAACAAAGGTACCACAACACACAAGTTCCATAGGGATCTCAAAATCCAACAAGTAAACCCCAGTAAATTTCGGAAAGAATCAAACAAAGTAGGCATTCCAAAAACCAGAAAGTAGTCCAATCAAACTTCATGTTATAAGCGCAAGCAACCAAGGAAACAGGTATGCCAATGTGATGCAATATCGTCTCTCCATGCAGCCTTGATCTCACACACTAGTACCACGAACAAAGGATGTACCTAAGCCTGAAAAATGGTGAAAACAACAGGGTGAGATTACAAGAATCTCAGTAGGGTCACAACATCATAAGATCTGCAGAAATCTAAACAAACATCTCCCAAACAACATCAGATTCTCTTGCCGAACTGGATTCGTTGGACCAACAACGACGGGGTTTGAGTCACGAATCCTTATTGAGATATGAGGTTCTGCAGGACCAGAAGTGGGCACTCAAGCGAAAGATTGAGGCTCTGTGGCGACAGAAATCTCGGCAATAGTGGTTAAAACTTGGAGATAAGAACACCTGGTTCTTTCATACCTATGCTACAATAAGGAGTTGTCGCAATTTTATTGGGCGTGTGGTAGTCATAAGGCCCCGGGACCGGACGACTTCAATTTTCTTTTCATTAAGAACGCGTGGTCAATAATTGGAGCGGAGATTATCACTATGATACAGGAATTCCAGAGCAGTGGAGTTTTGCCGCGAGGTATCAACAACAGCTTCCTCACTTTGATTCCCAAGTGCAGCGGTACAGCGGAGCTGGCGGATTATAGGCCCATAAGCCATATCAACAGCCTGTACAAAGTAATTGCCAAGCTCTTAACCACCAGGCTTAAGCAGGTGATGGATCAGCTCATCTCCCCATTCCAGACCGGTTTCATGGAAGGTCGATTTATCGCCGACACTGTGATGATAGCCAATGAGATCATCCACTCAATGAAAACGTCTAGACGTCAGGGCTGGTGCTTCAAACTGGATTTCCAGAAGGCATTTGATTCGGTGGATTGGGACTTTTTATCTGAAGTGCTGGCACAGATGGGCTTCGGGGCGCGTTGGTGTAGATGGATTAAGGCGTGCATTTCTTCGGCACGTTGTGCAGTTCTCATTAACGGTGCACCCACAGTGGAATTTAACTTGGGGAGAGGGTTGCGGCAAGGTGATCCGTTGTCCCCATTACTTTTCAATTTGGCAGCTGAAGTTTTGTCCCGTATGCTTGGTAAGGCTACAGCATGTCAGCTATTCCGGGGTATCAACATAGGCACTATACAGCTTACACATCTCCAATATGCGGACGATGTAATCCTCTTTTGCGATGGCGACCCACAGGGAGTTATCCACGTTCAGAGTTTCCTTCGATGCTACGAATTACTCTCTGGTCTCAAGATCAACTTCTTCAAATCCGGGCTTGTGGGAATTAACATTTCTACACAGGCTGCTGAGGGATTGGCCGCCTCTCTTCACTGTCGCCTGCAGCAATTCCCATTTTCCTATCATGGGGTGCCCCTGGGGACCAATCCACGTAGGCGCAGTACGTGGGATTCGGTGCTTAGCTGTTTTAAAGGAAAGCTGACGTCTTGGAAGGGTGCCTTACTGTCGCTAGGGGGCAGACTCACTTTGATAAGGTCTGTTCTCAATAGTTTGCCTGTGTACTATATGACATTTTTCCAACTACCAGTGGGGGTGGTGCGAAGGGATTTTGAAAAATGGATGAAGTGATTCTTGTGGGTTGGGACAACGGACAAACGTTGTTTCTGCAAAGTGAAATGGGCGACGGTGGTCAGTCCGGTTAATAGCGAGGCTGCAGGAGTGGCCTGCTTGAAGTTGCGTGATCAGGCCCTACTCACAAAGTGGAGTACTCGGATAGCCAACGATACTTGTTCACTTTGGAGCCGGGTCATCACTAACAAATACAACCCCAAGCTTCGCCCCGAAGGTATAGTATGCACTGACAGCGGTGGCTCCGCTATGTGGACTGGAATAGTCCGGAGTAGCCGTCTCATACTCCCAACCGGCCAGTGTATATCTGCATTATTTCACTGGAAATTGGGCAGGGGCAATTCCATTATCTTTTGGGATGATGTCTGGTGTAGTGCATCACCCTTGCGTGTCATCTTCCCTAGATTGTTAATTCTCTCTATGCTGAAGGAAGGGCCAGTTCTACAGTTTGGCTTATGGGTTAACAATGTGTGGCGATGGCAGTTCCTTTGGCGTCGTAGTTTGTTTGTATGGGAGGCTGAGGATGTCCGGAGATTGTTGATTATCTTGGATGATTATAGGCCGAACCTACTGGAGGAGGACTTGATCCAGTGGGGAACACAGGGCTGTCCGTTCTCTGTCAATTCGTGTTATCGGTCCTTAGTCGCGACTACAGCTGTGTCCACTGGGCAGTTGATCCCCAATGTGTGGCGTAAGCCGGGGGCCCCCAAATGGCAAGCTTTCATGTGGATTGCATGTTGGGGACGACTCCCTGCTAAGGGCTATTTAAGTCAGCTTGGCATTCTACCTGTCTCAGACCATTTTTGTGAGGCTTGTGGTAGATTGGAAGAGGATACTAATCATATCCTGCTCGATTGCAGGACGACATGGGCATGTTGGTCCCTGGTTTTCAAACATTGGGGATTTTGCTGGGTTCAGCCGCGGTCTGTGGCTGAGTTGTTTGTACAATGGGAAGGTTTTAATATCCCAGGTCGCTATCGTGGCTTATGGTATGCGCTGATGTTTTCTTGTGCTTGGAGTATTTGGTTGGGCCTCAACAATCGAATTTTCAGAGGAGTCGCGAGCAGTGCAGCTGATATGTATTATGCCGGTATGCGCCACGGGTTTCAGTGGGCTAAGTCGAATCTTCTAGAGGTTCACATGGATAGCTTGGATGTCCTTCCATCAAGTCATTTTTTCTTCGTTGCTGGCTAGGTAGCGTGCTAGGAAGGTGACAGTCGCAGATACTGCATTCCAGCCTCAGTATCTGGAAGTTTCATTTTGATAGCACTGGATAATGTTTCTTTATCCTGTCACTTTTTATAGTTGTATATGGTTCTCCAATTAATATATCTCGATATTTCTTCAAAAAAAAAACAACATCAGATTCGCCTACACATCTAAGGGATATCACGCAACCAATAACCAATCATAATAGGGATAGGGCCGAAAACTATAGGATGAGGGTGGACTGCAAACACTTCCGAAAATCAGAAGTACACAGGCAGGAAAATCATCATTCAATCTCATCAATAGAAAATGTCATCCCCTTCCACCTGTGTTGTCCAAGGCTTAGCTGCACAAAGGGTAAAATGGTTAGCACACAAGCTAATCAGCAAGCTTATTCATCTTGCCAGCACACAGGACAAGGCATCTAGCCAGCACATAGGACAAGACATCTAGCCAGCGCACAGGACTAGGCACCCTAACTACATAAGGATTAGGGTATCTTACTAGCACACAGGACAAGGCATCTACCCAACACACAGGACTAAGCATCTAGCCAGCACACAAAACTAGGCATCCAGAGTGCACATGTTGGGGATTGTCACCCATACAACTCCCATACTAGTAAGATTCTCTCCTCTCCTTAGAAACATCAGCACTTACCCCGAAAGGCCACTAGAAAAGGATCCTGACACACAGACATGTACAAGCACACACAAGCAAGTACAAGGCACAAAATCACAACAGGACATCCTCAATCATATCACAATACATTCAGCATATTCAAAACACTTAACACATGCGAATTAGGCACTCACAAGCTATCACAAAGGTTCAAAATCGCCTAACAATTATGTAGTTCAATCCGCAACTATGTATACCAATCATAAGGCATGCACATCTACTGTATCTATGAGGATCTTATGGAATGGTGAAATTACAGCGGCCTTCGCTCCATCCCATGGTTTAAGACAAGGGGATCCTTTGTTCCCATACCTTTTTGTCTTACACGTGGAGAGGTTAGGTCATCTTATTAATGACAGTGTGATGGAGGGTTTCTGTTATAATTGGTAAGAGTGGTCCAAAGCTTTCTCATCTATTTTTTTGCTGACGACATCTTTTTGTTTTCTTTAGTCACGCGAAATCAGGAATATTTCATTCAAATTTCCTAGATACGATTTGGAGAGTGCTCGGGACAAAAAGGCAGCAAGCAGAAGACAAAGATATTTTTCTCCCACAATATAGCCTCGACTTTGCAAGGAGAGATCAGCCAAATCCTTGGCTTTCCAACTACAAAAGATCTAGGTGTTTATCTTGGAGCCTTATTTTGCATGGTAGAATCTAGAGAGGATATTATGCAAATTTGGTGGAGAAAATCAGAGGAAGATTATCTAGGTAGAAGGCCAAAAATCTATCTTTCACGGGATGGGTAACCTTGGCTAAATCAGTCCTTCAAGCCATCCCCAATTATCTGATGCAAACGGTTCTATTCCCGTCTAAGATTATTAAGGAGATTGACCAGATTGTACGAGTATTTATTTGGGGTTCGTGTTCGGAGAAAAGAAGACTGTATTTAATTAAATGGGAGAATATTTGCAAACCAAAGAATCAAGATGGCTTGGGGCTCATTCAAGTGGAGGTGACTAATAAAGTTTTATTGATGAAACTAGGTTGGCGATTTATAACTCAGCAAGATAATCTATGGGCTCAAGTTCTTATACATAAGTATGGATTGCCAAACTATAAACCAGAAGAAGGTTTTGATACTTTGAAGAAATCTAGTAGTTCAGCCACGTGGAGATCCTTGCGGAAAATATGGTCATTCCTACAAAAGGGAGGATATTGGTGTTTGGGGAATGGATACTCAATGCAATTTTGGAAAGATAGCAGGATTGCAAATCTGGGCCTACTCTTGGGATTAACTAATTCGGATATTCCACGTTAGATGCGAAACAGGATGGTTGCTGAGTTTGTTACAGGAGATGGCACGTGGAACTGGGCCTTTTTCCATGTATATTTACCCCCCTCTGTGATAGACATATTTGTGATGACTCGGGTTCTGACTTTGTTGGGAGAGATTGACCAATTTCGATGACATCTATCTTTGAATGGTTAATTCTCTACATCTATTGCTCGTACATTATTGCAACAGACACCTGGAACTTTTTTTTTCGTGAAAATTAATATGGAGATGATCGGGACCAGAAATAATAAGATCCTTCCTATGGCTCCTAGCCCATGATAGACTTCCTACAAAATATCTTTTATACAGGAGAAAGCTCTTAAATGAGGACTGCTGCCCATTGTTAGAGGATACTTGGAAACAAGCATCCATATGTTTCATGACTGTGTCTTCTCCCGCCACATATGGAGACAACTCATACTTAATGATATTTCAAGGAATTTTTTCAGCGATAATATGAGAGACTGGATGAATTTAAATCTGAAGAGTTATAGTATTCTTACATCCACTCCTTGGCCGGTGATCTTCGGTGTAGCCTTACAGATTGTAGGGAAGTGGAGGAATGAGGTGGTTTTTGAGGGGAAATGCAATCCTGGCTCCAATCCGTCCTCAGTGATCCTTTAGAAGGCCAAAGAATTTTCAATAACGATGGAGGCAGGATCTTAAGGCACCCAAACCCGTTACTTCGGAGAGGGTTGGAAGATGGGTTAGGTGGATTCCATCACTCCAAGGTTGAATTAAACTCAATTGTGATGGTGGCGTGAATCATCAGAATAATTGCGCATACGCCAGAGGAGTCTTACACAATTCTGAAGGCAAATGGATAGTGGGTTTTTCCTAATCTTTTACTCCAAGCTTAATACATAATTCAAGAAACCATCAGTTCTATTGAAAAAATAATTGGTAAGACATACCGTCATTTCTAGTAAATAAATAACACAATTTAACTCACAATTTTCTTCTATTCTGTTTCCAAGTTAAATAAGCTTAATGTTATTTATTTTTACTTACAATACTGTCTATGATATCTCAATATTATGTACGAAAACAGGGTCAAGGATAGGAACAAAAGAATATTCCATTCCCGCATCAGATTTAGTGACTCAAGGATTCCAAAAAATTAAAGATCAGATCTTGTCCTGGTTTAATAAAGATGAAGTGGCAAAGATTGGAGTTTATGGAATGGGAGGAGTAGAAAAGACCTCAATGATGAAAAATATGTATAATCAAGTTTAATACTCTTTAGAAGTTCATTGGATTACTGTCACAAGATTTTAGCATCAGTAAGTTACAGATTCTCGTTGCCAATACTACTAATATAGATATTGCAAATATAAATGGTTCGAAGACGAGGACGGGAACATTGTATGCAGAATTGAGTGGGAGACAAAAATTGATTTTTAGTTTAGATGATTTATGGAATTATTTTGATGAAGAATAAGTGAGAATTTCTTTATGGACAAATGGATGCAAGCTGATTTTTACCACACCCGATCGCTTGATGTATGCTGCAATATCCCTGATAGAGGAAAAAGGAAATTTGTATTGTGCTTTAGCTTTCTGGGCAAGCTGATAAAAGCCTCAGTACAGAAAAGAAAGAAGATACGCCAAGAAAAGAAGGAATTCACTGACAAGAGAGGAATAAGACAAATTCCAGAAACTTCAATACCCCCTATGCTAACAGAATTTTCCTTCTTATTGCTGACATTCCTGCCTCCTGTCTACTCCCGTATTGCTGACTTGTATCAATCAAGATACCTCCTAGGACGTGTCCTAGTCCTGGTACTCCTACGTGGAATCGAAGCTGAGTCACCTTGATCGTCTCCCACATCACCACTCGTTGACTGTCCTTCGAAACTGATAACCCCAATCCCTTCTTCGGTAATCACAGCATTACCGTCCCCTTGTAGTTTGACCTTGTACTCAAATGAAATGCGAGTCTTATGGGCTTGAGCCAGATAAACTGCATCCTCAAACTCAGTGGGCGCAGCTAACAGGATAGTGTGTTTGATATCGACGCAGAGGCTCGATATAAAGCAGCGAACGACAAACAATGACGGAAGCATGATCGTACGATTCATGAGAGTCTGAAATGTAGCCCGGTACTCCTCCACTGAAGCCAGCTATCGCAGCTTAGCCAACTGACCTTCTGGCGACTCCAGCTCTTTGGGACGAAACCGTTTATGGATCACCAACAAGAAAAATTCCCAGCCTACCAGTTGTCGATTGTGATGCATCCATTCAAACCAGTCGACGGCTTCCTCATCAAGGTAAAAGGAGGCTATTGTTACGCGATCTTCATCACGGATTCCATAGAAGTCAAAGTAGCAAACCGCATTGAAGATCCACTGATCAATATTGGCACCCGTGAACCGAGACATCTTGACTGATGCAACCTTATGGCGAGATCTGTGTGGAGCAGAGTCAGAATATCCCACTGCAGGAAGCAACCAAGTGCGTTCGCTAGATTCGTCGCCAGAATGAGAAGGCGAAGCTACTAAAGAGGGTCGATGGAGCAACTACTTAAGGAGCTGTTGCTGTTCCAAGAACAGCTTGGAATGCTCGGCGAGAGTAGCTGTAATGGATGAAACATCTCCCTGAAGTTTAGAGTTGGATTCCTTCAGGGTTGTGACCTCGGTATCCAGGGACTTGAATCTAGTGTTGTATTCTGCCATCTAAGCAGAAATTAATGAAAGAACCAATGCAATATCCCTGATAAAGTAGTCCTGGGTTTCGAGATGAGAGAGAATAGTAGAAAAATCTCTGCCCACATTTCCCCTGACCATACTTTACACCTAAACACTACCCCCCCAAACCCTGTGATAGTATGATTAAATGCGGTTTTACATTACGTAATAACCGGCTGGTTAGCACTTTCTATTTCCTAATATATGCGTTTATGGAGTTATTACTGGTATCTTACAAGATTTCTCTGAAAGCAGGAATTCACAGGATATTTTGAAGATTTAAAGGCAGATTTCATGAAAGAGAATCAGGAGCCGCGATTTGACAGCTGCTGGCCTGGAAGATCGGAGATCTTACCGTGATCACGGACCGAGAATCTGCCTGATATCTCGGGTGATCCTAACTGATATACCAGTAATCTGTTTCTGATCCTGCGAGATCTTGATAGATAGTATATAGAGACCCTGGCCGTCTGTGGTCCGGAGGAGGCAATTTTTGAGATTTCTCTTTGTTTTAGACATTATTCTAGAGTATACTCCAGAACTCAATGGAGGGCTAGAACTTATTCTTCCTTGATTTAGTTTATTTACCGGATCACCCTTTGTGAGGTCCCGTTTCAATATATTACTCAGTTTCTTTTGTTATGTCTCGCCATTCTAGTGCATATTGATGTCATGGTGCTTGATCAACTCCATAACAATTTAGAAACCAATCACTGCAATTGTGGGCGGTGAGTGAAACACGAGTGACGAGAGGGCATACTCAGATTAACTACGTTGCTAAGCTGAGGGTGAGGTTTTCTGGAAAGTTGAACATGAAAAGGGCGAAGGACGTTGCCTCCCTCTGGAGTGCTCAGTCGTACTGAGCAACCTACTAACTGGAATCCAGCAGAAAAGACGTGAGTACATCCTTAGAAGACCCGTGATCACGGGGCGGTCTCGGTATAAATTGAATCAAGGAACATCACAAGCATCTGAATTATATCTTTATTTCTCATCTTCGAATCGTTACATTTGTTACACAACCTCTATTCATCACTGAGATTCTATAACCCTTCAATCTCATCGACCGTGGGCACACCGTGACCACGACCGGTTCCACATTAAGACTTCCAACTCTGAGCCATCTCCCTGAGGATTCGACCTTCCTTGCTACTAGCTACCTGTCC
This sequence comes from Passiflora organensis, assembly GCA_019739055.1. Lineage (NCBI taxonomy): Eukaryota > Viridiplantae > Streptophyta > Magnoliopsida > Malpighiales > Passifloraceae > Passiflora > Passiflora organensis. The sequence continues at coordinate 892,704 of JAEPBF010000244.1, read as the reverse complement.
AAACAGAGGAAGATTATTTGGTGAACACACGACAAGTCATCAAATTGGCGCCGTTGCCGGGGAGACGGCAAATCAAGATTTGGAATTCTTAACAGTATATGACCCATTCAGGCCGGACAGGACCCTTACTGCCTTTCGATCCAGAAATTGAATCAACCTGTCGGCTGAACAACTCTAGAAGAAGACGAGACTGGTCCGCGTCTGCTGCATCCAGTTCTGCGGCATCAAGTTCTCATCAAGCAGGTGACCGTGACCAAACCGAGATCACGGTCGACTCATCATCAAGCAACCCCCCTTCTCCAATTCATATACCGGCTCCACCAATGGCGGATAACCAGAATAAAGCGAGGAATCTTGGGGACCCACCAGCACCAATAAGAAATCCCCCACATGAGGATCCTCCTCAGGTGAATGATAAGGTGGAAAGAAGACGACCTTACAAGGTACTCGATGCCTTCCTAGCTGATGAAGAAGAGGATGAAGCTCAACTCATCCCAATGGAAGAAATGGGGGGAATCGGGAGATTTAGAAGACCAATGTGCATCATCCATGAGAATGACAGAGATGTTAACTATGAAATGAAGCCTGGACTTCTTCAAACGTTGCCTTTCTTCCATGGACGAGCCCGAGAAGACCCAAACGAACACCTGAGAAAGTTTGAGATGGCATGTACAAGTTTTAAACCAAAAGGTCTGGTCATGGATCAGGTACTGCTCTGATCATTCCCTTTCTCATTAAAGGGAGAGGATGAAGAATGGCTTAGTGAGATGCCCCCTGGATGCATCAGGACATGGGATGAAATGGTAGATGCGTTCTTATACGAATATTTCCCACCTTCTGTCGAAGACGACCTCAGACGGCAAATAGCTGTGGTTCGACAGGATGACGCAGAAACTTTGTATGATTACTGGAGACGATTTAAGAAACTCTGCTCAGCATGCCCACGACATGGCTATACTAATTTCCAGTTGCTTCAAGCTTTCTATCATGGTATGGACGACGAGACTAGAAGTGTTGTAGATCATTCTGCTAATGGCTACCTGCTCTCCCTTGACTCCCGGAGAGCTAAAGATCTTATTCTCAACATGATAAAGGGAGCCAAGCATCGTGTAAGACGAGGGAGATCACCTCCAAAACCATCCACGAGAACAGCCGCAGCAGCCACCACGGTCATCGCAGAAGCAGACCTACAAAAGATAATCGACAAAACCGTGGGCAACGCATTCCAGAAATATGTTTCACAACTTCAAGCAAGGCCATGTGAGTTCTGCGGAAGCCGTGATCACGGTATAGACCAGTGCCCCAAAGTCCTCAACAATGAGATCCAGGATGCAAACGCATACAATCAGTATGTCCCTCCTTACCGCAGGAACCCAGAATTTGCTGGCAAACCAAGTGGGTTTTACGAACCAAGAAAGGCCTATCCAAACCCGCCTTATGATGGCGGAGCACAAGAGCAACAGACCACAGATCAGGAGCCACCTACGAGAGGGGTTCTACCAGCCGTAACCATCAGGAGGAGTTGGACAAAATATGGGATGCCCTGAAGCAAGTGACACTGAACCAGCAATTATTTGCACAACAACAGCTGGCCAACCAAAATGCTCAGAATGCGAGGGAAGGTAAGTTACCTGCACAACCGGAAACTAACCCCAAACATAATGTTAGTGCTATTACTCTCAGGTCTGGAAAAGAGCTTCAGGAGCCACCACAGGTGCAGGACAGACAAACTAAGGCCATGGAGGAACCACAACCTACTCCAGTAGAAGCTGATATTTCGGAGACACCCTCGTCTCAGCCAAAAACAGTGCCACAAGACGGTGAAGCGGAAGTTGAGAAAGAAATCGAAGTACGACCCAGGCCCGTGATCACGATACCTCCACCGTTCCCTACCAGATTAGCAAAGAACAAAAGGAACCAAGAGGAGCAGGCCATTCTTGACATCTTCCGAAAAGTGGAAGTCAATATACCGCTTCTAGAGACGATAAAGCAAATTCCAAAATTTGCTAAATTCTTGAAGGAACTATGCACCAACAAAAGGCGATTGTCTGATCATGCCAAGATCACGGTGGGAGAAGTTGTGTCAGCAGTCCTCCAGAAAAACATACCCCAAAAATGCAACGACCCGGGAATGTTTTCCGTTCCACTGAAAATTGGAGGAGTCCAAATAGCACAAGCTATGTGCGACTTGGGTGCATCAATCAACGTAATGCCAATGTCTGTGTACAAGACTCTCAACCTTGGGAAATTGAAAAAAACTGGGGTGATAATTCAGCTCGCTGACAGATCAGTGGTTCATCCAGCCGGAGTAGTTGAAGACTTGTTAGTACAGATAAAAGGATTGGTATTCCCAGCAGATTTCTTTGTACTAGAGATGGAGAACGATGGACAACAATTGATACTACTCGGACGCCCTTTTCTGAAGACAGCCAGGACAAAGATCAATGTCCACCAAGGTACTCTGTCGATGAAATTTGATGAGGATACTGTGACCTTCAGTATACCTGAAGCCATAAGACATCCGGATCCTAGAGCCTCTATATTCGCCCTAGACACTATTGACGAACTTGTTCTGACTGCATCAAGAACATGCAACACGGAAAAATTACAGATCGCTTTGGAAGACAGCATAGAAATCGAAGGTTTCGAGGAGGAAAGCACCTAAATAGACGACCTAATGATCGACGCTCTCCGTGACCTTACCGTGACCACGGTAGAGCTACCTCTGGTAAATTATGTCAACCTCCCAGTTGAGCACGAAAAGTTACAACAGAGCATAGAGCAGCCGCCAGCCCTGGACCTGAAGCCACTACCGTCGCATCTGCGATATACCTACCTGGGAGAAAATAACACCCTTCCAGTGATAGTCTCCAGCAAGCTATCTGAGGAAGAACACGCACAGCTAACAGCGGTACTCAAAGCATACAAACAAGCCATCGGATGGACGTTGGCAGACCTGAAAGGAATCAGCACAGCTGTTTGTACGCACCGAATCCTACTAGAAGATGATGCACAACCCACCCGGGATGCACAAAGGAGGCTAAACCCGCCAATGATGGAGGTGATAAAAAAAGAAGTACTAAGATTACTAGATGCGGGTATGATATACCCGATTTCCGACAGTAAATGGGTCAGTCCAGTGCAAGTGGTGCCTAAGAAGACCGGAGTCACGGTGGTCCAGAATGACCGAGGGTGCGCCGTGCCCACGAGAGTTCAAAACGGATGGCGAGTTTGCATAGATTACAGGAGAATAAACACGGCAACTAGGAAGGACCATTTCCCACTTCCCTTCGTCGATCAGATGCTCGAAAGGTTAGCTGGAAAGAGTCACTATTGCTGTTTAGATGGCTACTCAAGTTTCCATCAAATTCTTGTAGCTCCGGAGGATCAAGAGAAGACAACGTTTACATGTCCATTCGGCACATTTGCTTACAGACGCATGCCCTTCGGTTTATGCAATGCACCGGCTACTTTCCAAAGATGCATGGTCAGCATTTTCTTGGAGTACGTGGACAACATAATTGAGGTGTTCATGGACGACTTCACTGTATATGGCGACTCTTTTCAAGTCTGCTTAACCAATCTAACGAAGATCTTGCAGCGGTGCATAGAAAAGAATTTAGTCCTCAATTACGAGAAATGCCATTTCATGGTAGACAAAGGGTTGATTTTAGGACACATTGTCTCATCAGAAGGCATCCAAGTCGATCAAGCCAAGATAGAAGTCATCAAGACCCTACCTTACCCCACAAGAACCAGAGAAATCAGGTCGTTCGTGGGCCATGCAGGCTTTTACCGACGATTCATCAAAGATTTCTCCAAAATAACTCAGCCAATGTGCCGATTGCTACAACAAGATGTAGAATTTGATTTCAACGAAGATTGTAGGCAGGCTTTCGACAAGATTAAAAGTTTGCTAATCTCAGCCCCAATCATACAACCCCCGGATTGGTCACTGCCCTTTGAATTGATGTGTGACGCCAGTAATTACGCAATAGGCGCAGTACTTGGGCAAAGGATAGGCCGTGACCCCCACGTGATCTATTATGCCTCCAGGATGTTAGACGTTGCTCAAGTAAATTATACAACCACGGAAAAAGAGCTCCTAGCGATAGTCTTTACCTTGGAGAAGTTTCGACCTTACCTACTGGGGACCAAGGTCACGGTCTACTCAGATCATTCTGCTCTCAGATACCTAATGGCCAAAAAGGAGTATAAACCACGGCTGATCCGATGGGTACTACTCTTACAAGAATTCGACATCACCATTAAGGATAAAAAGGGCGCCGTAAACTATGTTGCCGATCATCTTAGCAGGCTTGTGACCACGGTCGAACCACGGCCGATTCAAGAGACTTTTCCAGATGAACATCTCATGCTTACAGAAGCCATATCCATTCCCTGGTATGCTGATATTGTCAATTTTCTTGTTACTAACGAGTTGCCTGATCACTTGACACGCAATGAAGCTGCCAAGATTGTGAGGGAGTCACGGCTATACATATGGGACGATCCCTACCTATGGCGTTCCTGCAATGACCAGATGATCAGGAGATGTATACCCAAGGAAGAACATCAATCCATCCTAAGGTTCTGTCATGATGAGGCATGTGGAGGACACTTCGGACCCCGGAGAACCGCTAGGAAAATTCTAGAAAGCGGGTTTTTTTGGCCCACCTTGTTCGATGATTCCTACAGGTTTTGCAAGGCTTGTCCCAGATGCCAACGAGAGGGTACTTTAAGCCATCGAGATGCGGCGCCCCTTCAGCCCATCCTTGTATGTGAAGTTTTTGATGTATGGGGAATCGACTTTATGGGCCCTTTTCCAACCTCATCTGGCTTCCAATACATCATTCTTGTTGTGGACTATGTTTCAAAATGGGCAGAGGCAAAAGCCACCAGAGACAATAGTGCCAAGACCACGGTGTAATTTATCCGCAAGAACATCTTCTGCCGATATGGCGTGCCAAGGGCCATCATTAGTGATCGTGGTACACATTTTTGCAATCAGCTCTTCCGGAATCTATTGAAGAAATATGGTGTGGTGCACAAAACTTCCACAGCCTACCACCCACAAACCAATGGACAAGCCGAGGTCACCAACAGGGAAGTCAAATCTATACTCCAGAAAACAGTCAATCCTAACCGGAAGGACTGGAGCCTCAGGCTTGATGATGCACTTTGGGCATACCGAACTGCATACAAAACTCCAATTGGAACTACCCCCTTTCGCCTCATTTTTGGGAAAGTCTGTCACTTTCCAGTAGAGATCGAGCATAGAGCTTACTGGGCTATCCGACAGTGCAACCAGAAGTTCTCACAAGCTGGGGAAGAAAGGCTGTTGCAGTTAGGAGAGCTTGAGGAGCTGAGATTTAACACCTACGACAGTTCGAAGATATACAAGGAGAAGACCAAACACTTCCATGACAAGAAAATCCGAAGCAAGCACTTTGTTGAAGGACAATATTGCTATACCATTCAAAATTCAAAATTTTTGCAGGAAAATTGCGCTCAAAGTGGATAGGACCCTTCACCGTGACCACGGTCTACCCCCACGGTGCTGTTGAAATAATGAGCCAGGACACCGGAAAGGTTTTCAAAGTCAACGCTCATAGGCTTAAACCTTTCTATGAACTACCAGCTGAGGACGCAAGACAAGATCAGTGATACGAAAGTATCAACAATAAGTCGGGCCAAACGACACTAAACAAAGGCGCTTCTGGGAGGCAACCCAGCAGTTTTTGTTTAAATTTCGCTTGTTGTTTTTGTAGTTATTCAGGTCACGAGAGGAAGGCACAGCCGCTGCAACACCTGTCCATTTAAAACCCAGTGACAGACACCACAAACCAAAACCCAAACACTGCCCGATTTCAAAACGCCCCAGTTACAGCCGACTCCACCACGATAAACCCTAGCCCCTGATTCTCCCAAAATCACTCAATGGCACCCCCGAGAAAAACCCCATTCCAACAGACAATCCCCACCGGGCGTCGCACCTATACTCGGCGATCATCTCGCCCTGCACCCACAGGCCCAGCTTTTGGTTCTGTACAGTCGGCGATGGAAGACGTACAACGACGGAACAACCAAATCGCCGATACAATGATTCAGAGAACCGTGGCCACCCGCATTGAGCAAGGATTCGTCCCGGATGCGATGGTCCTAGACGTGCCGCCGCTGGATACAATGCCAAGGGAGGAGGAAGCAAAGGTGCCTGTCCCATCTTCCAATGCCAGGGTTCAATACGAGCGACCCGGGAGAGCCATACCCACGGAGCACCCACGGACGACTCAACCTAACAGTCCAACACCTTGTGGCCGTGGAGGACACCCTACCGAAGAGGGTAGCACCACAACGAACCCCATCCTTATCACCCCTCCGCTTAGCTCGGTGGGTGACGAGCCAGGCACCCCTGTGATTTCAACGCCAGACAGCTCGGCCCAAGAGGCAGCAGACATGGCGGCCTTGGCGGAGACGTATCCTGACCTGCTGAAGACCCGTAGGGACCCTCGGCCCATACCAGACACTATGGAACCTCCGGTAACTTCCCCGGACGTGGTTCCCCCAGCAAGAACAGATGCGGTGGACATACAGAGTCCAATGCCCGAGGTAACCGAACTGGGAACTCACTCTTCGGTTAACAATTCTAACAATGGTGAGGACGTTAATTGGTCGTCCGAGTCATCCGAACCCTCGGCAGAGGGTGCATCCCGCATTCCACCAGCTGCTACTACAACCAGTCACCCCGCTCATACTCCTCCCCCTTCAGGAAGCGAGTATGAGCTAGACGGCTCTGATGTGCCCTTGGCTGACCTAGCAGGACCCTCAACCCGATCCAGCCGCCGAGTTCAGGAACGAAAGGCTGTCAAGTCCCTTCCACGGCTAAGCAAAAAGGCGAAAGGGAAAGCTGTGGCCACGAGCAGCCCACTGCCGGTCTCTACCCGTGCTATGCAGGACAAGTATGAGGAGCTCAGACACCGCTCCGTATATCAATGTAAATGCATGTGCCCTGCCACGATGGCGGAGCTAGAGTTTTCTGAGACGATTGAAGGACTGATAGATAACAAAGGCTGGCGGACCTATTTTTATATCAACGAGCCAGCCTATCTGGAGCTGATACTAGACTTCTATACTACCTTTCAGTGCCGGCGGCCATCCGAATTCAATATGAGAACTCCTGATCTCATCCAATTTCAGCTGCTTGGCCAGTCCTTCAGCCTGTCATACGCCCAATTCAACTCTCTGTTGGGTTTTGCTCACTCCCGAACTGCGAGGGCACAGGAACCTCAGGACTTCAACCCAGCAGACTTGTACAAGAGGTGGTTCAATTGCCCCACAGCCTATGATCCCGGGAGGTCCAAAGATTACTACCTGCTCCGACTAGCGTACCTCTACCTTCACCAATTCCTATCCTACAGCTTCTCAGGCAGACCAAACGCGGCTGCCACATTAAATCGAATGGAGCTTCTGATTTTTTGGTGTATGCAGACCACCACGAAGCTGAATTTGGCTGTGTTCCTGACCCGGCAGTTCAAAAAACACCAGAAGAAGGGTCAACCATTGATCCTCGGGAGTATCATTACACACCTGGCGAAAACACTAAAGGTTAAGCTCTCGAGTAACCTGAGGCGGCTGCATGAGATGGCCCCTCTGAACACAACCAGTCTTCTAAACATGGGGCTGCTGATGCAGTCCGAACAGGGGAAATACCAATTCCGTGCCCCTGGGAAGCCCACGGTGGGCCGAGGTCCACAAACCAAACAGCCCTCAGCCCCATCCACTTCCGACCTACCACCATCCTCATCCACTCCTGCAACGATCCACCTAGACCTTCTGGCGTGGATGCAATCCGTGGACAAGAAATTGAAGGTGCTGACAACGCAGATGTTGAGACTCCGCACCAGTATCATTCATGCTCTCAGATTCCCCATGGATGATTCAGCTACAGACCTTGACGACTCCGAGAATGATGGGGGTGGCTAAGGGGTCTAGCAACCCAAACCAGGTTCCAATATCGCAGTATTTCTATTCCTTGTGCTTATATTATGCATGCTTAGAGGCAAGCATGACTTAAGTATGAGGATATGGGTACCCTTTGCTTATTTGCTTATTTATTGTTTGTTTATTGCTTGTTTTCATGTTTATTTTTCTGATTTTCGCATCATGTTCCTTTGCATTTGTCATACTTGATAATCACCCTCTAGCTCTTTCATGCCCTGTACTTATTTATGTGTTCAAAGCCATAGGAACTAGACCTGCCACCACTTGGAACCTACAGAGTGTAGGCTCAGATGTTGAGTTCCTTCTCACCAGGGTCACGGCCTGACTTAGGCACACTCACTATGCTAGCTTGAGATAAGACCACATAGCAAACATGGGAGACTTTGGGAACGAATTGTTTTTGAGTGGTTCATACTTTGGGAACAAATCTAGAACTTGCCAAGTTTGCCTCATAAACCTACATCGTAAGTATGTCTAGAGACGTGATTTGGGCACTTAGAATAAAACCTTTGCATACATAGACCTTTGTTTGTTGAAGCCGACCCTTGCACAATATCATTAGGAGCCATTCTTGAGCCTAAGCCTATTCTTGTTGTTACCCAGGAAACAGCTCTCTTTCCTGCTCCTAGAGAACCTGGGGGCCAGCCACTACCAACCAGCAAAGAAAGAAATCCTGACCTGTGCCAGTAAAACACACCATGACCACCCCGTGACCACGGTTGATATGCATGTCCTTCCTCCACCATGTGTAAAAGAAAGCCAAAGAAAATGGGAAATGACATTACCCCTGATATATGACAAATTACAACACAGAGAGAAGAAGACGAAGGATACAATCAGAAACAATGATCAACCCAAGAGAAGACAAAAACAACAGAAGAATGCAGAACTATCTTCTGCAAACAGCTCGCGGGAAGTGCTTGGGCAAGAGAAATGGGTCAGGGAAGGTAACAAAACGGTTTGTGGTTGGTTGGCACCCTCCCAGCCAAATAGCCTTTTTCATCATACCCCTGTCCAAGGCCACTGTTCAGTCCCCGAACAAAGCCCCATTGATCTTGAGATTTACTTAGGACAGTAGGGGAGTTTGGAAAGCTTGGCAAGCTTATGGTATTTAACACCTGGTGTGAATGAGGAGAGGTCCTTTGTAGTGTAGTTCTGAAATTTCTGTGTGGTTTGATCAAGCGTATGGTTGTGTGTGTTTCAATTCTCGCATACACCCGTTTTGAGAAATTCTCTACCTGATTAATATGTCTCTGATAGGTTACTTGAGGTGAATGATCAAGATTCTTTGGATTAGAATGCATGCTTAGGGACAAGCATGACTTAAGTATGAGGATATTTGATAGTATGATTAAATGCGGTTTTACATTACGTAATAACCGGCTGGTTAGCACTTTCTATTTCCTAATATATGCGTTTATGGAGTTATTACTGGTATCTTACAAGATTTCTCTGAAAGCAGGAATTCACAGGATATTTTGAAGATTTAAAGGCAGATTTCATGAAAGAGAATCAGGAGCCGCGATTTGACAGCTGCTGGCCTGGAAGATCGGAGATCTTACCGTGATCACGGACCGAGAATCTGCCTGATATCTCGGGTGATCCTAACTGATATGGCAGTAATCTGTTTCTGATCCTGCGAGATCTTGATAGATAGTATATAGAGACCCTGGCCGCCTGTGGTCCGGGGAGGCAATTTTTGAGATTTCTCTTTGTTTTAGATATTATTCTAGAGTTTACTCCAGAACTCAATGGAGGGCTAGAACTTATTCTTTCCTTGATTTAGTTTATTTACCGGATCACCCTTTGTGAGGTCCCGTTTCAATATATTACTCAGTTTTTTTTTGTTATGTCTCGCCATTCTAGTGCATATTGATGTCATGGTGCTTGATCAACTACATAACAATTTAGAAACCAATCACTGTAATTGTGGGCGGTGAGTGAAACACGAGTGACGAGAGGGCATACTCAGATTAACTACGTTGCTAAGCTGAGGGTGAGGTTTTCTGGAAAGTTGGACACGAAAAGGGCGAAGGACGTTCCTTCCCTCTGGAGTGCTCAGTCGTACTGAGCAACCTACTAACTGGAATCCAGCAGAAAAGACGTGAGTACATCCTTAGAAGACCCGTGATCACGGGGCGGTCTCGGTATAAATTGAATCAAGGAACATCACAAGCATCTGAATTATATCTTTATTTCTCATCTTCGAATCGTTACATTTGTTACACAACCTCTATTCATCACTGAGATTCTATAACCCTTCGATCTCATCGACCGTGGGCACACCGTGACCACGGCCGGTTCCACATTAAGACTTCCAACTCTGAGCCATCTCCCTGAGGATTCGACCTTCCTTGCTACTAGCTACCTGTCCAAACAGAGGAAGATTATTTGGTGAACACACGACAAGTCATCACCCTGTTCGTCTGTACCATCGTTCGACCCAACTGGATCATTCATTGGCACAAGGAGCATCTGAGGGTTCCCCGCGCGCTCAGTTTATGTCCAAATAGGGTGGCGCGAACGTAGGCCAGCAAGCAACCTGGAACCCTCAAGCTCTTTTTAATGACAAGCGATACATCTCATATTTCGTCGATCACATCCCAAACAGGTGGCGTTCTGGAGATTTGTTTTGCTTGATCTGCAAATGGGAACCGGTAGTGGATGCTTTCATTCTGTGGAAGAGAAGTGTGCGGAATACTCGGTTTGGTTTTGTTAGATTTATGCATCAAGGAATTAACGAAGGTGCGAGGCTGCTCAAGTTAAACAGTTTGTCGCTTGATGGTCAAGTGCTCACTTTCAGTGAGGCACGGTATGCTAATAGGGGGACAATTCCAACGCCGATTATTAGTATCACTAAAGGTGGGGCGGGAGATAGGGAGCAGGGCATGCAACCGGTGAGGCGACCCCTCGCGGCTGGTGGTTCTATAAGGGGGAATAGAACTTTTTCTGAAGTTGTAGGTGGGATAAGTGCGGGAGTTGATGACGTGAAGGCTGTAGTTGCCATCCGGATTGTGTAGGCTGCTCATAATAGGGAATGGTTGCACAGGAGTTTAGTTGGTATAGCTCGAGAGGGGGCTTTCGATAGTACTCAATTTCCACGGATGGTGAGTGTGCGAAAAATGGGCAACTTAGCTTTCCTGCTCACCTGCCCCTCTTATGAAGAGATGCAACACGCACTCACTAATCTGTCATCACCGTGGAAGGTGCTGTTTGTGGAGCTTCACCTCTAGGGACCGGACGACACTCTGAGAGGTAAGGCATGTTGGTTGAGGTTGAAAGGCATCCTGTTGCATGCATGGTCCGCCGAAGGTGTCCGCCGAATAGCGGAGACGTACGGAGAAGTAGTGCAGATTCATCCAGACACATTGAATTGTTCAAACCTTGAAGCAGCTTTGGTGTGTGTGCGGGTTGATAGTTCTGACAAGGTAGGCGGCCAAGTGCAGCTACAGGTGAAGGAAAGTAGTTATATGATTACCATCACTGAGGTGGGGCAGACGGACAGCAGTCTCACAATGGGTGTCAATGGAGGGGAGGACAGGGATAGACGTTGTTTGCCGGCGCTCTCACCATGTAGACAGGTGCAGTCCCCAAGGTAGATAGTTGACAGTGGAATACGTAATGAGTCGTATCAGCCTGCATGTCGTAGCCCCAGTCCCTCGGGGGACAGAGCACAAGGGGTCAGGGAGAGGGGAACAGGTTTGAGTGGGCTAGGCCAGGATAATGCTAAGGGGCTGAGGGCTATAAGCTCAGCGGGCAAGGCAATTCTAGACGGTCCGTTAAAGGAAAAGGCTCCCTTTGTGTGTAGCCTGGGGAAGAAAAGGGCCCAACTTGGAGGCCAGTGTGGGCGGGCTTTGGGTAATGGGCGAGGCCAGGTTCGGGTACATCGGGAAGTAGAGGGTCCATCCAGGCCACCTAAAGCTCGGCAGCTCGCGTTGGTTACTAGTTTAGAGACACAGCCCAGGCAGAACTTGGAGGAAGAAGCTCTGGAGGGAAACGAGTCTAGGGTGGGTAGTGATTAGGAGAAAGGAAACAGTCCCAGCAGGAGTAGCCTCAGATCAGATGAAGTTCTTGCTAGAGTGTATGCGAGGCTCATGGCTGCCAGAGTGAGAACTACTAAGGATGCTGGAGAGAGCGAAGTGAGGAGGCCGTCGGGAGAGGTCGTAGATACACAGTCTTTGGCCTCGATCGACTCTGGTTTGGTGAGCATGATACCCGAGTCAGTGCCTTCTATGTCACGGACATCCGAGTTGGACGAAGTTGCGGAGCGGATTCTCCGAGAGGAAGAGGATGAAATAGAGACAAAAGCCCAGGCAACGTTAGCAGACATGGAAACGCTCGGGTTGAGGCCTCTAAAGCCACGAGCAGAGTTGAAAGCGCAGATAGTGGAGATGGTGGAGGAGGAGCATGATCAATAGCGAGGTAGCAAAGGTAGGTAAGTAGCGGACCTATCTTTCATACGGTTTTGGGTGTGTTGAGTTACCATGTTTAATATGGGATTCTGGAATGTGAGAGGAATAAGAAGTAGTATGAAGTGTAGGGATGTGCGGAATTTGGTGCGTAGTAACAGCCTGGTAGCGTGTTTCCTGGCTGAAACCAAAATCGAGTGTATGGAGGAACGTTGGGTGAGATGGCTTTGGCCTGATGATTCAGTGGGGTGATATACCTATGATGCAATAGGTAGATCAGGGGGGTTGCTGGCGATGTGGGATACAACAGAAGTGGAGGTCGTGCGCCATTTCTGATTTGTTAGATGGATGGCACTAGATTTCAGGGTAAAAGCTACGGGGAGTAGGGTGTGGTGCGCGGTCTTACATGCCCCTAATATATTGGCTGCTCGTAAAGTTCTATGGAGGGATATTCTGGAATTTAAGGCAACTAACGATGGGGCATGGGTTTTCATAGGTGATTTTAATGAAATGCTCTCCCCTTGGGAGTGAATGGGGCATACTTTTGACAGTCGAGGAGCTGAAAATCTGCAACGGCTGGTGGAGGAAGGTGGTCTAGTTGACCTTCCACTCAATGGCAGCAGATTCACTTGGTTCTCATCCCGGTGTGCCTCAAGGATAGATAGGGCGATTGTGAGTGCTGAATGGATTGCGGATTATCCGGATTTCAGCCTATTGGCGGGTGGCAAGAGACTGTCGGATCATGTTCCGATCATTATCAAATCGGCAAACGTAGACTGGGGACCACGGCCGGTGCATGTTTGGAATGCCTGGTGGGATGAAAAAGATTTTATACAGGTGGTAAAGGAACACTGGGTGAAGGCAGAACAGTGGTTCCCGGGGGATTCTCCTTGGTGCGTAAGCTGCAGTTCCTTAAACTAGGACTTAGGCAATGGAGTCGGGAGTCCGTAGGGGATCCGGAGGCTACCTTGATAAAGATCTTGAAGGAGATTGCAGAGTTGGATCTGACCAGTTCAGCGGAGGGGAGTAGGTGTGCTGAGGAGGTGCAGAGGTACCAGCGACTAGTAGAAGCAAAGTGGCAAACTAAAACTCAGATGGAATCGATGTGGAGACAGAAATCCCGGGTGCAGTGGTTGCGGCTGGGGGATTCTAATACGCGGTTCTTCCATGTTTGTGCCAGTACACGACGGAAGCTTAATCAGGTTAAGGCCATCACGGTGGATGGAAGACTTTCAACTGATCCAGGTGAAATAAAGTTAGAGGTTCGATGTTTTTACCAGTGACTGTATCAAGAGGACTATGAACAGTGGCTGAGAATCGACGATTTGAGGTTCACCCAATTGGCGGCAGGGATGGCGGAGCATCTGGAAAAGCAAATAGACACAGCGGAGATCAAACAGGTCGTTTGGGACTGTGGCAGTCACAAGTCTCCGGGGTCGGATGGTTTTAACTTTTATTTCTACAAGAAGGCATGGGAGGTGTTACAGGGTGACATAGAAAGTTTGGTTGGGGAATTTTATAAGAGTGGACGGCTTCCAAAGGGAGTGAACACTTCTTTCCTGGTATTAATACAGAAAGTAGATGGCGCCATTACTCTGGGGAATTATCGACCTATCAGTTTGGTGAATGGCATTTACAAGATCATAGCCAAAATCTTGGCTAGACGACTAAGTCTAACTGTCTCCTCCTTGGTTTCGCAGACTCAATCGGGTTTTATAGCAGGAAGGAAACTGGTGGAGTCAGTGACGATGGCTTCGGAGACAATTCATATTGCTATAGTTGAGAAGAGGAAAGGGTGGTGTATAAAGGTGGATTTTCGAAAGGCATATGACACGATGTGTTGGGGAGCTATGGTTGAGATTATGGAGGCCATGGGATTCTCACATAGATGGAGGCAATGGATAGAACACTGTACGGGCACAGCAACAGCCACAGTCTTAGTGAACAGTGCACTTACGGACCCCTTTGAATTGAGATGGAGCCTGCAGCAGGGTGATCCGCTGTCTCCGTTGCTTTTTGACTTAGTTGCGGAGTGCTTATCGAGAATGCTAAACAAGGCGGAGGCAGCTGGTCTTATAAGTAGCATCTCGGTTGGAAGGAGGGTGTTAACTCATCTGCAATACGCAGATGATGTTATACTATTTAGCGTCGATGGGGAAGAAGGTTTGTGCAACTTAAAGAGAGTGATGCGATGTTTTGCGCTTACAACAGGTCTGCGGGTCAATTACCATAAGAGTGCGCTGATTGTGATTAACTACTCTCCAGTGGAAGTGGAAAACATGGCAGGACGATTACATTGTTGATCGGCAAAGCTACCAATCAAATATTTCAGGATGCCACTTAGTTCAAATCCAGGGAAGTACAGGACATGGGAAGGGGTGATATCCAATTTTCGGAGAAGACTTGCAGGCTGGCAAGGGAGTCTCTTATCCATGGGTGGAAGGATCAATTTAGTTAAATCAGTACAAAATAGAATCCCGCTATTTTACATGTCGCTGTTCAAAATTCCAGGGAGGGTGCAGAAAGAGATGGAAGGTCTAACTAAGAGGTTCGTGTGGAAGGGTACGGTTGATAAAAAGTGCATTTATAAGGTAAAGTGGAGTAGGATTTGCAGAAGAACGGAGAAAGGCGGGGTGGGATTGGGGAGTGTGGACATTAAAAATACAGCAATGCTTGTCAAGTGGTGTTGGAGGCTATTCTCTGAAGAGGACTCCCTGTGGGTTCAGATTGTAAGGGATTTGTATAATCCTATATTTAATGGTGTTGGACTCCAGTTACATAGTCGGAATGTCTCTATGATTTGGAAGGGTATAGTGCTGTGTATCAATGGGGACAGGCCAGTGGCAAAGGTTGTCCGTGAAAACTTACATTGGAAGTTGGGAAGAGGCAACGACATAGCCTTTTGGTCGGGCGTTTGGGTAGGCAGGGACACTCTCCAATCGCAGTTTCCTCGACTATACGAATTGGCGGTGCACAAAAATGCAAGGGTGGGGCATATGGGGAGGTGGATAGATGGTAATTGGAGGATACGACTGCTGAGGTTGAAGTCAACGAAATCCCCAATGTTTGGCAGCTCCCTGGTACGCCTAAAAGCAAGGCTTTTGCCTGGCTGGCATGCCAAAATCGAATATTATCTAAAGGTAGATTATATCGATTAAGGCTTATCAGCGAGGAAGGAATGAGGTGCGATGGTTGTCACTTGCTGGAGGAGAGTGCAGATCACGTCTTAGTCCACTGCAAGGTGGCGTGGAGGTGTTGGATGGAAGTGATGAGAAGATGGGGAGTGTAGGGTCCGGTCCCAGGCTCAGTGAGCGACATGATCCGTCAATGGGGCGTCCTAAACCCGACTAGGAAAGGCACTCCGGTATGGGAGTGTATGCTGCTCCAAGTGCTGTGGAGTATATGGCTCGCGTGGAACAGTAACCTCTTTAGGAATAGAGTGAAGAGTTCAATAGATATTGCGTGGGAGGGGGTGCTGCGGGCTATGGAGTGGGCAAGAGTTAACAAGGTCGCGACGAGGTATCGAGGAATCGATCTGTTTGCTATAGACAATTGGTATCAAGTAGTTTAGACATATCTGTGATACTGTGAATACTTAAGGTGCTTGGTAGAATACATTAGGCAACTTGGATATTCACAATTATGCTAGATCCCATGTCTAGTTTACGGTGGTTATGAACCTGTTAGTGTGTAAACTGGGTTGTATCTAGAGTGTTTTGTTTTTGCTCTCAGTAATATATTTTTCATCTTCTGTCAAAAAAAAAAATCCCTGATAGAGTAAAAAGGAATTTTGTATTGTTCTTCAGCTTTCTGGGTAAGCTGATAAAAGCCTCAGTATAAAAAAGAAAGAAGATACACCAAGAACAAGAAGGAATAAGACAAATTCCAGAAACTTCAATACCCCCTATTCTAACAGAATTTTCCTTCTTATTGCTGACATTCCTGCCTCTTGTCTACTCATATATTGTTGACTTGTATCAATCAAGATACCTCCTAGGATGTGTCCTAGTCCTGGTACTCATACGTGGAATCAAAGCTGAGTCACCTTGATCGTCTCACACATCACCACTCGTTGACTGTCCTTCGGAACTGATAGCCCCAATCCCTTCTTTGGTAATCACAGTATATGCTATAGGATGAAATGTGAAAAAAATATTATCAAGATAGAACCTCTTACCAATAATGAAGCATGAATGTTATTCAGGAAGGAAATAGGAAATTATGATCATAATATGGAAAAAGTAGCGAAAGATGTTACCCGAGAATGTTGTGGTTTGCCTCTTGCTATCAAAACGATAACGAGATACATGAAAGGAATGAGTAATCCAAGTGAATGAAGAAATACATTGCATGAATTGAAAGAATCGAGAATTGGAAACGGTGAAGATGACATGGAGTCAAATGTGTTTCGTATGTTAAGATTTAGTTATGACCTTTTAGAGGATTCATCTTTGCAGAAATGTTTCTTATACTGTTCATTGTTTCCAAAAGATTTTGTGATTGATAAATATAAATTGATATGTTTATTGATTGTTGAGGGAATAATAGAACAAAAAAGTGTAGAAGAGAAGAAGTTGACGAGGGCTACACAATGCTTGACAAACTTGTAAAACTTTGCTTGCTAGATGGTCGTATAGCTGGTGAAGAAGGTGACCAAGTTGAAGAATGGGTGAGGCTGAATGACCTGACGAGGAATATGGCACTTCAAATATTGATTGAGAGCTCATCAGTCATGGTTGGAGCCGGTAGGGAATTACCAGATGTGGATGAATGGGAGGACCTGGAGATAGTCTCACTAATGGAAAGCAATATTTATGACATCACATTTGGCTACTCACCAATATGTCCTAAGTTGTCAACACTTCTGTTAACACATGCGAGATTATGGTTAATTCATTATTCTTTTTTCCAGCAATTTAGCCAACTCAAAGTTCTTGATCTTTCGTGCACTTCAATGGAGATATTGCCAGATTCCATCTCTAATCTTGTAAGGCTCACCGCATTGTTAGTATATGACTACAAAGATGTAATTATTTAAAATACAGTTAGACCTCTCAAATTTAATACTCAAAAAATTATTATCTTCTAATAATTAATAAGTTTTGCAATCTACTAATGTCGTTCATTTGTCATAATTAATATTCTTTTAATTTTTAATAATTAATAAAATCTTAAGTATTTATTAATTTTGAGAGGTTATCGTTGTTGCTTAACCATGTATCCAAAATATGCGAAGGCACATTATCAGCAATGATGTACTGATTTGCTTCCACATCATGATAATATATTATTATTTAATATAATTCTCAACCATATTATAATTTCAGTCAATCATATTAATGATCCTCTATTTAATAATATATTAATTTTAAGAGATAACTCTGTTAATTAGAGTAAATGGATGTAGAAAGCTAAAGAGGATATCGATAGCTCCTCCTCGACCGTCTTTCCTAAGAATAAAGATTCATTCAAAAGAAAGGAATTGGTGGGAAAAGTTGGAGTGGAGGTAAAATATCTAAGGTCAGATCTTTGCTCTTCTACTGATTATAAATTGCTTCGTTTTTATTTTAAAAAAAAAATGCTTAGTTGATCTATTGAGCGTTTCTGTTATTTTCTTTTTCTAGCCCTGAAATAGAGGAGTCAGTGGAAGTTTTCGGGTAACCTGTATCGAGCGTTGGAACAAAAACACTATAAATGAAGTCAGTGGAAGGCAGCGTTTGTAAGAGGCCCCACAAGGAAAGTTGGAAAAAGACCCTGGCAGGGTACGAGGAATTGTACAAAAGTCATGCAAATCTCTTTTCTTTCTCAGAAAAAGAAAATGTAAAGTTTCAAAACATGTACGAGGCTTTTTCTCCTAAAGAGAGAAAACTATAGAATTTGCAAAATATGAAGTCAGAAAAAAATTTGTGGACATTTTTTTGTTATGTCGATCATGTATATGTTTTGTTTGAGTGGATGACATTTTTTTTCTGCTTACAAAGAAAAAAACAAAGAGAGGTTCTTTAAGTGGATTTTGCAGCCATCTTTGACCAGGCGGGAATGCCAAGGAGTGGGAAGCTTCGTAACACTTTCCTGGGGACCATCTATGACCTGTATTTTGTTGGGAATGGAGCCAACTTTAGCCCTTTCAGTTCTCACAGTTCTCGCTTTCTCTTGTAGTTCTGAAGCAGAGGACCATCTGAGTGACGGGCATAGGTGGATTCTTCAAGTTACGGTCGATTCGCAGAGTACAGTTTCCCAGATATTGATAGTTTCGACAACAATATTATCCAATCTCAGAATCATAAGTAGCTCCACAGTTTTCAATTTACCGTACAGAATCACACACCTTAGAATTACCCTAAAAGTTGGATCTGCAAATTTATAAATGGAAACAAGTTATGGAGTTCAACCAGAGCTTTGTAGACCACCAAAGCAAAGAGTCGTTGTTACAGCAGGCTATAGAAAGCCTCCAACAGAAAGAAAACGTAAATTATTGTAAATTATTAGCCATCTTGGAAACTAAGCACGAGCAAGTTGTAGCTGGAGCAGGTAAATAATTCCTGAGAAGCAGAATAAAGTTCTTCTTAATTGTAAACTTTAAAGTCATCAATGGATTTATTGTTTAAAAAAAGTTTTAACTTATTATTGTGGTGCTTTCATGTCACTTTCCTGAAAGGAAACAAGGTCCCTTCTTCAACATATACATCGGTTTTCCTCTGCAAAGTTATACTTCAGCATCGACCTAATCCCATCAGAGCAGATCGTTTGCGTTATATTTCTTGACAAGGTAAGTTATAGATAGTTATCTTGACCGGTTTCAGAGTTAGATTGAATCTGTGATAATCCATACATCCTTTTTGTTTTAATAATTAAATACATCCTTAATTTGCTAGTTCATTTCCATGTATGTTGTTAGATTGATTCGTTTTACTTTGAGGCAAATATAGTATTTTGGTTTCAGAGATCATGATCACAATATGATGTCATTAAACCGGTTTCATAATGTTAATCTTGTTTAGGGTTTAGTTGAATGGCTATTTTACAAGTCGTGGAAGAGCATGGACAGCCCTTCTCTTCCACCTCTCGGCATATTCAATACGACATTTTCTTGAGTTTCAGAGGCGTAGACACGCGAACCACTTTCACTGATTACCTCTATCGAGAGTTGCTTCAAAAACATTATACTGTATTTAGAGACGAAGACGGGATCCCATGTGGGGAGAATATCGCACCTGCACTAGAAAAAGCTATTCAAGAGTCGATGTTATCTGTTGTTGTGCTCTCTGAATTTTATGGTTCCTCCACCTCGTGCTTAAACGAACTCCAGACTATCATGGAATGTCGCAGAGAAGGGTGGCATCATGTTGTGCCTATTTTTTATCACGTTGAACCATGTCAAATGAGGTATGAGGAGGGCAGTTTTGCTGTATTTTTTCACCAACACGAAAAGGACGAGAACAAAAAGCACAAAATCCAGCCTTGGAAAGCGGCACTAAGAGAAATTGCTGACTTGAAGGGAATTCATGTTGAAAAAGGCAAAAAGTATGTGTACGCTACTGAAACTTTGCATTGCACTCTTGATGCTAGCTCTACTTCAATACCTATCATCTATTTGTTTTCTATTTGCTGAATGTATTTTGAACTGTCATGTGCAGGAAAGAGCACAACATAATTCAAGAAACCATCAGTTCTATTGAAAAAATAATTGGTAAGACAGACCGTCATTACTAGTAAAGTAAATAACCCAATTTAACTCACAATTTTCTTCTCTTCTCTCTTCCAAGTTTAGTAAGCTTAATGTGATTTCTATTTACTTATATCTCACAACTGTCTTGATATCTCACTGTTATGACCGGAAACAGGGTTAAGGTCACAGACAGAAAAATATCCAATTCCCGAATCAGATTTAGTGGGTCAAGGATTCCAAAGAGCCAAAGATCAGATCTTGTCCTGGTTGAATAAAAATGAAGTTATAAAGATTGGAGTTTATGGGATGGGAGGAGTGGGAAAGACCTCGTTGATGACAAATATATATAATCAAGTTCGAGACTCTTTTCAAATTTGTTGGATTACAGTGTCACGAGATTTTAGCATCAGTAAGTTACAGATTGTTGTTGCCAAGAGTACTGGTATAGATATTTCAGATATAAATGATTTGAAAATGAGGGCAGCAAAGTTATATGCAGAATTGAGTAACAAAGGAAAATTGATTCTTATTTTAGATGATTTATGGAACTATTTTGATGAGAAAGAAGTGGGCATTCCTTTATGGCCCAAGGGATGCAAGTTGATTTTTACCACTCGATCACTTGATGTATGCTGTAGGATGAAATGTGAAAAAAATATTATCAAGATAGAACCTCTTACCAAGGATGAAGCATGGATGTTGTTCAGGAAGGAGATAGAAAATTATGATCATAACGTGGAACAAGAAGCGAAAGATATTACACGAGAATGCGGTGGTTTGCCTCTTGCTATTAAAACGATAGCAAGATACATGAGGGGAGTGGGTTATCCATATGAATGGAGGAATACTTTGGTTGAACTGAAGGAATCAAAAATTAGAATTGGTGAAGATGACATGGAGTCAAATGTGTTTAGTATATTGAGATTTAGTTATGACCATTTAAAGGAGTCATCTTTGCAGCAATGTTTCTTGTACTGTTCATTGTTTCCAGAAGATTCTAGGATTTGGAAGAATGAATTGGTAACATTATTGATTGCTGAGGGAATAATAGAACAAAAATGGTGTAGAAGAGAAGAAGTTGACAAGGGCTACACAATGCTTGACAAACTTGTAAAATTTTGCTTGCTAGATGGTCGTATAGCTGGTGAAGAAAGTGACCAAGATGAAAAATGGGTGAGGATGCATGACTTGATCAGGGATATGGCACTTCAAATATTGAGGGAGAGCTCTTCAGTCATGGTTCAAGCCGGTGGGGAATTACCAGATTTGGATGAATGGAAGGAGGACCTGGAGATAGTCTCACTAATGCACAACAATATTGGGGAAATCACATCTGGCTACTCACCAATGTGTCCTAAGCTGTCAACTCTTCTGTTATCCGGCGGGAGATTAACATTTATTCATGATTCTTTTTTTCAGCACTTGAGCCTACTCAAAGTTCTTGATCTTTCATACAATAATATCAAGAAATTGCCAGATTCCATCTCCGATGTTGTAAGGCTCACCGCATTGATCCTAAAAGATTGTAGATGTCTAATACATGTTCCGTCGCTGGGGAAGCTTAAAGAATTGAAGACGTTGGATCTTGGTGGCACCGGGATTGAACAAATTCCTGATGGCATGGAGTTTCTGATCAAGCTTAGGTATCTTGACATATGGTCCCATTCTCAAATAAAGAAGGTTCCTGCCGGTACATTATCAAATCTGAAGCATCTACAGTTCCTCAGGGTCTATAACTGTGTTACGGTAGAAGGGATTCCCATGATTCTCGAGCTTGAGAGTGTCAAATATTTAGAATGTTGTTTCCCAAATTTTGATAGTTTCAATAGTTGTGTTTCCCAGATTTCTGAGCTTCACAGCTTCAAGATCATCGTACTCCCTGAAACCCATCATTTTGAGAAAGAATTCATATACGATTGCTCAGTTAAGATGTCACCCAATGAGGTTCAGCTGTATGGGGGTGATTTAGGCAGAATTCATAACCTTCCACATGGCACTGCTAAACTAATGGTCAAGGAATGCAAAGGACGTCGAAGCAGCCTTTTTCCTATAAATAATGCAACGGAGTTGAGGGACATTGCAATTGTTAGTTGCAGTAGACTGGAGTGTTTGGTCTCGTCGTCATCATCTGTCCATGTACTTGAACATCTTGAGAAACTGTTTCTAGAGGATGCAGAAAGCTTACAAGGCCTAATAAGAATGGGAAATGAAGTTCCACCTAATCCGACATCACTTTATGGCAATGCCTTTGCTCACCTCAGGGATATCAGGGTAAGTTATTGTCATGGAATGAAAAGTTTGTTCCCTCCGGGAATGCTTCCAAACATGAAAATTCTGGAACATATTTCTGTCTCTGATTGTGATGGAATGAAAGAGATTTTTGGCAGTGGAGAAAGAGAAGAGACAGTGGGAGAGCAAAACCGTAGCAAAAGATCAAAAATTGAATTCAGTCTCCCCAAATTAAAGTCTTTGGTGCTGCACCGGTTGCCACAACTTGAAAACATATTCAGCGGCCAACTCATCTGCGAGTCTCTTCAAAAAATTGAAGTTGGGGATTGTCCGATGCTAAAGAGGAAACCGATAGCTCCTCTTGAGGATACAGAAAGCTTACAAGGTCTAACCAGGATGAAAAATGAAGTTCCACCTAATTTGGCATCACTTTATGGCAATGCCTTTGCTCATCTCAGGGATATCAAGGTATGTGATTGCCATGGAATGAAAAATTTGTCCCCTCATGGAGTGCTTCCATACTTGAAAAATCTGGAAACTATTTCTGTCTCTCGATGTTATGGAATGCAAGAGCTTTTTTGCAGTGGAGAAAGAGAAGAGACAGTGGGAGAGCAAAACTGTAGCAAAAGATCAAAAATTGAATTCAGTCTCCCCAAATTAAAGTCTTTAGTGCTTCACCGGTTGCCACAACTTGAAAACATATTCAGCGGCCAACTCATCTGCGAGTCTCTTAAAAAAATTGAAGTTGGGAACTGTCCGATGCTAAAGAGGATACCGATAGCTCCTCTTGAG
This sequence comes from Passiflora organensis, assembly GCA_019739055.1. Taxonomy (NCBI): domain Eukaryota; kingdom Viridiplantae; phylum Streptophyta; class Magnoliopsida; order Malpighiales; family Passifloraceae; genus Passiflora; species Passiflora organensis. Next base: position 869,604 of record JAEPBF010000244.1, on the reverse strand, counting down.
GATACAGAAAGTTTACAAGGCCTAATCAGGCTGGAAAATGAAGCTCCACCTAGTTTGGCATCACTTTATGGCAATGCATTTGCTCATCTCTGGAATATCACGATAAGTTACTGTCATGGAATGAAAAGTTTGTTCCCTCAGGGAGTGCTTCCAAACTTGAAAAATCTGGAAACTATTTCTGTCTCTGATTGTGATGGAATGCAAGAGATTTTTGTCAGTGAAGAAAGAGAAGAGACAGTGGGAGAGCAAAACCGTAGCAAAAGATCAAAACTCGAATTCAGTCTCCCCAAATTAAGGTCTTTAAAGCTTCAATGTCTCCCACGACTTGAAAGTATATTCAGCGGCCAACTCATCTGCAAGTCTCTCCAAGGAATTAAAGTGCATAACTGTCCGATGTTAAAGAGGATACTGATAGGTCCTTTTGAGGATACAGAAAGCTTCCAAGGCCTAACCATGATGGAAAATGAAGTTCCACCTAATCCGCCATCACTATATGGCAATTCCTTTGCTCATCTCATGACCATCCACATATTTAATTGTCATGGAACGAAATGTTTGTTCCCTCAGCAAGTGCTTCGAAACTTGAAAAATCTGGAAATTATTAGTGTCAAACATTGTGATAGAGTGGAAGAGATTTTTGGCAGTGAAGAAGGAGAAGAGACAGCGGGAGAGCAAAATCGTAGCAAAAGATTAAAAATTGAATTCAGTCTCCCCAAAGTAAGGTCTTTAGTGCTTCACCGGCTACCACGACTTGAAAATATATTCAGCGGCCAACTCATCTGCGAGTCTCTTAAAAAAATTGAAGTTGGGAACTGTCCGATGCTAAAGAGAATACTGGTAGGTCCTTTTGAGGATACAGAAAGCTTACAAGGCCTAATCAGGATGGAAAATGAAGTTCTACCTAATTTGGCATCACTTTATAGCAATGCATTTGCTCATCTATGGAATATCACGGTAAAATATTGTCATGGAATGAAAAGTTTGTTCCCTCAGGGATTGCTTCCAAACTTGAAAAATGTGGAATATATTTCTGTCTCTAATTGTGATGGAATGCAAGAGATTTTTGGCAGTGAAGAAAAAGAAGAGCCAGAGGGAGAACAAAACCGTAGCAAAAGATCAAAAATTGAATTCAGTCTACCCAAATTATTGTCTTTAGAGCTTCACCAGCTACCACGACTTGAAAGCATATTCAGCGGCCAACTCATCTGCGAGTCTCTTCAAGGAATTAAAGTGCATAGTTGTCCGATGTTAAAGAGGATACTGATAGGTCCTCTTGAGGATACAGAAAGCTCACAAGGCCTAATCGTGATGGAAAAAGAAGTTCCACCTAATCCTCCATCACTTTATGGCAATGCCTTTGCTCATCTCAAGACTATCCATATATATAATTGTCACGGAATGAAAAGTTTGTTCCATCAGGGAGTGATTTCAAACTTGAAAAATATGGAATATATTTCTGTCTCTCATTGTAATGGAATGCAAGAGATTTTTGGCAGTGAAGAAAAAGAAGAGAGAGTGGGAGAGCAATGCCGTAGCAAAAGATCAAAAATTGAATTCAGTCTCCCCAGATTATGGTCTTTGGTGCTTCACCAGCTGCCACGACTTGAAAGCATATTCAGCGGCCAACTCATCTGCGCGTTTCTTTACAAAATTGAAGTACGGGATTGTCCGGTGCTAAAGAGGTCACCGATAGTTCGTCCTCTCCCACGCTATCTAAGAATGAAGATTCATTCGGAAGAAAGGGAGCGGTGGGAACAGTTGGGGTGGGACAGTTGTGAGGTTAAGACTATACTCACCTCCAGTTTGTCAATATAACACAAGGTCAGATCTTTGATCCCTCGAGGGTTTTTGTTATGTTTAATAAATTTACTCTTCAGAATTTAATTACGTCCTAATTGTTGATTAAAATTTTGTTATTTGATTTGTTAAAATTGTTTGATTGTTGGAATTGAAGCCAATGTTTGTCCTTCCTGTTCTCACCATTTGCTCTTCCCACTATTCTGCTTTTCTTATCTGTTTGAAACAAAGGAGGAATGGGAGAGATATTTGAAGGAGATGGTGAAGTCTCTGATCTAATCTAAACGGAAGTCATTTTGGGTCATGGGATAGAGAGGTCTGAATGATAGAATCTTTTTCTTTTAATAAAACAAGAATAAAATTGTAGCGAGATTGAACAAGTTCCTAATGGCATGGAGTTTCTGGTCAAGCTTAGGTGTCTTGATATGCGGCTTTCCAACTGTGTTACGGTAGAGGAGACTGCGGGAGAGCAAAACCTCAGTCTCCCTAAATTAAGGATGGATTTTACAGCTTGGCTGCCTGCCAAAACTGGAAAGCATATGCAGTAGCCAACTCATCTGCAAGTCTCTTCAAAAAACTTGAATTTGAGGTAAAATATCTAAGGTCAGATCTTTGCTCTTCTACTGACTATAAATTGCTTAGTTTTCCTTTTAAAAAAATGCCTAGTTGATCCCTCGAGGGTTTATGTTATATTCAATAAATTAAATCTTCATGGTTTAATTACATTAATTAAAACTCTGAAGTTTTCCTATTTGATTTTGCAGCCCTGAAACAGGGGAGTCGGTGGAAGTTTTCAGGTTCTCTTTCCTAGTAGCTCTTCCTCCCCCTTATTTTCAAAGAATCATAATTGAATTTTTAGATAGTAAGTGGTGGGAACATTCAGATGTCAAAAACTTTTTTTTTTTCGTAGCTGGCTTTGGAGCTCCAAAACAGAGGAATTGAAAGAAGTTTTCCGATTTGGTTTTGTAGGCATGAAACAGAGGGACCGGATGTCACTTTGCGATTGGGAACAGAGAGGCCTGAGTAATGGAACTTTTTTTTCTAAAACATTAATATTGTTTTATTCTTGCAAAAGAATAATGAATCCAAATTTCTTCTTACTATTTTGTTTTCAAAAATACAATTTTGTGTTGTAGACTTGAAACAGAGGAAATAGAGGTAATTCAGGAATCGGGTACGTACCGAGAGGTAAGAGCGATGGAATGTAGGCTTGAATCAGAGGCCATTCAAAATACTATTTTGTTTTGATTCTTGAAAAGCAATAAATAATTGCAACTTCTTCTCACTGTTTGGTTCTGTAGGCTTGAAACAGAAGAAGCGGAGGCAATTTTGACTTTCGGGATAGAGAGGTAGAGGTCTGACTTCGTTTAGACAAGAAAAAACATTGTTTGATAAATCTGATGTTTCTCTTATTGTTGTTTTTTTTTTCTTTCTGTTTGGTTTTGTAGGCTTGAAACAGAGGAGGCAGAGACCAGTCCCCTTTTTAATTTTTTCTCTGGTAATTGATCAAACTACACACACCATTTGGTATACTATGCACCTCTTGTGTAGTTGTGTTTCCTTCTCAAGAAATTGTGGTTCAGTGATTTGTTATGCCGTTAGAGCAATACATAATCTTTGTGAAGAACAGCTCGGTGCTCCCACTTTGTCTTCAGGTGAGCGATGGGCATGGATGAATTCCGGGTGCTTGAATGCTACTAAAGCTGTGGGCGGAAACAACTGCTTCCAGAAGAAAAAAGGGTCAAGACCGTAGCCGAAAACTCTGAATCAATTGACGAAGGCTTGAAACATTTCCTGCAAGGGAACTCAGACTTCTTTAGATCTCTTCTATAACGAACAAGGTAAGCTCTATATATTCTTTGATTTTCTTTAAATCTCTTCTTTGACAACGCTCTTGCCTTTATATATTTACTCGTGATAGTTTCCAGGTTTCTCTCTTACCACCATGTGTCAGTCGCAATTTGATAGAAAGACCCTTCTAAATCTCTGGGTTTTTTAATCATTAACTTCATCTCTTTTTTTTGAATGAATTCGATATTGTATTAAAGCATAACTATATTACATATGTGAAATACAAAGAACTATTGTCGTGAGGCGATAAACCAAATGAAACTTCAAGATGCCATATAGACAACATACAGCAGCTGGAATTTTCACCAGTCATACATAACTACCACACTCCTACATAGCCCTTAAAGAGAGGAAATCCCCTGCAGGTAGGAAAGTCAGACAATCAGGACAACCTCCCTTCAGGTTGTATTTCGCCCAGCAGAAACCATGCCGAATGGCATTGTAAAATAAATCCTCCGCACTGCACACCGTACTCCTGAAAACTCGAGCATTCCTTCCCAGCCAAATGCTCCACGTAAACGCGAAAAGTACTGCATACCAAAGATCCTGCCAGCGGGATGGGATGGAGAAACCTGCCCACTGCACAAACAATTCTGCCACAGACTTGGGTTGAACCCAACTTAAACTCCAATGTCGAAATAGTAGTGACCAACACTTCCATGCCAGATGACAATCTAATAGGATGTGATTAGAGTTACCTTCCACCAAACCACAAGCCTCACACGCCCCTGCAGACCCTGGTAAGATCCCCATGCGAATAAGCTGTGCTTTGGCCAAGACCTTCTCCCAACATGCCAGCCACATAAAAGCTTGCCACTTGGGTGCCCCTTGTTTGCACCAAACATTGGGAACCCGCTGCTCATCAGCCGTAAACATATGTACTTCCAGTGTTGTATAACAGCGGTGTACTGTGAATGGTGTCAACTGATCATCCCACAGCAACTCATCATCCTGTCCCACCCGCGGCATAGCATGGTTCAACATGGAAAGTAACCGGGTAACCTCCTCCTCCTCCCACACAAACAATCTTCGTCGCCATACCAAACGCCATTCCCACACCTGATCCACTAATACCCCAAACTGCACCAAGGGTCCTTCTTTCGCCAACGATAAATCATACAATCTAGGAAACAACAACAGGAGAGGCCGATTGGCACACCAAATATCTTGCCAAAAAGCAATAGAATTAACTTGACCCGCTCGCCAGCGATGGAACTCAGATATACATTGTCCATTAAGCAAGAGGCTACGACTGGTCTTCACCACCCCTTGCCAGATCGCAGAAGCATTCGTCACCGGGCAATTGATCCCATCATGTTTTAGGCGAGGATGATATTTCTGCTGGATCACCTGTTTCCACAATGAGCAGGTGTCAGTGGCAATTCTGGCACTCCACTTGGTAAGTAAAGCCTGGTTCCGCAATTGTAAACAACCAATCCCAGTACCGCCTCTATTCTTTGCACGAACCACCACGGACCAGCGCACTTTGCACAAACAACTCTTCTCTATTTGTCCAGCCCACAGAAAACGACGCATCCACTTTTCCAACTCCTTGCGTACGCTGACAGGCATCTGAAAAAAAGTCATATAGTAAACAGGCACACTACTCAATACTGATTTAATCAAAGTCAGTCTTCCTCCCATTGATAGCAAGGACCCCTTCCAAGAACTCAATTTGCTTTTGAATCTGTCCAACACTGTTTTCCATGTGCTGCGACGGCGAGGATTCGCTCCGAGGGGGATTCCCAGGTAGGAAAATGGCATAACCTGCAACTTACAGTGGATCATAGACGCCAAGGCCGCCGTTTCACCGTGGGGTATGTTGATGCCAACTAAACCGGATTTATGAAAGTTGATCTTCAGCCCTGAGAGTAGTTCATAACTTCTCAGGATTTGTTGTAAGCAAACCACACCCTGCGGATCACCATTACTGAACAAAATGACATCATCAGCGTATTGTAAGTGTGATAATACGCAATTGCCAATGGAAATGCCCTGAAATAAATTGCACTCCGCAGCTCTGATCAATAGCCTAGATAACACCTCTGCCACGAGATTGAATAGCAAAGGCGAGAGTGGGTCGCCTTGACGTAGACCACGGCCAACTGGAAACTCAGCGGTTGGCGCCCCATTAATGAGAATGGCGCAGCGAGCCGAGGAGATGCAGCCATGAATCCATTTCCGCCACTGCACTCCAAATCCCATGCATTCCATAACTTCAAAGAGGAAATCCCAATTAACTGAATCATATGCCTTCTGAAAATCTAATTTCAGACACCATCCCTGCCGTTGGGACTTTTTCATAGTGTGTAATATCTCATTTGCGATCATGATAGAGTCTGCAATGTAACGGCCTTCCATAAATCCTGTTTGGAACGGAGAAATGAGCTGATCCATCACACTCTTCAACCTCTTGGTCAAGATCTTTGCAATTATCTTGTACAGACTATTAATGAGACTAATAGGTCTGTACGAGTTAAAGTCATCCGCACCGGCTGTCTTTGGCAGCAGCATAATGAAGCTATTGTTGATCCCCTTAGGAAGCACCCCGCTGCCATGAAAATCATTCACTAGCGCAACAATGTCACTGCCAATTACAGACCAAGCTTGCTTGATAAAATGGAAATTGAAGCCATCCGGTCCAGGGGCTTTGTGGCTGCCACAATCCCATACTGCATTTTTAATTTCCTCCACGAGGAAAGGAGCCTGTAGCCGATCCGCCGATGCAGTGGATAGACTTGGTAAATTAAGGCTGCCCAAACCCAACCACCGAGTTCCTTTAGCTGCAAACAATCGCTGGAAATGATCCACAGCAGCTCCTCGTATTTCCGCAGGCGTTGTGAGTTCTCTATTCTGTACACGGATGGAACCAATAAAGTTATATGAACGCCTCAGGTTAGCACTCAGATGGAAGAATTTGCTGTTCTTGTCACCCAACTGTAACCATTGTTGCCTAGACTTCTGTCTCCACATTGACTCAAGTTTTTGCTTTATATCCCACTTCTGGTTTTGTAACTCTTGATATCTATCATTCGATCCAGCACCCAGCGCTCCTCTTTGCTGATCAACAGAGTCAATTTCAGCAAGGACTGCTGTCAGTTTGTTCTCCAATGCACCGAAATGAGTCAGATGCCACTCCCTTAATTTTTGTCTCAGGAAAGACAATTTCTTCACCACGCAAAAATCTCCAGGGAAACGAACTCCAGCTTCCCCCCAGAACCTTTCCACTGTCAGCAGGAACAGAGAATCCTCCCACCAAATATCCCATGTCCGAAACGGTTTACTGCCCCATTGATATGTATCTGCCTTTACTATTAAAAGCACATGATCTGAGAACCCTTTAGCCCCTGCATAAAGGCGATGACGACTAAATTGGGAACACCAATGAGGAGATGCCAATACTCTGTCTATCCGCGAAGCACAATGAGAAGTAAACCAAGTGTAATCCTTACCAATGAGAGGTAAATCTACCAAACCATTCCTATGAATAAACAACAGCAGGCGAGATGCAGCTAATTGATTAAAAGACGTACCCAATCTTTCTGCCGCCACGATGGACTCATTGAAATCGCCAAGGATCAGCCATGGAATGGTATCCGCGCCTTTCCTTTGTTCCAGTTCCTCCCATAGTGTTCGTCGGTCCGTCGCTGTATTAGGTGCATGCAACCCCACGCAGCAAAATGTAAACCCAGTAGCCCGCATTTGCATCTTAAGTAGCAACCAACGTTCAAATTTTTCCACTCCAATAACTTGTACAACTGACTCATTCCAAAAACATGCAATACCTCCAGCACTCCCACAAGCATCGATGGTGTCCCATTTAATGTTATTACCAGCCCAAAATCGGGCCACCAATCTGTCAGAAAATGTCTCCCTTTTGGTCTCACATAGAAATAAAATGTTAAGCTGTTCTTGCCTGATAAGAGAACGAATTTGACTCTCCTTCAGCTTCCCCCTGCAGCCTCTGATATTCCAAAATGCTATATTAACCATAGGATGGAATGACCCCTAACCAGCAGCCACCACGACTACATTAAGTAGTGCAGTGGGCGTGCCACTCCTTATGCTCCTCAACGATCTGTTCCTTCAGCTTACGTCGAATTGCGGCTTTCGTATTTTTACGACTGAGACCCAATTGTTCCACTACAGCCATTGTTCTTTGCACTTCCACATCTACTGAACAAACAGCCACATCAGAGGTTACACTATCAATACGTGGCTGAAGATCGTCGCTTTTATCTACACGCTCGATGAGAAATGAAGGATCCTCAGCTAATACAGCTAACCCATCACCAATCGGAAGGCTGGCCTTCCCAGAAGAGAGGCTCCCAGTAGGTTTGATATGTTTGTGTTTTTTGGACTTACCAATCCGGCGTGTGCCAGGCTTGCTGGAGTGCTCTACCCGCGATGCCTTGTCCCCTTCTAACCGCATGCGAGTGAAAGTCATGATCTCAGAGGAAGATTGTAAGGCACAAGAGTCAGCTGATATTTCTCCTGGAGCACACGCAGATATGGTCTTACGATGGAAAGGAAGCTGATCCGCAGACACCAAGGTCTCAGGGTTAGGAACAGGATCAGTAAAATTACTTAAGAAACCCCCACTACTTGTAAATTGGCATAAATGTCCTTCCTTGTGCTGACCAGAATTCTGAGTCAGTCCCTCTATAACTTGCTGTTGTGGCACTCCCGATTGAGTGGACTGAGTATGGACCCCCCTACTCTTGCAGATAGGAAAAATGCCTACCGCCGTCTTCTTGCCATGCCCCATGATCTCCTTCTGACAACCAGTCTGATTTTTACTTGCCAAAATACTGCCCAAGCTCTTACCAACACAACTGTGCCTGTCAACTGAAAGGTTGGGTTGGAGTGGAGCAGAGAGGCTGTCACACCCTCCTGACACAGAGTCCTTGTTGCCAACCTCAGGCTCCACAATGTCTGCGTTTGAAACTTCTAACAGCTGCACTGTGCATGGCTGGCCATCGATCATCAGTTTCACATTCTGCTGAATTCCCAACGGGTTGGAGGTAACGATTTGCAACAAAGCACTTTCTAAGTGAGTCCATGTTGCTGTATATGGATGAACCTGAACCAAGGCACCAATGGGTTGTGTAATTTGTTTGAAAGCAGCTTCATACCATACATTGAGAGGAAGCCCAACTATCTTCACCCAACATAATCGTCTAGGCTCCGTATCGACTATGCTCCATGGATGCAAATCATAGAACCTGGTAGTCCAAAAAGCCATATTACCTGTAAGTTCAGCCTGCATAGCCTCAACTGACTCAAAGATAAGTAATTTCTGCTGGAGACCCATATCGATACATTCAACGTGAGCAGGGATATTCAACTGAGTAATGGAAGGTCTGCGAAGAAGACCGATTGCACTTCGCTGAAGACGCATTGCAAGTCCTGGATCAGAGGAGAGCTCGACCAAGTTACCCTCAGAAATAGTTTTGGATGGAACTGCAGTGACTTCAACATAGGATCTGCCATCCCTCTCCTTCAAAAGCTTAGAATCTGGAACGGAGCGTGTTGAAGGTACCTTAGAAGCAACCTCTACTGGACCATTTGGAACTTTTTGTGCCCGTGAAACCCCTGCCCCTGCTGCATACCGAGCCACGTTAATGCGTGTCCACGCATGTCCACCAAGGTGTGCGTTTAATCTCTGAAGTCGGGCAGCTTCCTGTACCCCACAGCGTACAAACTTTACAAAGCCAAAGCGTAAGCCGCCCCTGGATAATCTACCCGCGAGGAAAACATCTACTATAGGCTCTACCTCAGCTATTGCCCGGAATAATTTAACTGAATTCCAACTCTCTGGAATGCCTTCAATAAAGTAGGAGATATACCGGTCCAGTTTAAGCACCTGTGCTGGGGTCCATGAGGATTGGCTGGGGCCGAGTGGAATGTGGGTAGGAGGACTGGGTGGGGGAGAGGATGAGGAAGGACCCGCATGTTGTCCATGCATACGTTGCAACGAAGAAGTTGTTAGATGAGTATTGGTGTGAGTGTGTTTGAGGGAAGGTATAGAGAGCGGTGGGAGGGTGGGGTGTTTAGAGAGAGACATTTTTATCACAATCTTTGACACGCATATAAGTGAGTTTCACCAGACTTTTTGCTGTAGTTGGTGATAGTAAGTTTAACTTCATCTCTTAATCTTGTGTATGGTTTAGTTGAATGACTACTATACAAGTCAAGGAAGAACATGGGCGGATCCTCTTCCACCTCTCGGCAAATACCAGACGACATTTTCTTGAGTTTCAGAGGTGTAGATACGCGATAATGGTTTCACTGATAACCTGTATCGAGCGGTGGAACGAAACCACTACAAAGTATTTAGAGACGAAGAAGGGATCCCATGTGGGGAGAAAATTGCACTCGCACTAGAAGATGCAATTCGAGAGTCAAAGTTATCCGTTGTTGTGCTCTCTGAAGAATACGGTTCCTCGACCTCGTGCTTTTTTTTTTTTTGAGAATAAGTCGATTGTATTAATAACGATGATATTAATACAAAGTAGTGGGACAGCGAAAGGGTGTACCCACGGCTATTCAGAACTAACAGATACTAGAATTGAATATAATATCAGGAAATTTCAGAAACTATGACCTGGAGCTCTGGCCTTGATACATTATCTACTCAACAAGGAAGCGAAATCCCCTGCAGGCAACAGGTCTAAGCTGTCTAAATGTACTTCCATTAAATTCAATTTGGCCCAACAGAATCCATGTCTCAGTCCGTTCATGAATATATCATCCGTGCTGACCATTTCTCCCCTGAAGATGCTGTGATTTCTACCTAGCCAGATACTCCAAGTGAAAGAAAACAGCAAAACATACCACAGCTTTTGCCATCTACGGGAGACTGAGAAACCTGCCCACTGTAAGAACAATTCCTTCATTGAACACGGTTGGACCCAACTTATACCCCAATGTTTGAGTAATAAGGACCAACATGCCCAGGCCTTCCTACAGGTGAGTAAAACGTGATTGGAATCCTCCTCCAGAAATTCGCAAGCATGACACGCACCCTCGCTGGCAGGTAAAACCCCAATACGAATCAAATGTCCTTTAGTGGCCATTTTCTCCCTGCATGCTAACCACATGAAAGCCTGCCATTTCGGAGCTCCCTGCTTGCTCCATACATTTGGTATTAGCCTGGCTTCTTGCGTGACTGACAAGGTCTCCAAGGATTGGTAACAAGCGTGGGTTGAAAATTTGCAGCGTGAATCGTCCCACAGCAGCTGATCTTCTTCAGTATCTTTCGGTGTGTAGCCGGCCAGCATAGATTGTAGACGATGAGCCTCAGTTGCCTCCCATACAAAAAGTTGTCGCCTCCATATGAGGTTCCAGTTCCAAACATCTCCTTCCATGTGCCCAAAACACAAGATGGAACCCTCTTTGACCAGGGACAGCGCATGTAACCTAGGGAATAAGGCTTTTAGTGGCGTCTCACTGCACCAAATATCGTTCCAGAAAGATATCATGTCCCCTTTGCCCAGTTGCCAGCGAAAGAGTGCAGAGAGACACTGGCCATTGGGTAGAGTTGATCTGCTCGTCCTTACAATATCCTTCCAAAGAGCGGAAGCACGACTATCTTCGCATGCTAACTCCAGCTCCCCCAATTTCCTTGGCTCGAACTGCAACCTGCCAACTCACTTTACACATACACCGCTGATCAGCTCGTCCCGCCCAAAGAAAACATCTCATCCATTTCTCTAAATCCCTCCTTACTGCCACCGGCATTTGGAAGAGAGTCATATAATAAATCGGTAAACTATTTATGACAGATTTCAGCAATACCATCCGGCCCCCTAATGACAATAAAGAACCTTTCCAGGAGGCCAACTTACGTTTGACTCTAGTAATGACCGTCTCCCACGTGTTATATCTGCGGGGATTTGCTCCTAGCGGAACCCCTAGATAGTGGAAAGGTAGTACTTGCGGCTGGCATTGGAGCATAGACGCCAGATAAGCCACCTCCCCTGTAGACACATGTATCCCTACTAATCCAGATTTGAAGAAATTTATCTTCAAACCGGACAGCAGTTCATAAGATCGCAGCAGTCGCTTGAGGCTAAGGATCCCCTGAATGTCTCCCTAGCTGAATAGAATAACATCGTCTGCATATTGTAGATGTGTCAAGTGTAACGTTCCAACTTTGATTCCCTGGAATAATTGCCGCTCCGCCGCTGTGACGACTAGTCTGGAAAAGGACCTCGCCTACTAAATTGAACAGCAATGGCGACAGCGGGTCTCCTTGACGTAGACCGCGCCCCATTGTAAATTCCTTTGTCGGTGCGCCATTGATCAATATGGCACACCTCGCTGTGGAGATGCATGCCATTATCCACTGGCGCCAGCGTGAACCAAAACCCATCTTCGTCATTACCTCCAAGAGAAAATTCCAGTTGACAGAATCGTAGGCTTTCTGAAAGTCCAATTTGAAACACCATCCAGGCTGCTTTGAGTGCTTCATTGTATGAATCAGTTCATTGGCGATCATGATCGAGTCGACAATATAGCGGCCTTCCATAAAACCCGTCTGGAATGGTGAAATGAGTTGATCCGTCACAGTCTTCAGCCGGTTGGACAACAACTTCGCAACGATCTTATACAGGCTGTTGATAAGACTGATAGGCCGATATGAATTAAACTCAGACGCACCTGGTATCTTGGGGATCAATGTGATGAAACTGGTGTTTATCCCACGCGGCAGTGTTCCGCTGGAATGGAATTCTTTTACCATTGTGATGATTTCCTTTCCAATCACAGACCACGCTTTTTTGATGAAGTAGAAATTAAACTCGTCTGGCCCTGGCGCTTTATGGCTTCCACAAGCCCAAACCGTTTGCTGTATTTCCTCCTCCGTGAAAGGTGTTTCCAGCTTTTCAGATGCTGCGGCTGATAGCCGGGGTAAAGCTAGGCTTCCCAAGTCTAACCAGCGCACCGAATCACCTTTGAAAAGCTGCTGGAAGTGTGTGAGCGCAGCAATCTTTATCGCAGACGGCTCAGTAATCTCCACTCCATTGACCTTTACTGCTCCAATAAAATTAAAGCAACGTCGTAAGGAAGCACATGAATGGAAGAACTTACTATTCTTATCACCTAACTTCAACCAGTGTTGTCTGGATTTCTGCCTCCACATAGCCTCAAGTCTCCTTTTAATCTCCCATTTCTGCACCTGCAAGAGATTATATCTCCCCGTCACTGCTGACCCCAGGTTCCGTCTATCCTGATCCAAGGTGTCAAGTTCAGCCAACGTCCGTCGCAACTGATTAGTCATCGCCCCATACTTTTCATTATGCCACACTTCAAGTTTCTTCTTTAAGAAAGCTAGTTTCTTGATCACCCTGAAATCACTTGGGAAACATTGGCCTGCCTCTTGCCATAGATGTCGTATCATCTCCAGAAAATTGTTGTCGTCCCACCACAAATCCCACGTGCGGAATGGACGAGAACCCCAGAAGAAAGTGTCGGCTTTGAGGATGAGGGGTACATGATCAGAGAAGCCCTTATCACCCGTATAGAGCCTGTGTCGACTGAAGTGCTGGCACCATGTTGGAGAAGCTAGAACTCGATCTATTCTGGACGCGCTATGTGTGGTGAACCACGTAAATTCCTTTCCCAGAATTGGCATGTCAACCAGCCCACTCCCATGTATAAAGTGAAGGAATCGTCGTGCTGCTGTGCTGTTGAAATAACTGCCCAGTCGCTCTGTTTTGCTAACTGTTTCGTTGAAATCCCCTAAGACCACCCAGGGAATGTTGTCCATTCATTTCCGTTGTTGAATGTCTGTCCACAATACTCTTCGCTCAGCCTCAGTGTTGGGAGCGTGTAACCCAACACAAACAAAACTAATACCAGAGCTTCGGGTACACATCTGCAATAATATCCACCGCTCATATCTTTCCACACCAGTAATCTGCACATTTATGTCATCCCATAAACAAACAATTCCTCCTGCTCTCCCTTGCGCATCAATAGCCATCCATTTAATTGTGTTTCCAGGCCATAGGCTGCCTGCTAAGCGATCAGTGAAGCTTTCCCGTTTCGTCTCACATAGGAACAGAACACTGAGCTTCTCCTTATGAATTAACGCACTGATCTGGTTCTGTTTCATCTCCCCCCTGCACCCTCTAATGTTCCACATGACAAAATTTATCATGTAAAAACAAGATACCCTATCGCAGACACCTATATCACTGCACTATCGAGTGCAGTGATAGTTGCCACTCCTTGCCTTCCTCTACAATCCGAGTTCTCAGTTTTTCCCGAATCGCTGCTTTCGTTTGTTTCTTACGAAGGCCCAAGGTATCCATGAGTTCCATTGTCTGGTGTACTTCCTCCTCCACGGGACAAGTATCGGTAGCTGCACTCTTTGACTGTGGCCTCTCCTCTACACCCAATTGACTATCACGAGTAGCTGCCAGAAATGAAGGGTCCTCTGCCACCTGCGGAGCTGAGAACACTACCACTTGACTACTGCCACCCGAGGATAAACTGCCAGTGGGTTTAATATGTTTAAGTTTCTTTTTCTTTCCAACTCTATTGTTGGCTGCTCTTCCTTTCTCTCCCATACGCGAGGCCTTATTGCCTTCCTTTTGCATTCTAGCGAAAGCCATGTCAGTATGACACGTCGAAGGTGTGCTAGATTCTTCACCTGAATTGTTGGGCATCAGTTCAGAGGTAACCATGCGAGGAACAAGAGTCCTTCGAGCATCACTCTCCTCTTTTCTCCCCTGGAGCAGCACAGGTGCTGTGAAATGGCTGAAAGACCCCCCATGTTGCGTGGAAAGACTAAAGAGCCCTTCTGCAGACTGTAGCTCATGAGGTGAAGGGCCCATGTTTGGGTTCTGTTCATGACCCATTATCTTGAATGTCCCGCTAGTACCCGGACATCCCTCTTGGCATTTGGCCACACCTGCCTTCACACATGTGTCTTGCTGTACAAACTGCAGACAAGATCCACCTTTTCCTGTAGTAGGCATACTTCTTTTGTCCTCTCCTGCCCCATTCTTCCATAATTCTGGCTTTGATTGGTTGAGTGGAACTGACAGACTGTTGCTAGCACCAGAAGCAGTTGATTGTTTTCCCATCTCAGGTTCCACTCCTTCTATCTCCTGGGTTTCCTGAATGCTAACAGCGTACATTTTACCAGCAACCTTGAACTGAAGCTGAAGGTGTATATCCGTCAAGCTCCCAGTTGCCATTTGTACCACAGCCGCATCAAGACGGTTCCAGCTGATGGTATGAGTGTGTACCTGGACCAGTGAACCAATGGAGTGAAGGATTTTCCGGAACGTATCTTCGCACCAGACATTCAAAGGCAGCCCCTTGATCTGAACCCAGCTAAGCCTTTTCTTCTCTGTATCCTCCTGTTTCCAGGGATGAATGTCGAAGAATAAGCCATTCCAGAAATGGTGATTAGTGGTAAGCTCACTGGTCATCTTCTCCTCGGAAGTAAAAGTAATTCGTGCACTCCACCATCAAGGGGAAACAAATCTCTCTACAGCAGCCTTTGCGTAATATACCAACGACACTTCTCTTCAATCTAGCCTGGGCTTCAGCATCAGGGTAGAGTTCCATTGAGACGAGTTCTGGAATGTGCGAGGTGGTTGCCATTGCGGCCTCTGCATAAGTGCGGCCATCACACTCCTTGAAAACCCTCGTAGGGGCGGCAGAATGGGTGGTACTAGGCTCGACTGGCATGGTAGGACGAGGTGCAATCGGAGGTGGGAACCTACGTTGATCATCTGGATGGGTATATCGGGCCACATTAAAACTCATGCAGGTAGAACCGCCAATTATAGAGTTGAGTCTCCTTTGTCTAGTGACTTCCTGGACTCCACACCTTACAAATTTGGCAAAGCCAAAACGCAGTCCCCTCCTGGATTTTCGGACAGAGATAAAGACATCTACAACAGGTTCAATGGCAGCAATTTCCTTGAAGAGTTTCCCTGAATGTCAACCCTCTGGTATTCCTTCCACAAAATACGAAATGTACCGGTCAGTAGCGAGCACCTGGTCTGGGTTCCACAGTGGATGAGCGGACCTTGGCACCTGGGTTGGTGAAGGATGGGTTGGCAGCCCAGTAGCAATGTGAGCAGCAGGAACGGTTGTATTGTGGCTGGGTTTAGGATACGTGTTGGGGTGGGGCGTGGAGAGAGGGGGGAGGTTTTGGGAGGTGAGAGAAACCATATAGTTGTTTTTTTATATTCTAGAGCGAAGAGAGATCCTCGACCTCGTGCTTAAACGAACTGGAGACGATTATGGAATGCCGCAGAGAAGGGTGGCATTATGTTGTGCCTATCTTCTATCACGTTGATCCACATCAAGTCAGGCATCAGGAGGGCAGATTTGCAGAATATTTTCACCAACACGAAAATGGCGACAACAAAAAGAACAAAGTGGAGCCTTGGAAATCGGTACTGAGAGAAATTGCAGACTTGAATGGAATACATGTTGAAAAGGGAAAAAAGTATGCATAGCTCTCACAAAGAATGCTCTATTCTAACTTTTCATTGAACTTTTTGATGTTCTACTTCAACAACCAACATCTAATTGTTTCATATCTACTGAATATATTTTTGAATTGTTATATACAGGAAAGAGTACAACATAATTGAAGAAACTATCAATTCTATTCGTGAAAAAGTTGGTGAGATACACTTTCAGACCAAATCTAATATTTAGCCCATACATCATTCCAAAAACTAATGCTTAGGCCATCCCAACTTTCCACCAATATTTAGATACGACTTCAGAAATTACTTATAATACTGTCCTTGATATCTCATTATTGTGTACGAAAAGAGGGTCAAGGGTAGAGACAAAAGAACATCCCATTCCCGCATCAGATTTAGTGGGTCAAGGATGCCAAAGAGTTAAAGATCAGTTCTTGTCCTGGTTGAATAAAGATAAGGTGGCAAAAATAGGAGTTTATGGGATGGGAGGAATGGGAAAGACCACATTGATGACAAATATATATAATCAGATTCAAGACTCTTCTCAAGTTTATTGGATTACTGTGTCACAAGATTTTAGCGTTAGTAAATTACAGATTTTGGTTGCGAAGAATAAGAACACAGATATTGCAAATATAAATGATTCGAAGATGAGGGCAGCAAAGTTTTATGCAGAATTGAGTGGGAAACAAAGATTGATTCTTATTTTAGATGATTTATGGAATTATTTTGATGAGGAAAAAGTGGGAATTTCTTTATGGTCAAATGGATGCAAATTGATTTTCATTACCAATTCAGTTGATGTATGCTATAGGATGAAATGTGAAAAATATATTAGCAAGATAGAGCCTCTAACCAGTGATGAAGTATGGATGTTATTGAGGAGGGAGATAGGAAATTTTGATCATAATGTGGAACAAGTAGCGAAAGATATTACCGGGGAATGTGGTGGTTTGCCCCTTGCTATCAAAACGGTAGCGAGATACATGAGGGGAGTGCGTAATCCAAGTGAATGGGGGAATACTTTAGTTGAACTGGAGAAAAATGTGTTTGGTATACTGAGATTTAGTTATGACCGGATTCATCTTTGCAACAATGTTTCTTGTACTGTTCATTGTTTCCAGAAGATACTTTGATTCTGTAGAATAAATTGGTAAAGTTTTTGATTGCTTGTGGAATAATAGAACAGAAAAGGTACAGACTATACTCACCTCCCATGTGTCAACAGATCCAAGGTCAGATCTTTGATCTTTGATCCTTGTTCACTAATCCCTCTAGAGGTTTTTGTTATGTTTAATAAATTTACTCTTCAGAGTTTAATTAAGTTATAATTCTTTGATTAAAACTTCGTTATTTGATTTGGTAGGCCTCAACCACCTGCACGATGGATGGAGACCGCCAAACGTACGATTGATAAGGAATTTTTTTTGAAAAGAAAAAATGTTAAAATTGTTTGATTGTTGGAAATGAAGCCAACGTTTGTCCTTTCTGTTTTCATTATTTGCTTTCGTTCTGCGTTTGCTATTTGTTTTGTATGTCTGAAACAGAGGAATTTCCGAGTTCGGAGCTAGGGAGGTTGAATTTTTTTAAAAAAAGAAATAATTGTAATTGTTTGATTCTTCATGGGATGCTCAATTGATTATTTTTTGTTAAAGAAGATTTATAATTGATTCTTCGTGGATTTAATTCTTCCAGCTACTCTGGATGTTTGAATGATTGAAGAACTCGTTGCTCTTACTTTGTCTCCAAGTGAGAGATCGACATGGAGCCATTCAGGGTGCTTTGGACTGTAAACACATTTGCTCCCATAAGACAAAACCCTCAACTCCTTGTCCCAAAACATCCTCTCTGTGACAAGGTTGACTGGCATTTGTTCCATTTCATGGCAGGCTTGCCTCCACTTTCATTGAAGACACAGTGATAAGGAGCATACCTCTGTTCTAAACAAAACACAGAAAGTAGAGACCAACTCAATGAAGAGCTCCACTTTGTGTTAAATTATACTGATCTGAAGCTGCGAATGAACTATATATAAGAGGCCTTGTCTATTGTCTCAATCACTGCAGTCGTAGTTTGAAGGGCAAAGTTTTTTCCGAAATAAAGTTGAAATTGTTTGATTCTTGGAAATGAAGCCAATGTTTGTACTTTCTGTTCTCACTGCTCTGCTTTTCTTATCTGTTTTGTAAGTTTGAGACAGAGGAATTTCGAGTTTGGAGATAGAAAGTAGAATTGGAACCCAATTAAGTATTTCTTTTAAAAAAGATTCATAACAGTTCAAAACTGTTAAATTAAAATTAATTCTTAAACAATTAACAACATTGATTATCTCTCATTATTGTTTATTACAATTTTATATCATCCTGCAAATATATCATCCTCATTAGATTTATCACTTGACAACCATCGCATTTTAGTGAGTGTCCGAACAGGTTCGAAAATGTGTCAGGTGTTAGTAAAAGAAGATTGCAAATGCAACAACAATTTGTTCGCATTTCAGGACCTATGATACCAATAATTGCAAATGCAAGGTTCACAGTGGAGATTTTTTATGGTACAAGTCATTTTGGAATGTGGCAAAGTGAGGTTCTAGACACTCTATTTCAGCAAGGTCTAGACATTGCCATTGAAGAAGAAAAACCAGATAACATTGAAGATAAAGATTAGAAGACTCTGAATCGTGTGACATGTGGTACAATACGATCATGCCTTTCCATAGGGCAAAAATATGCATTTTCTAGAGAAATTTCTATGAATAAACTATGGAAGGCATTTGAAGGTAAATTTTTGAAGAGAAGCAGTCAAAATAAGTTGTATTTGAAGAAGAGATTGTTTTGATTCAAATATGTTCAAGGTACCACATTGAATGATCACATCACCAGTTTTAATCAGCTTGTGGCTGATTTATTAAATTTGGATTTGACTTTCAAGGATGAAGATTTGGCTTTGATGTTATTGGGATTCCTTCCCAAAGAGTTTGAGTTTCTTGAAACTACTCTACTTCATGGGAAAGCTGAGGTATCTCTCAAAGAAGTCTGTGGGGCTTTGTATAGCTATGAACTTCGAAGAAAGGATAAGCAAGAAAGCACAGGTGGTGCTACAGAAGCCTTAGTTGTGAGAGGTCATCCTCAAAGCCAAGGTAGAGCAAGAAGAGGAAGAAGCAAGTCGAAGTTCAGACTAACCAAGGATGGATGTGCCTTTTGTCGAGAAAAAGACACTGGAAGAAGATTTGTCCCAAGCTAAAGAAGAAAGAGAAAGCTTCAAAAGATGCAAATATAGTCGAATACAAGAGTGAGGATGATTCAGATTTCTCTTTGGTGGTATCATCTTCAACTTCTCATTGAGATGAGTGGATTTTGGATTCAGGTTGCACTTATCATATGTGTCCTGTCAAAGAGTGGTTCTTTAACTTTGAAGAACTAGATTGTGGAGTTGTTTACATGGGCAACGATAATCTATGTAAAACTGTTGGGATAGATTCAATCAAACTGAAGAATAATGATGGATCTACGAGAATCTTGAAAGATGTCCGGTACGTGCTAAGTTTGAAAAAGAATCTTATCTCATTGGGGGCCTTGGAGTCAAAAGGTCTAGTTGTGACAATGAGAGATGGTGTTCTTAAGGCAACTTTAGGTGTACTGGTGATGTTGAAAGGTATCAAGAAAAATAACCTGTATTATTATCAAGGTAGTACGGCAACAGCAACAACAACTACTAGTAGCCAAAAGGACACAGATGCAACTTGGATATGGCATATGGGGTTGGGACATGCTGGAGAAAAATTCTTGCAACTTCTTGTCAAGCAAGGACTGCTGAAAGGTGTGAAGACTTGCAAATTGAACTTTTGTGACCATTGTGTAATGGGAAAACAAAGCCGAATGAAGTTTGGTTCTGCTATCCACAATACCAAGGGTATTTTGGATTATGTACACTCAGATGTGTGGAGACCTGCGAAGACTCCATCTCTTGGAGGTAATTACTATTTCATCACCTTTGTTGATGATTTCTCAAAAAGAGTGTGGGTGTTTATGATGAAGAACAAAGACGAAGTGCTATGAATCTTTCTTAAATGGAAAGCTCAGATGGAAAACCAGACAAGAAGGAAGATCAAAATTTCCCGAACTGAAAATGGCGGAGAATACACAAGTAATTCTTTCCAGAATGTATGCCAAGAATATGGTATAATTCGACACTTGACCATTCAAGAAACATCGCAACAGAATGGGGTATTAGAGCATATCAACAAGACATTAGAGGAGAAAGTTCGTTGTATGTTGTCTAATGCTGGGCTAGGCAGAAAGTTTTAGGCTAAAGCTGTGGCATACGCTCAACACCTCGTCAATCGTTTGCCATTATCTGGTATAGGTGGCAAAACTCCTTTAGAGGTTTGGTCTGGAAAGCCTGCAACAAATTATGATTCTTTGCACATATTTGGTTCTACGACATATTATCATGTCATAGAATCAAAATTGGATCCACAAGCAAAGAAGGCTCTCTCTTGGGATTCAATCCTGGAGTGAAGGGATACCGTCTTTGGTGTCTAGAAGCAAAGAAGACTATCATCAGTAGGGATGTTACCTTTAATGAATCTTCCATGTTGAACAAGATAACAAAAAAAGAAATCGATGATACACCAAAGCAGGTGGAGTTTGAATAGACAAAGGTGAACCTAGAAAACAATGTTACCAGCAACTCTCCTATGGTAGAGGAAGAGTCAGATGAAGAAGAGGATACAACCCAAGAGCCTAAACAGCAACCAAAGTCAATTGTGGTCGATAGGCCAAGACGAAAAATACAGAAACCTGCTAGATTTGTTGATATGGTGGCCTATACACTTCCAGTAGTAGATGATGTTCCATCCATTTTTCTTGAAGCAGTACGAAGTATAGAAAATAAAAGATGGAAAGGTGCAATGGATGAAGAGATGCAATCACTTCAGAAGAATCTGACTTGGGAATTGACACTACTGCCGAAGAACAATAAGGCAATTGGTTGCAAATGGGTATTTGCAAAGAAAGATGGATTTCCCAATAATGACATTCGCTAAAAGGCAAGATTGGTGGCTAAAGGCTATGCTCAAAAGGAGGGAGTTGATTATAATGAGGTATTTTCTCCAATAGTTAAACATACCTCTATGAGAATCTTGTTGACCTTGGTGGCACAATTGAATTTGGAGCTAGCTCAACTTGATGTGAAGACCGCATTCCTACATGGAGATTTGGAGGAAATTTATATGTCTCAGCCAGATGGTACAAAGTTTTTGGAAAAGAAAATTGGGTTTGTAAACTAAAGAAATCACTGTATGGATTGAAACAGTCAGCAAGACAGTGGTATATGAGATTTGATAAATTCATGATGGGCCAGAAGTACACAAGAAGCAAGTATGACCATTTCGTATATTTTCACAAATTACGAGATGGGTCCTACATCTACTTACTCTTATATGTGGATGATATGTTGATAGCATCTAATAGTCAAGTAGATATTGATAGACTGAAGGCACAATTGAGCAAAGAATTCGAGATGAAAGATTTGGGAGAAGCCAAGAAGATTCTTGGAATGGAGATAAGTAGGGATAGACAGAGAAACAAACTTTGTCTAACTCAGAAGGAATACTTGAAGAAAGTACTACAACGTTTTGGTATGAATAACGATTCAAAATCTGTAAGTACTCCATTTGCTCATCATTTAAAACTGAGCAATCAATTATCTCCAAAGACGACTGCAGAACAAGAATACATGGAAAAAGTCCCATATGAAAATGTTGTTGGTAGCCTGATGTATGCTATGGTGTGTATGAGACCTGATATTTCACAGGCTGTTGGAGTTGTTAGCAGATACATGCATGATCCAGGAAACTATCATTGGCAGGCCGTGAAATGGATTCTACTGTATATCCAAAATACTATAGACATTGGTTTGGCATTTAAGCGAGATGAATCACTTGGTCAATGTATAGTTGGATATTGTAATTCTGACTATACAGGTGATATAGATAAAAGACACTCTACAACTGGCTATTTTTTTACCCTGGCTAAGGCACCGGTTAGCTGAAAATCTACTTTACAGTCAACTGTGGAATTGTCTACAACAGAGGCAGAGTATATGGCAATCACAGAAGTTGTAAAAGAAGCGATTTGGCTTCAAGGATTTTCTAAAGACTTGGGAGTTGATCAAAAATATGTCAAAGTATATTCTGATAGTTAAAGTGCTATTCACTTAGCGAAGAATCAAGTCTTTCATGCAAGAACAAAGCACATTGATGTTCGTTATCATTTTGTCCGTGAGATTTTGGAAGAAGGTGGAGTTCAGATACAGAAGATCATGACCACTGAGAATCCTGCTGATATGATAACGAAGGTAGTGACTGCAATCAAGTTTCAACATTGTTTAAACTTGATGAATATTGTCACAATTTGAAGAAAATTGATTGAAGACACTATGAGATATTCTGGTGGATGAGTACAAGATGAATGTGGAATTTGCCATGGTGGAGATTTGTTAGTAGAAGAAGAAGGGGTGTGGGTGTGGCTAATCTCACATTGCTAATTTACAAAAGGGTGGGGCTTCCTTCATCTATAAAAGAAACCCCTCACCATACTACTTCATTCCAACAAGTATTAGTCTTCTCCTATATAGCTTGTTCTTCTTCTCTTTACTTTGTAATATTTCTACAAGAAATATTATTCAATAGTGTCTGAGGATGTAAGCCAAATTGGCTGAACCTCATAAATTTCTAGTGTTCTCTTCTAGTTCTTTTGTTTGGTATAGTAGTAGTGGTTATTGTGCTGGTTATTTTTCTTATAGAAGAATATCTAGTACAATTGCTCACTCTCTTATTTTTTGTGGGTGTTATTCCCAACATCAGGTTGGTGTGGCTCCAACCCATTTTTTTAAGGTCGCTGTGATTTAAATGTTCAACAGTATAATCATACCTCGAGAAATATAATTGAGTAATAAGATAATACATTTTTAATATAAAATATTAATTGGTGGATTAAGATAGATCGAAATGGATTAGTCATTCTTGTGTATTTTAACTTTTGAGTCAACGGCACTAATTGATTAAAAAAAAAACTATCCATCCATCCAAGTGAAACACAGCCGGAAACTAACTCTATTTGTCTTCTCTCGAAGAGACGACTTTTTCTGCTCACAAATAAAATAATGTTACAGTGGATTTTGGAGGCATCAGAATCTTTTCTTCTGCTTGGCTTCCCTCAGTGGCGTCCATTCCAGACCTTCCATGGAAGTGCAACCATTCATTATTCGGTTCCAAATACTCTGGAAATTTTGCAGTTTCAATGAAGGTGATCCTCTGTTTCCAGCTCATTGGTGCAAAGAGAGAACGTGTGCATATCTTACACAAGTCAAACAACAAATGTCATCAAGATCAAAGGCATCGCTGTGGGCATATCTTAGGTGTGCATATATTGTAAGGACATCTTTCAAGGAAAAATACTGTTAGTATATAACGTTAGTATTTGATTATATAGTTAGAAATTTAAATAAGTTATATTAATATTATTAGATTTTATTATATTAGATTTGATTATATTTGATTATATTATTTGGTTAATAGGTTAGGATATTATTTATGTTTTTCTTTAAATATCAAGTATGAATAAAAAGGACTTTGGGGCTCCCATATGAGCTCCCAAAGTAAAATATCTTCACCCTTAAGTTTGCACGTTTTTACACAGTTTCTTCGTATAACTCATATCCTCCTCCTAAAACCCAACAAATACCTGATTGTGGAGCCATCGCTGCAGTATGAGGATGCTGATTGTAATCGCCGTTGGCATATCACTACAACAAATGACAATGATATAATCGCTGTGCTGCCTCAGTTAATTTCTCTTTTCCAAACCGGTTTCCTGGAAGGTAGACACATCAGTGACTCTATTATGGTGGCTAATGAGATACTTCATAGTATGAAGCAATCACGACTGAAAGGGTGGTGTCTGAAGTTAGACTTCCAAAAGGCTTATGATTCAGTTAATTGGATGTTTCTTCTTGAGGCGATGGAACATATGGGATTTGGTGGAAGGTGGAGGAAATGGATTCAGAGCTGTATCTCGTCGGCTCGCTGTGCCATCCTAATAAATGGAGCGCCCACGGAGGAATTTTTGGTGGAACGTGGTTTGCGTCAAGGTGATCCGCTACCCCCTTTGTTGTTCAATATAACTGCTGAGGTGTTATCACGATTACTGCTTACAGCAACTGACGGTCAAGTCATTCAAGGGATAACCATGGGCGACTTACGTCTCACCCATTTGCAGTATGCGGATGATATTATTCTCTTTAGTCAGGGTGACCAGCAGGAAATTATTCGAATCCAGCGGATACTGCGATGCTATGAATTATTATCTGGTCTGAAGATTAATTTCTTCAAGTCTGGTTTAGTGGGAGTTAACGTTCCTGATGTGGAGATTGCTGAACTGGCATCCAGGATTCATTGTAGACAGCAGGAGTTGTCGTTTATATATCTTGGCGTTCCACTAGGTGCGAATCCACGCCGCAGAAGCACTTGGCAAACGGTGCTGGAACGCTTCAAAGGTAAGCTGACTTCGTGGAAGGGTTCCTTTTTGTCGCTGGGAGGACGAATCACCTTAATCAAAGCAGTGCTGAACAGCCTTCCGGTATATTATATGACCTTCTTTCAGATGCCAGCGAGTGTACGAAAGGAATTGGAAAAGTGGATGAGGAGGTTCTTATGGACTGGGAAAACTGATTCTCGCTGTTTCTATAAAGTTAAATGGTCAGAGGTGGTATGCGCGCAGGACAAAGGCGGGGTGGGATTGGGGTGCTTGCAACTCAGGAATCAGGCACTACTTAATAAATGGTGTGCAAGATTGGCCAATGATACTTGCTCGCTGTGGAAGATAGTGATTGAACAAAAATACCGACCTCGTTTACGTCCAGCCGGCATAGAGAGTTCGGTGAGCAACGGCTCAGCAATTTGGCGCGGGATAGTGATGGCCAGTAGAATGTCTTTACCTAACGGTCAGTGCATTTCTGAATTCCACCGTTGGCGATTAGGCCAAGGTACTGCTATTGATTTCTGGAGGGATTGTTGGTGCAGTAGTCGGCCCTTATTGAGTTTATTCCCTCGCTTGTACGATATTTCTCTGGATAAAGAGGGTTCCATATCCCAATTTGGGGTGATGGTTGGACAGGTTTGGGAGTGGAGACCATTATGGAGGAGACGGTTATTTGTGTGGGAAGAAGAGGAAGTTGTTCGCTTGCTAGACTTACTGAGAGGGGTAGTCCCAAACTCTGTACGGGCAAACGAATTACTTTGGGGTGAACAGCTGAGACCATTCTCTGTATGTGAATGTTATACTGCAATGGAAGCACTCACTTACCCGGCCAGCGAACCATTGATTCCGAACGTGTTGCGAGTGCAGGGCCCTCCCAAATGGCAAGTTTTCATGTGGTTGGCTTGTAAGGAAAAGATCACAGCCAAATGTCAGCTGGTTCGCCTTGGTATCCTATCAGATTCGGATAAGGAGTGCGGTGCATGTGGCCAGGAGGAATACGATTCAAATCACATTTTACTTCACTGTCCAATGGCCTGGAGGTGCTGGTCTCTCCTCTTCCACAAATGGGGCCTAACGTGGGTACAGCCTAGATGTATGTCCAACTTGTTCACCCAGTGGGGAGGATTTTCTATTCCAGCTAAATGGAAAAATCTCTGGTACGTGCTACTTTTTGCTCTCACATGGAGCATCTGGTTGGGCAGAAATACAAGAATCTTCTGCCAAGCTACTTGTAATGTGGATGATCTGTTTTACAAGGCAATTCGGCATGGTTTTAGTTGGGCTAAATATAACTTGCCAAGGGGATGTCCTGATTGTCTGTCTATATTGCCTTCAGGGGATTTTGCTTTTTTCCTTTTCCACTAGATAGAACGGCTGGTGACAATTTCAGATGCTTACTCCAGTGCAAGTATCTTGAATTTTCACCGGCTCTATGGAACCGAGATATTGGTTTAGGACATACTTGTATTTACTTTTCCTTATTTATATAAATCGACTCATATTCAAAAAAAAAATGATATAATCGCTGCGAGCATGATATTTTTGTTGATGTCATGAGAGGTTCGGCGATTTTCAAAGCCATCTCTCCCGCCTTAGCCATCATGGATGAAGGAGGGTGAGGGAACGAAAAAAAATGAGGGAGGGTGAGGAGGTGAAGGAGAAAGGGTGTAAGGATCTGAACCCGAGAACTAGGTTCCTCACAACCATGTAATTTCGATTGGCCTAATTTGTGACCTAATTAGAACCACACAAACAAAGCAAAATTTTTTTCCCAAAACATGTAAAAATATATATATATATATATATTTGAAACTTAATAAAAAGAGCATATAACTTTCATAAATCTCAGCAATAATATAACTTGTCACAGAATACAATCACAAACAAAGAAAGTCTTAATTTTACACACAACAGGCCACACGGCCCCAATCATGCATAATCACAATAAATTCATCAATCTCAAGCCCAAAAATAACAAAAATGTACCCAAGGCACCATGCTCATCTCATATATCAAATCCAAAGGAAATATATATAGTCCAAAAGCAAGTAATCAACACAGTCTACTAAAAGTTCACAATAATCAATGAGCAAGTATGCAATACCAAAAGCAAGTATGCATATCACTATCCAAAATACAAAAAAAAATACGAAGTTTTCAAATGTGTCATATGCAGTAGTCCAGCCCTATGATAAACCGAGAACCTCAACTTCACAAGAAGTCCGAAACATGAACACTCAAACCTAATCCTGAAAAACAACAACAAGAGGGCATGAGATCTCGAGGATCTCAATGAGAGCCACTGCACCATAAATAATAACGGGAGAATAGAGGCAAGGCACTAAAACTATTCATAAAAATAGTTGGTAATAAATATCAAGTAAGCTCATGCTAGCTAAACGTGCATCCCATCCACACATTCAATACAATCCAATGAAAATGCATGAGCTCGATATGAATAAGTCTATAAACTTGGGTCCAAGCCCAAATGTGCCCACAAGCCAAAACTTAGAATTCGTATGGGTTAATATGCACCTAAAATATATTCGAGGCAGACCTCTAAACTACTCCACTAGTCACCTCGGCCAAAGGATAATCGGGAGCCCACTAGTGATAAATTGTAATGCAAGTTAAAAATGTAACCCCTACCATCAGTGTTGTCCTCAAAACATATGAAGAAAGCACACTATCATACATGTTCTACTCACACACAACTCAAAAAGCATGAAGGCATATATAGTCTATCACATTGCATACTCATACAAGGCATACACAATCCATCCAAACTCCTAAGCAAGAGACTATCATTCTAAGGATACTCATCTACTTACCTTCGCATTGGCCAAGCATAGTTCGTTAATTCCAAGTAATGCACCTAGATATCATATATATGCATATACTTGGATTTCTCAAAATGTGTATCTCATAATGCATGGAAACCAAATATAAATGTACTGTGCAATCATATAAATCAAGGAACATCGCAAGGGCACTCTCACACTCATAGATAAGGCTAAGAAGATTTGAAAAGGGGATGAAAATTTATCTAGGTAATCTCAAGATGTAGAAAGACTGAAAGAAGTATTTAATATTCTTCTTTTTATTTTATTTTTATTTTTATTTTTTGGAAAAAAACCCGACTTACACCCTCACCCTCACAACAACTTCACAATAAGTTTCTCAACAAGAAGTCAATCTCTCAACTCAACAATCTTATACGATTCAAAATCAAGGATCACCAACTCAATTTATCAAATTCTCATATTAACAAGGTATAGGTTCATTAAATCAATAATGGACCAAAACACAATCTTCATGCTCAACAATTTAAACATAACATTAGTGCATAAAAATCATGACAAGCGTTACAATGAACCTAGTATGACATTCACACACAGTACAAGTATTGCCTCAACTCAAAACCAAGCATTTACCCAAGTTTTATTTCCACGCATGTAAATGACACTCACACTCTCATCTTTTGTCGTGCAGATGACTCACTAACAGTCACACTTTCTCGTGAGCTGAAATACCACCTAAGAACAAAGACAGGCAAGCAATCTACTCAAAACCGAAATGAAATAAATAATAAAAATAATTTTAAAAAAAAACTAATACCCCATCTATTTCACTCTCTAACACTCTACTAATCATCAAAGACTCAACCCAATCAAAAATAATTATTAAATATCCCAAAAACACCACTCGAATCAATAAAGAGTGGTTTATCGACAAACTGTCATCCTCACCCATAATTGTACCAGCTCAAAGTCATCCACCAGCAAGCATATACTTACATCCAACTAGCTTAAAAGGATCAACAACAACATCAACTTCGCACATGGGCCTAAAATTCCCAAAATCATACGTGAAATCAATACATAAATGCTCACACAACTCATACAACCCAAGGGAAATCAAAACAAACCATCTAA
This sequence comes from Passiflora organensis, assembly GCA_019739055.1. Taxonomy (NCBI): domain Eukaryota; kingdom Viridiplantae; phylum Streptophyta; class Magnoliopsida; order Malpighiales; family Passifloraceae; genus Passiflora; species Passiflora organensis. The sequence goes on along the minus strand of JAEPBF010000244.1, from coordinate 841,017 downwards.
GTATACTAGAAAACTCCAAATCAAGATAAAGCATGCAAAATTGATAATAAAAGAGAGAAATCTGGTCATTATCTCAAAATCTGAATTTGGCATAAAACATCCAAATCTGGCTAAAATGGCTACTACTCAAGTATATACTAGTGAAAATCTATGGAGGAGGGCTTAGAATTAGGATTTGGAACAAGAATTAATTTTGAGAGGAAGAAGATTGTTTGATTAAAACTTAGTTATTTGATTTGGTAGGCGACAACCACCTGCACCATTGATGGAGACCGAAAGGTACTGTTGATGATGGAACTTTTTTTCGAAAAAAAAATTGTTAAAATTGTTTGATTGTTGGAAATGAAGCCTACGTTTGCCCTTTCTGTTGTCACTATTTGCTCTTCTCACTGTTCTGCGTTTCCTATCTGTTTTGTAGGTCTGAAACAGAGGAACTTCAGAGTTTGGAGATAGAGAGATTGAAACTTATTTTTTCAAAAAAATAGTTATAATTGTTTGATTCTAATTGTTTGAAACTTATCTTCTCACTCTTCTCACTGTTCTGCGTTTCTTTTGACTTCTTGTTTCTTTTTAGGCTTGGAACAGAGGAGGCAGAGACCGTTTTATAATTTTCTCTGATAATTGAACAAACTACACCTTCGCGAGAACTACTTGGATTCATTTCTTTGTGGTGGGATTTGATTCTTCAAGCTAGTCGTTAAATGTTTGAATGTAACCAAAGCCTTGCGCGGAATAACTGTTCCCAGCGGAAATGATTGAAGAACTCCTTGCTCTCAACAAGAGAAGTTAATACAAATTGGGACAGCATGACTTCTCTCACTCCAAATACTCTCCCACTTCTCTCAAACCCAAAAACAAACACCACACAGAATCCACCGATCTCTACACACAACCCCTCCACCATACCCAACCACAGCCCCCAACTTCACCCTACACAGCAGAGGTTTGCTCGAGGCCGCGCTGGTAAAGTGAATGCCTCCCACCCCATCTATCCGGAGGCTCGTGCCAGGCCTCGTGTGGTTACTTCCCAGTGGGTACCACAACAGGTGTTCAGTCCAGACAGATATACTTCCTACTACATAGAAAATATTCCCGCAACTTGGAACTCAGGCAGGCTCTTCAAGGAGATAGCTGCAATAGAACCGGTGGCGGATGTGTTTATTTCAGCTCGGAAATCCCTCAGAGGTTCACGATTTGGCTTTGCCAAATTTGTAAGATGTGGGGTTCAGGAGGATGTTCGTCAACGGCGACTCAATCATGCTTTTGGTGGATCATCTCGGATCAGTTTTAATATAGCTCGATACCATGCAAGAGTTGGTGCTCATAACATTGCCCCGATGGTTGGTGCAAATAGTCCCCCCGCAGTGGAGCTACGGACTGCCCATACGGTTGAACCTCCCACTCCCTGGCATGAGCGAGACAGCCGTACGTATGCTGCAGTAACAAAGCCTGTGCAAGCAATGGAAGCTGTGGACTTGACACTGGAGCATAGTGTTAACAGAGATATTCAGAATAGATTGCAGAGGAGTGCAGTTGGCTCCTTTGGAGGGGGAACATTGGACAAGGCTTCTATTCCCACAGGAATCGAATGTGCATATATGGGGGGCCACCGATATCTGCTAACTTTCGCTACTGTAACTTGCATGCGGCAGGAATTAAGTTCTAACATTCGGTATTGGCAAGGCATCTTCTTTGACATTCACCCTTGGCAGGTAGAAGACACAGGTGTCAGAAGAATCTGTTGGGTGAAAGTCGTAGGTGTTCCTTTACACGCATGGTGTGAAGAAGCATATCGAAAGCTCATTCAACCGGTCGGTACTTTGATACAGATTGCTCGTGAAACTACTAAGTGGGAACGACTGGATGTTGCTGTTTTGCAAATGGAGACTACCTGTTCATCGGCAATTCAGGAGAGTATACAGGTGATGGTAGCTGGTAAACAGTTTCCAGTGACCATTGGGGAGGTGCAAGAGAGAGCCCTTGCAAGACCCGAGGTCGATATAAAGCTGACAGGAGAGGGTAGCTGCAACAGTTTGTCTGATCATCTACATCGGTCCTTTATCGCGGATAGAAACGAGAAGCAGGAGATAGACAATGGCAAGATCTCGGTTTCAGGTGCAAAAGCTGACTGTCAGTTTGATGTAACAGGGGACAAGGATGTAGGTGTGGGGTGCATAGAGTCAATCACAAATGTTATAGTAGGGCCTCGTAAGATCAAAAAGCCTTCAGCACAGCCACAATACTTATTCGGGAGTGGTGTTCCACATGTGATACCCACTAAGGATGGAGCTGAGAGTTTTTCAGCGTTAAGTGAGGGGCCTTGAGTCATTTTACTGCTCCTGCTTTTTCCACGATTCCAGGGAATGGACATGAAGGCATCCAGCTTCAGTGTGTACGGAAAACTCTTTCTGAAGGTTCACCTCATTTTTTGGAAGGCACTGAAGGTTCACCTCATGATACTGTTGATGGCCAGGTGGACTTCACAGGTTTGTATACGGAGATGGCCTTTGCTAGGATGAGGAAGACAGGATCTAAAGCGTCTAGTGCTGGAGTTAACGACAGGGTAGCCATCAACAGGTTGAGCAGACACAAAAAACTTAAACATCTCAAACCATCTGGCAGCCTTTCTTCAGGCCGAGCTAGCCAACAGGCGGTCTATTTGGCTTCTCCACGGGTAGAGGATCCCTCCTTTTTGATGGCTAGTCAAGAGAAGAATGAGGATGTAGTCAGTCGTCACAGTTCCAGAAGTCCCGAATTCGACAGTTGCCCAGTCCTGTTTGAGACACAGCACACCTTGGAGGTTTTGGAAACTTTAGGCCTTCCTCCAGCTCTTCCAGTCGTTTCACAATCTGCCTCTGAGGAGATGACTCTCATGCGGATGAGGACTGAAGGTGACAAGGCATTGCGGGTCGGGAACACTAGACGATCTGGTTCTAGGCGGCTGGAGAAGTCCAGCAAACTTCAACCGCTTAAACCAACAGGTCGTCCCACTACAGGAAAGATTTGCGACCAAGATGGAGATGCCGAGGAAGTACAGCATACTATGGAGGTTGCAGAGCAATTAGGCCTCAGTAAGAAAAACACAAAAGCCGCTATTAGGCAAAAACTGAAGGTACAGATAGTTGATGAGATCAGGGATTGGAAAGATCACTGTGCCACATAGCGTGGTGTTGGTGACTTTCGGGATAGGGCTTCGAAGCATAATGGTTAATCTGGCTCTTTGGAACATTAGAGGATGCAGAGGGAAGCTGAAAGCACGTCAAATTGGTTCTTTGATACTACAGGAACAGCTCAGTATTTTATTTTTGTGTGAGACAAAGCGGCCAAGTTTCTCGGATAGATTGGCAGCCAGTTTTTGGCCTAGTCCGAACGTCAAATGGGATGCTATTGATGCTTGTGGTAGTGCGGGGGGTATAGTTTGTCTCTGGAATGATTCATCGGTGCAGGTCATTGGGGTTGAAAAATATGGCTGCTGGATGCTCTTACAGATGCGTGTCTGCGATACAGGTTTCAGGTTTTTTTGTGTGGGCTTACATGCACCAAACGTGGTCGAGGATAGACGGGTATTATGGGAGGAAATCTCACGGCGGAAGGGTGAGGATACCACTCCCTGGATCATACTAGGTGACTTCAACGAGCCGCTCACTGCTGAGGAAAGGTTGGGTGCTTCTTTTAATTATACTGCTGCCACTCGGTTGAGGTTGTTTATTAGCAGTAACGGTTTGATAGATTTGCCTCTTCTGGGCAAAACTTATACATGGTTTAATTCTCGTAGTGCCTCTCGTATAGACAGAGTTTTGGCATCGCCACAATGGTGTACTCAGTATAGCCATCATAGACTATATGCAGGTGATAAAGGATTCTCAGATCACGTACCCATGATCGTGAAGGCTGATTCTTTCCATTGGGGTTCCAAACCTTTTCGGTCATGGGACATTTGGTGGGAAGCTCCTCAGTTTCTCCACACGGTGGAGGGATTTTGGAGGGAGGCGGGTGACTGTTTCCCTGGCGATTATAGTGTGGTTAAGAAATTCGCGTTTCTGAAACAGAAATTGCGGGTGTGGCATCGGACCCAGTTTGGCATGTTGGACAGTCAGCTGAAAACTGTATTAGCTGAAATCGACGCATTGGATCAGGCTAGAGGACAGTCGAGAGAGGTATTGCTTGGCAGATATCAAGAGTTACAAGTACATAAATGGGATTTAAAGCACAAAATTGAGGCGATGTGGAGGCAAAAATCAAGGCAACAGTGGCTCAAGTTGGGTGACAAGAATAGCAAATTTTTTCATCTCAGCGCGAATATACGGAGGAACCATAACTTTATTGGTTCCATACGAGTGCAGGATCGGGAGTTCATCACGCCTATGGAGATCAAAGGCGCTGCTGTTCAGCATTATCAGCAGCTTTTCGCGGATGGGGGTGCTCAATGGTTGGGTTTGGGAACGCTTGACCTTCCCTGCTTATCCAGAGAGTCGGTAGAGTCTTTACAGGCACCTTTTCTTGAGGAGGAGATTAAAAATGCAGTGTGGGACTGTGGCAGTCGTAAAGCACCAGGTCCGGATGGCTTCAATTTTCATTTTATAAAGAAGACTTGGTCAGTCATCGGCAGGGATATAGTGGTGATGGTGCAAGAGTTTCATTGCAGCGGGGTACTTCCTCGAGGTATAAACAACAGTTTTATCACGCTGATTCCAAAAATTGCAGGTGCCTCCGACTTCAACGCGTATAGGCCTATTAGTCTGATCAACAGTTTATACAAGATTATCGCCAAGCTGCTGTCCAAACGCCTCAAGACAGTGATGGATCAGCTAATATCTCCATTTCAAACTGGGTTTTTGGAGGGCCGATACATCGCGGATTCCATTATGCTTGCTAATGAACTTGTACATTCGATGAAGAAGTCCAGGCAACAAGGCTGGTGTTTGAAACTGGATTTCCAGAAAGCTTACGACTCGGTTAATTGGAACTTTATCTTCGACGTCCTGGAACGCATGGGATTTGGACGACAGTGGAAAAAGTGGATTCAGAGTTGTGTGTCATCAGCTAGATGCGCTATTCTCATCAACGGAGTGCCTACAGATGAGTTTGAGGTGGGCCGAGGTTTGCGTCAAGGAGATCCGTTATCGCCTTTGCTCTTTAATCTGGCAGCTGAGGTTCTATCGCGGTTATTAATTCGAGCAGAAGCTTGTCGACTATTCCAGGGTGTTTCCATCGGTGGGCTTGCTCTATCACACCTTCAATACGCCGACGATGTGATTTTATTCAGTCAAGGGGATTCGCAGGGTGTGGTTAGACTACAACGGATATTGCGTTGTTATGAGCTCCTATCTGGTCTGAAGATTAACTTCTTCAAATCGGGCCTAGTAGGTATTAACACCTCCTATGGGGACCAGATCGAACTGGCATCTAAGGTGCATTGTCGTGTACAGCATATGCCATTTACCTATCTCGGCATTCCCCTTGGAGCGAATCCTCGTCGACGTAGTACGTGGAAAGCAGTGCTGGACAGATTCCGTTGTAAATTGGCCGCTTGGAAAGGTTCCTTACTATCGCTGGGAGGACGTTTGACATTGATCAAAGCAGTGTTAAATAGTTTGCCGGTATTTTACATGACGTTCTTCCAGATGCCAGTCATCGTTCGTAATGAGTTGGAGAAATGGATGCGTTGTTTCTTATGGGCAGGGAAAATAGAGACTCGTTGTTTATGCAAAGTCCGCTGGTCAGTGGTGGTTCGCGCTAAGGATAAAGAAGGTGCTGGTCTAGGATGCTTGCTGATGCGGAATCAGGCACTCCTCACCAAGTGGTGTATTCGTATTGCCACGGATGCCAGCTCCTTGTGGAAACAAGCTATTATGCACAAGTATAATCCACGCCTGACCCATTCAGGTATTGAGTATGCCTCAACACAGGCTTCTGCAGTTTGACGTGGGATAGTACAGACAAGTCGCACGTTACTAGCTAATGGACAATGCATTTCTGAACTACACCGTTGGAAAGTTGGAAATGGTCATTCAATTGTTTTTTGGCAAGATATCTGGTGCAGCTCTCGGCCTTTACTGTTCCTATTCCCCAGATTGCATGCTCTATCGTTGGAGAAAGAAGGTCCACTATGCCGATTTGGGGTTAGAGTCGGTCAGGTTTGGGAGTGGAGACTCCTCTGGCGGAGAGACTTGTTTATATGGGAGGAAGAGGAAGTGATACGATTGATGGCTATGTTAAATGCCTGCAGGTTGAATCCGGAACATGAAGATGAACTCCTGTGGGATGCCCAGTTGCGGCCTTTTACAGTGAGTACCTGTTACCATTCCCTGGAAGCGCAGTCGGCAGTGGCTGATGAGCAGAGGATACCTAACATTTGGAGACAACACGGAGCTCCTAAGTGGAAAGCCTTTATGTGGTTAGCATGCAGGGAGAAGATTAATGCCAAAGCTCAACTTATCCGTTTTGGAATCATACCTGAAACGGAAGGGGAATGCGAGGCATGTGGCAGGGAGGAAGAAGATTCTAATCACATTTTATTGAATTGTCCATTGGCCTGGAGATGTTGGTCGCTTCTGTTTAAATATTGGGGCCTAACTTGGGTTCAGCCGAAATCAATGGCAGAGCTCTTTTGGCAATGGGATGGTTTTGATATACCATCTCCCAGGCAGGGATTATGGTTTGTATTAATCTTTGCGTTTACATGGAATCTCTGGCTGGGACGAAATTCCCGCGTATTTCGGAGGGCTGTTTGCACAGCAGCTGATTTATTTTATACAGGCATCAGACATGGCTTTTGCTGGGCTAAGTATAATTTAAAGGAGGGCTGTCCAGATTGTCTAACCTTGCTGCCAACCGGAGATTTCTTTCCATTGAGGATGAGGTAATAACACGGTTGGTGATATCCGGTCATAATTACTCACTTTCAGGGGCGCAATGAGCAGTACAGCAGATTTTTACATCCCATGGTCAACGGATTGGGCTCCTTGGGCGATGACCAATTTCTTCGCTGGTTGATTTGAGTAGTTTGAATCAAGTTGCGACGCACTGGTTACATCTGAACACGGAGGAATGGCTACACATAGAACTTATGCGAGGATCAGCCGATCATCCTCCAGTGCAGCCAAATTGTACTATACTGACATGCAGCATGCGTTCCATGGGGCATACATGAATATTCTGGAGGTGCATATGGATAGTTTAGCCGGTTTACCAGCAGGTCTGTTGGTCGTTGCAACCTCGGTGGGTTTCTGTGGGCTTCATCTTCGTTCTACAGCTGTTTTTGTTGCTCACTGGTTTCTTCTGGGCATGATGTATATCTCTGCGGAATGTATTGTCAGTTTGGAGTGACGGTGCTTCCAGCAAGTGCAGATGCTGTTGGATCAGTTGCAGCCATGGAACGGGCTTTCTTACTGGAACAACAATTCTGAACCTCACTGCTGTTTGGAGTTCTGTTGTTGTTTTTGGGAGTTACGGAAACCAAGTATACTGCAAAGATCATGATGCTGTCTGTTATCCCATTTGTCTTGCTTATATTTTCAGGATGCACGAATCTCAGCTCATGAACTGAGGCCACTGATCGTTGGAGTCTAGATTGACGAGCTTGGATTCAGTGAAGATGATGTTGTGCATTATGTGTTGGAAGAGTTTGCTATTTCTTGTGATTCGAGTTTCAGTAGAGACGAGTTCATTAAAGGAATATCATTTGGATTTGCGAGGCTACCGGTAGCTTCATCAACTTTGTATGGGAGGATGTAGCAGTTGGGCGCCTCCTGTCCTGGCTGGCTAGCTGCAGTCCCTCACCTGTGGATGACGATTTGTTGCTCCCGTTATCCAGAGAATGGAAGGAAATGGGAGGGCGTGGATTGTCAAGGTGGCAACATGGCTTTTGTGGGCTGCTTTGATTGGTCCAGCATAGGTGTGCACATTGCCGTCAGAGGAGGACTACACAGTTGAGCTGCATGAATACAAGAGTTTGTGGAAGCTCTGCGATGGGAATTGGCAAGTGACTACAAGAGGCATGGCATACCAGTGCTTCGTGAACCATATACAGTTGCTGATGCAGAAAGATTTCTCTTGGTGAAACTCTCAAATGAACCGGGGACCTCCATTGCACTAGCCATGCATGTCACCGCTACTAATGTAGTGGCTTATCAGGTGGGACGCAAGTCCTATTTCTTAAGCGATGTTTCCAATCTCGCATTTTCTGCTCTGCTCACGAACACGGAGAAGAAGAAGCTTTCATTCGGTAGTAAGTTCACAGACTTCAAAAACCGCTGGTGCAATCAGACAATGGGTTACTGGATCCTTGGGTACGTGCTGGTCCCAGAGTGGCACAGCAGAGGCGAGTTCTTCGCTTAGCAAAGCCACCAAAGCGCTGGAAAGCTCCTACTCTCTCAGGGTTCATCAAGAAGAGAATCCGAGAGGTTCACTTTCAAGGGAGATCATTGAACTGTGAAAGTGGTTAAAAAAGCAGGTTTTATGGAGAAGATGGGCAGCAGAGTGGAGTGGAGCAGCTTGCTTTGCAGCATTATGCTGGTGAAGGAGGTGGATGGTTAGGTGTTCATATAAAACCTGGTAACTGGCATTTGGTTGATAATGTTTGGACTTTTACTGTGGGATATCACATTTTCTGATGTATCATTGAGCTGTATCATTGTATAGTTCTTTGGTATTTTATTTCTTAATATATATATCGATAATTATTCAAAAAAAAACTCCTTGCTCTCACAAACTTCATTCTTGTAATATATAAGCCTCTGCAACTATCGTTCCAGGAATCAAAAGGACATATTCAGTTCACCATTAAAGAAGGGGAAAAAAGAAGAAGCCGAAAGACACATTACATAGTGCATCATTGCTTGGTTTTATAGTCTCTCTCTCACTAGGAAGATGATCAACATCATGCCTGTCCTACACACCCTTGGGAAGCTTGGGATGTTTAAAGAATTGAAGACGTTGGATATCGGTGGTAGCGAGATTGAACAAGTTCCTAAAGCCATGGAGTTTTTTGATCAAGCTTAGGTATCTTGATAAAGCTTAGCGAGATTGAACAAGTTCCTAATGGCATGGAGATTGAATACGGTCAGAGTTATTCTTGACAGGCTTGTTTTTTTTTTTGAATGAATTCGATATTGTATTAAAGCATAACTATATTACATATGTGACGTACAAAGAACTATTGTCATGAGGCAATAAACCAAATGAAACTTCAAGATGCCATATAGACAACATACAGCAGCTGGAATTTTCACCAGTCATACATAACTACCACACCCCTACATAGCCCTTAAAGAGAGGAAATCCCCTGAAGGTAGGAAAGTCAGACAATCAGGACAACCCCCCTTCAGGTTGTATTTCGCCCAGCAGAAACCATGCCGAATGGCATTGTAAAATAAATCCTCCGCACTGCACACCGTACTCCTGAAAACTCGAGCATTCCTTCCCAGCCAAATGCTCCACGTAAACGCGAAAAGTACTGCATACCAAAGATCCTGCCAGCGGGATGGGATGGAGAAACCTGCCCACTGCACAAACAATTCTGCCACAGACTTGGGTTGAACCCAACTTAAATTCCAATGTCGAAATAGTAGTGACCAACACTTCCATGCCAGATGACAATCCAATAGGATGTGATTAGAGTTACCTTCCACCAAACCACAAGCCTCACACGCCCCTGCAGACCCTGGTAAGATCCCCATGCGAATAAGTTGTGCTTTGGCCAAGACCTTCTCCCAACATGCCAGCCACATAAAAGCTTGCCACTTGGGTGCCCCTTGTTTGCACCAAACATTGGGAACCCGCTGCTCATCAGCCGTAAACATATGTACTTCCAGTGTTGTATAACAGCGGTGTACTGTGAATGGTGTCAATTGATCATCCCACAGCAACTCATCATCCTGTCCCACCCGCGGCATAGCATGGTTCAACATGGAAAGTAACCGGGTAACCTCCTCCTCCTCCCACACAAACAATCTCTGTCGCCATACCAAACGCCATTCCCACACCTGATCCACTAATACCCCAAACTGCACCAAGGGTCCTTCTTTCGCCAACGATAAATCATACAATCTAGGAAACAACAACAGGAGAGGCCGATTGGCACACCAAATATCTTGCCAAAAAGCAATAGAATTACCTTGACCCGCTCGCCAGCGATGGAACTCAGATATACATTGTCCATTAGGCAAGAGGCTACGACTGGTCTTCACCACCCCTTTCCAGATCGCAGAAGCATTCGTCACCGGGCAATCGATCCCATCATGTTTTAGGCGAGGATGATATTTCTGCTGGATCACCTGTTTCCACAATGAGCAGGTGTCAGTGGCAATTCTGGCACTCCACTTGGTAAGTAAAGCCTGGTTCCGCAATTGTAAACAACCAATCCCAGTACCGCCTCTATTCTTTGCACGAACCACTACGGACCAGCGCACTTTGCACAAACAACTCTTCTCTATTTGTCCAGCCCACAGAAAACGACGCATCCACTTTTCCAACTCCTTGCGTACGCTGACAGGCATCTGAAAAAAAGTCATATAGTAAACAGGCACACTACTCAATACCGATTTAATCAAAGTCAGTCTTCCTCCCATTGATAGCAAGGACCCCTTCCAAGAGCTCAATTTGCTTTTGAATCTGTCCAACACTGTTTTCCACGTGCTGCGACGGCGAGGATTCACTCCGAGGGGGATTCCCAGGTAGGAAAATGGCATAACCTGCAACTTACAGTGGATCATAGAAGCCAAGGCCGTCGTTTCACCGTGGGGTATGTTGATGCCAACTAAGCCGGATTTATGAAAGTTGATCTTCAGCCCTGAGAGTAGTTCATAACTTCTCAGGATTTGTTGTAAGCAAACCACGCCCTGCGGATCACCATTACTGAACAAAATGACATCATCAGCATATTGTAAGTGTGATAAGACACAATTGCCAATGGAAATGCCCTGAAATAAATTGCACTCCTCAGCTCTGATCAATAGCCTAGATAGCACCTCTGCCACGAGATTGAATAGCAAAGGCGAGAGTGGGTCGCCTTGACGTAGACCACGGCCAACTGGAAACTCAGTGGTTGGCGCCCCATTAATGAGAATGGCGCAGCGAGCCGAGGAGATGCAGCCATGAATCCATTTCCGCCACTGCACTCCAAATCCCATGCATTCCATAACTTCAAAGAGGAAATCCCAATTAACTGAATCATATGCCTTCTGAAAATCTAATTTTAGACACCATCCCTGCCGTTGGGACTTTTTCATAGTGTGTAATATCTCATTTGCGATCATGATAGAGTCTGCAATGTAACGGCCTTCCATAAATCCTGTTTGGAATGGAGAAATGAGCTGATCCATCACACTCTTCAACCTCTTGGTCAAGATCTTTGCAATTATCTTGTACAAACTATTAATGAGACTAATAGGTCTGTACGAGTTAAAGTCATCCGCGCCGGCTGTCTTTGGCAGCAGCATGATGAAGCTATTGTTGATCCCCTTAGGAAGCACCCCGCTGCCATGAAAATCATTCACCAGCGCAATAATGTCACTGCTAATTACAGACCAAGCTTGCTTGATAAAATGGAAATTGAAACCATCCGGTCCAGGGGCTTTGTGGCTGCCACAATCCCATACTGCATTTTTAATTTCCTCCGCGAGGAAAGGAGCCTGTAGTCGATCCGCCGATGCAGTGGATAGACTTGGTAAATTAAGGCTGCCCAAACCCAACCATCGAGTTCCTTCAGCTGCAAACAATCGCTGGAAATGATCCACAGCAGCTCCTCGTATTTCCGCAGGCGTTGTGAGTTCTCTATTCTGTACTCGGATGGAACCAATAAAATTATATGCACGCCTCAGGTTAGCACTCAGATGGAAGAATTTGCTGTTCTTGTCACCCAACTGTAACCATTGTTGCCTAGACTTCTGTCTCCACATTGACTCAAGTTTCTGCTTTATATCCCACTTCTGGTTTTGTAGCTCTTGATATCTATCATTCGATCCAGCACCCAGCGCTCCTCTATGCTGATCAACAGAATCAATTTCAGCAAGGACTGCTGTCAGTTTGTTCTCCAATGCGCCGAAATGAGTCAGATGCCACTCCCTTAATTTTTGTCTCAGGAAAGACAATTTCTTCACCACGCAAAAATCTCCAGGGAAGCGAACTCCAGCTTCCCCCCAGAACCTTTCCACTGTCGGCAGGAACAGAGGATCCTCCCACCAAATATCCCATGACCGAAACGGTTTACTGCCCCATTGATATGTATCTGCCTTCACTATTAAAGGCACATGATCTGAGAACCCTTTAGCCCCTGCATAAAGTCGATGACAACTAAATTGGGAACACCAGTGAGGAGATGCCAATACTCTGTCTATCCGCGAAGCACAATGAGAAGTAAACCAAGTGTAATCCTTACCAATGAGAGGTAAATCAACCAAACCATTCCTATGAATAAACAACAGCAGGCGAGATGCAGCTAATTGATTAAAAGACGTACCCAATCTTTCTGCCGCCACGATGGACTCATTGAAATCGCCAAGGATCAGCCATGGAATGGTATCCGCCCCTTTCCTTTGTTCCAGTTCCTCCCAAAGTGTTCGTCGGTCCGTCGCTGTATTAGGTGCATGCAACCCCACGCAGCAAAATGCAAACCCAGTAGCCCGCATTTGCATCTTAAGTAGCATCCAACGTTCAAATTTTTCCACTCCAATAACTTGTACAACTGACTCATTCCAAAAACATACAATACCTCCAGCACTCCCACAAGCATCGATGGTGTCCCATTTAATGTTATTACCAGCCCAAAATCGGGCCACCAATCTGTCAGAAAACATCTCCCTTTTGGTCTCACATAGAAATAAAATGTTAAGTTGTTCTTGCCTGATAAGAGAACGAATTTGACTCTCCTTCAGCTTCCCCCTGCAGCCTCTGATATTCCAAAATGCTATATTAACCATAGGATGGAATGACCCCTAACCAGCAGCCACCACGACTACATTAAGTAGTGCAGTGAGCGTGCCACTCCTTATGCTCCTCAACGATCTGTTCCTTCAGCTTACGTCGAATTGCGGCTTTCGTATTTTTACGACTGAGACCCAATTGTTCCACTACAGCCATTGTTCTCTGCACTTCCACATCTACTGAACAAACAGCCACATCAGAGGTTACACTATCAATACGTGGCTGAAGATCGTCGCTTTTATCTACACGCTCGATGAGAAATGAAGGATCCTCAGCTAATACAGCTAACCCATCACCAATCGGAAGGCTGGCTTTCCCAGAAGAGAGGCTCCCAGTAGGTTTGATATGTTTATGTTTTTTGGACTTACCAATCCGGCGTGTGCCAGGCTTGCTGGAGTGCTCTACCCGCGATGCCTTGTCCCCTTCTAACCGCATGCGAGTGAAAGTCATGATCTCAGAGGAAGATTGTAAGGCACAAGAGTCAGCTGATATTTCTCCTGGAGCACACGCAGATATGGTCTTACGATGGAAAGGAAGCTGATCCGCAGACACCAAGGTCTCAGGGTTAGGAACAGGATCAGTAAAATTACTTAAGAAACCCCCACTACTTGTAAATTGACATAAATGTCCTTCCTTCTGCTGACCAGAATTTGAGTCAGTCCCTCTATAACTTGCTGTTTTGGCACTCCCGATTGAGTGGACTGAGTATGGACCCCCCTACTCTTGCAGATGGGAAAAATGCCTACCGCCGTCTTCTTGCCATGCCCCATGATCTCCTTCTGACAACCAGTCTGATTTTTACTTGCCAAAATACTGCCCAAGCTCTTACCAACACAACTGTGCCTGTCAACTGAAAGGTTGGGTTGGAGTGGAGCAGAGAGGCTGTCACACCCTCCTGACACAGAGTCCTTGTTGCCAACCTCAGGCTCCACAATGTCTGTGTTTGAAACTTCTAACAGCTGCACTGTGCATGGCTGGCCATCGATCATCAGTTTCAAATTCTGCTGAATTCCCAACAGGTTGGAGGTAACGATTTGCAACAAAGCACTCTCTAAGTGAGTCCATGTTGCTGTATACGGATGAACCTGAACCAAGACACCAATGGGTTGTGTAATTTGTTTGAAAGCAGCTTCATACCATACATTGAGAGGAAGCCCAACTATCTTCACCCAACATAATCGTCTAGGCTCCGTATCGACTATGCTCCATGGATGCAAATCATAGAACCTTGCAGTCCAAAAAGCCATATTACCTGTAAGTTCAGCCTGCATAGCCTCAACTGACTCAAAGATAAGTAATTTCTGCTGGAGACCCATATCGATACATTCAACGTGAGCAGGGATATTCAACTGAGTAATGGAAGGTCTGCGAAGAAGACCGACTGCGCTTCGCTGAAGACGCATCGCAAGTCCTGGATCAGAGGAGAGCTCGACCAAGTTACCCTCAGAAACAGGTTTGGATGGAACTGCAGTGACTTCAACATAGGATCTGCCATCCCTCTCCTTCAAAAGTATAGAACCTGGAACGGAACGTGTTGAAGGTACCTTAGAAGCAACCTCTACTGGACCATTTGGAACTTTCTGTGCCCGTGAAACCCCTGCCCCTGCTGCATACCGAGCCACGTTAATGCGTGTCCACGCATGTCCACCAAGGTGTGCGTTTAATCTCTGAAGTCGGGCAGCTTCCTGTACCCCACAGCGTACAAACTTTACAAAGCCAAAGCGTAAGCCGCCCCTGGATAATCGACCCGCGAGAAAAACATCTACTACAGGCTCTACCTCAGCTATTGCCCGGAATAATTTAGCTGAATTCCAACTCTCTGGAATGCCTTCAATAAAATAGGAGATATACCGGTCCAGTTTAAGCACCTGTGCTGGGGTCCATGAGGATTGGCTGGGTCCGAGTGGAACGTGGGTAGGAGGACTGGGTGGTGGAGAGGATGAGGAAGGACCCGCATGTTGTCCATGCATACGTTGCAACGAAGAAGTTGTTAGATGAGTATTGGTGTGAGTGTGTTTGAGGGAAGGTATAGAGAGCGGTGGGAGGGTGAGGTGTTTAGAGAGAGACATTTTTCCCGACCTCTTGACAGGCTTGTTGGTGTGGATGATTTGTAGCAAACTTTCTAATAATTGTGATTCATAACCCATCGAGGATCTTTTCCATTTGAACTGCCAAGACCAAGAGTCTCCATCCCAAAAGCCAAAAAGCTGTGTATCACTTTCGATTTTTGAGAAGTGAGTCTATACAATCTCGGGAAAGTTGATGATAAAATTTGATATGAGACCCACGGATCTTCTCAGGATCTATGCTTTTTCACATCTCCAAGAAACAATATTGTATTTGATCTGAATTTTTGTCAAAGATTCTGATTCCCCAAGCAATTTCTATATACTTTCTTGGTCGTTGTTTCAGGTCATATCAGTTTGTATAACGCAAGAAACGTATCATGTCGAGTGTAAAACTTATCCATCCAGGTCAAGGGGTAGGAAGCTAAGCAGCACTTTCCTGGGATCATCTCTGACCTGTGTCATTACGTATATTACTCCTCAGTTGATGTTTCCTGGCCTATTATGTATGTTGCGTGGGTTTCGTATTTTTTGATTTCTTTTTCTTCAATCACTCTCGATTCGCTTATATGCTCGGGTAAACCAAGCACGTCGTCTACATCTTAGAATCATAAGCAGCTCCACAGTATTGATAAGGTGGATTCTTCAAGTTACGGTCGATTCTTAGAATGCAGCTTCCCAGGAATTGATAGCTTCGACAACTATATTATTCGATCTCAGATTCGTAAGCAGCTCTACATTTTTCAATTTACCGTACAGAATCGCACACCTTAGAATTACCCTAAAAGTTGGATCTTCAAATTTATATATGAAACTAGTTATGGAGTTCAACCAGAGCTCTGTAGACCATCAAAGCAAAGAGTCGTTGTTACAGCAGGCCATATGCTCCCTCCCCAATAAGTTTAAATTTGCATACGTAAGAAAACGTGTTTACGTCATATTTATTTCCTAAATTATTTGCCATCTTGGAAACTATCCACGAGCAAGTTGAAGCTGGAGTATCTAAATAATTCCCTGAGAAGCAGGATGGAGTTCTTCGTCATTGTAATTATTGTTTAAAAAAGTTTGTACCTTATTTTTGTGGTGCTTTCGTGTCACTTTCCTGGAAGGAAACAAGGCCTTCTTCAATGTTTATACATCGGTCATCCTCCGCAAGTTGTATCTGCAAAGTTATACTTCAGCATCGACCTAATCCCATCAGAGCAGATCGCTTGCGTTATATTTCTTGGAAAAGGTAAGTTATACAGTTATCTTGGCAGGTTTCAGAATTAGATTGAATCTGTGATAATCAGTACATCCTTAATTTGCTAGTTCATTTCTCTGTATGTTGTTAGATTGATTCACTTTACTTTGAGACGACTATAGCTATATGAAGTATTTTGGTTTCAGAGATCATAATCACAATAGGATATCACTAAACCGATTTCATAATGTTAATCTTGTTTAGGGTTTAGCTGAATGGCTATAATAGAAGTCATGGAAGAGCATGGACAACCCTCCTCTTTCACCTCTCGGCGTATTCAATACGACATTTTCTTGAGTTTCAGAGGCATAGACACGCGAAACACTTTCACTGATAACCTATATCGAGCGTTGAAACAAAAACACTATAACGTATTTAGAGACGAAGAAGGGATCCCATGTGGGGAGAAAATTGCACCCGCACTAGAATCTGCAATTCGAGAGTCACTGTTATCAGTTGTTGTGCTCTCTGAAGATTTTGGTTCCTCGACCTCGTGCTTAAACGAACTGGAGACGATCATGACTTGATTCGGCCGAAAAGACTCCAGCATGACCCGTAGACGGCCGACTTCCTCTTCCTCCCACACAAACAGCCTACGCCTCCAAATAAAACTCCACTGCCACTCATTGCCAAACCGCAACCAGAACTGCAAGACTGCCCCTTCCTTTGCCAAGGAGAGCACATATAATCTAGGGAAGATAACACGCAAAGGGGATATACTACACCAAACATCATCCCAAAATATAATTGAATTCCCCCTCCCCAATTTCCAACAATAGAAAGAGGATAAGCACTTACCATTATACAATCATATATATCAAAGAACATCTCAAAGGCACTCTCACACTCATAGATAAAGCTAAGAAGGTTTGAAAAGGGGATAAAACTTTATCAGGGTAATCTAGAGATGTAGGCAGACTGAAAGAAGTATTTAATATTATTTTTTTATTTTATTTTATTTTTATTTTTTTTAAAAAAAAAACCCGACTCACATTCTCATTCTCCCAACAACCTCACAACAAGTTTCTCAACAAGAAGTCAATCTTTTTAACTCATTAATCTCACGCGATTTAAACTTGAGCTCTACTCACTAACAGTCACACTCTTGTCTTTCTTGTGAGTCGAAATACCACCTAAGAACAAAGGCAGACAAACAACCAACACAAAATTGAAATGAAATAAATAATTAGAATGATTTAAAATAATAAAAAAGAAAAAAAAAACTAAGACCCCCATTTATTTCAGTCTCTAACGCCCTACTAATCATCAAACACTCAACCCAATCAAAAACAACTACTAAATATCCCAAAAACACCATTTGAATCAAAAGAAGTGGTTTATCGACAAACCACCAACCTCACCCATAATTGCACCAGCTCAAAACCATCTACCAGCAAGCATGTACTTATAGTCATTTTGAAACTTATTTTTTCAAAAAAATAGTTCTAATTGTTTTGATTCTATGTGTGATGGAATCGATACCCATTTAATTATTTTTTGCTTGATAATTGAGAACGAATCTAAAGTTTTGTTATGTTTTTTTTACTACTGTATTTGGTTTTGTAGGCCTCAAACAAAAGAAGAGCCGGAGGTCATTTTGAGTTGGGATAGATGTTAGGATATATCGTTAATATTTGATTATGCGGTTAAAATTATATTAGATTTTATTATATTGTAGAGCTCATATGTAATCCCATGTACTTTTGTGCCTATTTTCTATCCCGTTGAACCATATCAAGTGAGGTATCAGGAGGGCAGTTTTGCTGTATCTTTTCACCGACACGAAAATGATGAGAACAAAAGAAACAAAGTGCGCTTCAATGAGGCCCGCTTTGCTGCCATGGAGGGACGTCGACCTTCGCTGAGGGGTCGACATGGCAAGGAACCTATCAACTTATCTTCACAGTCCCCTGCTCTGGGAGCTACCAGGATACCTGCAAAGGAATGTGACGGTCGAACCTATGCAGAAGTTATCACAAGGCAACCTTATACCTCCTCCGAAGCCAGACCTTTACGGGTCTCTTCTAATGCGGGGGCTCTGGAATGGCTTCATCGCAGTGCAATGGGATTCCTCCGTGAAACTATGTTAGATGAACTCCCCATTTCCATGAATGTCCAGTGTCTCTCTATGGGAGGAACACAACATTTACTCACTTTTGCAAGCACTGAGTCACTGCACATGGCACTCACCTCCAACCTTCATTTCTGGACTGAACGCTTCCATGCTTTTCACCCCTGGAATCCAACTGACGTGGGTGGCCGTAGAATCTGTTGGCTCGGGGTGCGTGGCTTACCACTACATGCCTGGACCGAAGAGGTCTTCCAGACTTTAGTCAAGCCAATGGGATCCTTGGTGCAGATACACCCCACAACAGTTGCATGGGAAGCCCTTGATATAGCTCAGCTTCAAGTGATCACAGCGGATGTCAAGACTACACAGGTTGAGGTGTAATTGTGTGTGGATGGGCAACAGTTCACAATCCATTTGGAGGAGATAACGGATGGGGAATGGACGAGTAACGGGGCTGGTGAAAAGTTTCCTGTGCCAGAAGCCACCAGTAGCCGCTCTACACAACCCACCATATCACCTTCAAAGGACAGGTCTCCAACAGGTACGGGGCGCACGCATCCTCTGGATAAGAAGAAGGAGTGTCGGAAGGAGTTAATGCTGGCCAATTTAAAAACGGCACAAGTCAATCGTAGTGGTCTGGGACAGCCTTTGCGTACTCAGAGCTGCACATTGGAACCGATCCCACACGTGGGATTTGGTAAAAATTTGGTCCACTCTAAAGAGGGCCAATTTGGTCATTCTTTGTCTCAGGCTGCAGGCACCAGCACGTGCTCAGCCCCAGCCCTTGTGTTGTCCCGAACTGACTATCATGAAGAGGGTCAATCCCCACTTCTACGGACTTCCTTAGCTACGCGAACACTTCCAGATCCCATGGCAGAGCATGCGGCTTCTGATCTGTATTCTGCAGATACTGATTTCACCTACATGAGGAAGGCCGGATACAAAGCTTCAAGGCTTGGGTGCATGGGTAGAGTTAGTATACGCAAGGCTAGGAGACAGAGGACACTTTGTCGACTCAAACCAACTGGTAGTCTCTCCTCAGGTCACCTGAGTCTCCTAGAGAAGGGTAGCTCAGCTCTTGTAGCCGAAGATCCCTCCTTTCTGAATATTACCCGGGCTACTATGACAGAGGTATCAGAGACCCACGCCTCTGCGGGCTCTGCCTCAGGTCAGTGCTCTATCGAGGTGGAGACACAGCGCTCGATGACTATTGCGGACACCTTGGGTCTCAGCCGCAAGCTGACCAAGGAAGCAATCCGCCAAAAGTTGATGGGGAGAATTGCGGAGGATGGCCAGGCTTGGAGGACTCACTGCGCCACGTAGTGCTTCCCAGGTTTTTACTTGCGGTTGGGTTTTTCTTTTATGCTATGATCAATTTTGCCATGTGGAATATTCGTGGGTGTCATGGTAGGATGAAGGAATTACATATTAGACAGTTTATTAGTAAGGAAGGGCTTAGCCTCTTGATCATCTGTGAAACCAAGAGGGAGCAATTTTCTGATCGTATTGTACGTAGGTTGTGGGCGGGCAATAATATTCAGTGGACTGCTATAGATGCACAAGGCAGGGCTGGTGGATTGGTGTGTTTATGGGATGACGATCAGATTCAGAATATTGGGATTGAAAAATTTGAACGTTGGGTGAGATTGGAGATGAAGGTTCGGGCAACGGGTTTCCAATTTGTGTGTGTGGGTCTTTACGCACCAAATGTAGTGGCTGAGCGACGCTCATTATGGAATGAGCTGCAGTGCAGGAAAGCCACGGACACGGTTCCATGGCTGATTCTGGGCGATTTTAATGAAATTACTGCTGCTGAAGAGAGGACTGGTCGGACGTTTAATCGGACTGCAGCTCGTAGCCTTACTAATTTTATTAATCGGAATGGACTGGTGGATCTGCCGCTTCATGGCAAGGCCTTTACGTGGTTCAGCGCTCATAATGCTTCCAGGATCGATAGGGCTTTAGTTTCCCATGACTGGCTTCTGCATTTCCGCCACCATCGGTTATACGCAGGGGACAAGGGCTTTTCTGACCACGTGCCTATAATCCTATGTGCGGATTCACTCTTTTGGGGCATCAAACCGTTTCGTTCATGGGATATCTGGTGGGAGGATCACAATTTTTTACATACTGTGGATGAGATATGGCAAGAAACTGGGCGGCTTTTTCCTGGCGACTTCAGTGTTGTGAAGAAATTGGCTGTTTTGAGAAAGCACCTGCAAACCTGGCACAAAGCTTCTTTCGGATCCCTTGAGTCTCAACTTCACACGATACTTGTGGAATTGGACTTGCTTGATCAGAATAGAAGAGGGGTGGGGCTTACATCAGTGGCGAGATATGAAGAATTGCAGTTACAGAAGTGGGATCTCAAACGGAAAATTGAAGCAATGTGGAGGCAAAAATCTAGACAACAATGGCTTAAACTGGGGGACAAGAATAACCGATTCTTTCATTCATGTGCCACTATCCGGCATTGCAGGAATTTTATTGGGACTATTCGCTTCAATGGTGAGGCATTTTCTACCCCTGCTGGAATCAAAACAGCAGCTGTGCAGTATTTCCAGCAATTTTTCCAGGATCCGGGTGTACAGGGATATGGCCTGGGTAGTTTGGTCCTTCCTCGGCTGACATCAGAAGCTGCCACCAGTTTAGAGACACCATTTCTTGCGGACGAGATTAAGTGTGCCGTCTGGGATTGCGGTAGCCACAAAGCTCCAGGTCCGGATGGTTTCAATTTCCATTTTATCAAAAAGGCGTGGACTGTGATTGGACAGGATATAATTAAGATGGTGCAAGAGTTTCATTCCAACGGAGTCCTTACGAGAGGCATCAATACAAGCTTCCTGACTCTAATCCCCAAGAAAAAGGGTGCGGTTGATTTTTCGGACTACCGGCCAATTAGCCTCATCAACGGATTATACAAGATCATCGCCAAAATTCTCTCTTCTCGTCTTAAGCAGGTACTGGATCGGTTAATTTCTCCGTTGCAAACTGGGTTCATGGCAGGAAGGTTTATTGCGGATACGGTGATGGTAGCTAATGAGATCATACATTCCATGAAGAAGTCTAAACGCCGCGGCTGGTGCTTAAAACTGGACTTTCAAAAGGCATACGACTCGGTTGCTTGGTCATTCCTGATGGAAGTGATGGCAAACATGGGCTTTGGGGATCGTTGGTGCAGATGGATTATGGCATGTATCTCTTCTGCCCGATGTGCAGTTTTAATTAACGGTGTGCCAACCGAGGAATTCCCATTGGGAAGAGGTTTGCGCCAAGGTGATCCCTTATCACCACTTCTCTTCAATCTTGCAGCTGAAGTTTTGTCCCGCATGTTGAGGAGTCCAGCGGATGACATCTCCAATATGCTGATGACATCATGTTGTTCTGCACTGGTGATCCACAAGGCCTTAATAATATCCAAGGTATATTACGATACTATGAATTATTATCTGGTCTTCGAGTTAATTTTTTCAAGTCAGGATTAGTGGGGATTAACGTCACACCCAGCGAGGCGGCAAGGATGGCATGTTCCCTCCACTGCCGATTGCAGCAATTACCTTTTCCATACCTCGGGATACCACTTGGGGCTCACCCACGTAGGCGCAGCACCTGGGACATGGTGGTTAACCGGTTCAAAGGCAAGTTAGCTTCGTGGAAAGGCTCACTGTTATCGATGGGGGGGAGACTTACGTTGGTTAAATCAGTGCTTAATACCCTGCCAATTTACTACATGTCATTTTTCCAGCTACCGGCGGGAGTACGGAAGGATTTAGAGAAATGGACAAAACGTTTCTTGTGGGCGGGGAAAGCAGACAAGAGATGTCTTTGTAAAGTTCGCTGGCCACTGGTTACTTGCGCTACTGATAATGGCGGGGGCTGGTGTGAGTTGCCTGAAATTCAAGAATTCTGCATTACTTATGAAGTGGAGTCACCGCCTTGTTAGTGATCCTGATGCGTTGTGGAGTCAAGTAATCATGCAGAAGTATAGACCTATCCTACGTCCAGAAGGTTTAATATGTGCGGCCCGGAATGTTTCAACCACCTGGAATGGAATTATGAAGATCAGTCGATTGCTCTTGTTCAATGGCCGGTGCCTCTCCTCGCTGTTTCATTGGCAATTGGGGAACGGGAACTCTATTAATTTTTGGCGTGATGTCTGGTTTGGGTCGGCTCCTTTGTGTGTGGTCTTTCCCAGACTATATACATTGTCCATGGAGAAGGAGGGGTCGGTGCTGCAGTTTGGGGAGCTGATTGATAACATCTGGAAGTGGAACTTTACTTGGCGGCGTAACTTATTTATTTGGGAGGAAGAGGACGCTGGCTGCTTGCTTGCGATGTTGGATGGAATCCGGCCTAACCCAGATAGTACCGATTGTCTCATGTGGGGAGATCAGTTGCCACCTTTCTCAGCCAAGGTCTGTTATCAGTCACTGGAGGCGAGCTACCATATGCCCAGTGAAAGGATAATTCCTAATGTATGGCGGTATAAGGGTGCTCCTAAATGGCAAACCTTCATGTGGCTGGCGTGCAGGGAGAAGTTGTTGACCAAAGGATACCTGTTCCGGATAGGCATTTTACCGGAATCTGAGCAACATTGCGACGCTTGTGGTTGTGTGGAAGGGGACTCCAATCACATTCTCTTGGATTGTAAGAAGGCATGGTCTTGTTGGTCATTGCTGATGCGACAGTGGGGTCTCGTTTGGGTCCAGCCACAGTCTATCGCTGAATTATTCATTCAGTGGCACGGCTTTCCCATCCCCTATCGCTGGAGAGGTCTCTGGTATGTACTGCTCTTCTCATGTGCTTGGATTATTTGGCTGGGTAGGAATAACAGAATTTTTCGCGGAGAAGAAAGTAGTGCCACTGATCTGTATTACAATGGCATGCGTCATGGCTTTTATTGAGCACGCACTAATCTATCGGATGTTGCATTAGATAGTCTGGATGTATTACCATCCAGTGATTTTCTGTCCTTATTAGCTATCTAGAATCATGGCTGGTGCAAGTATCAGATACCGTCACTTTGTTTAGGTATTTGCAGGGTGCATCTTGCCAACTGGGAGGGCACAAAGCATTCATTGTCCTACAATTGCACGGGTTGCTGGTTGTTGTATCCTCGGTGGGTTGTTGTGGTTTACTCGTTGTTTCTCCAGAGGATTGTGTGGTTCTTTGATTTTCCTGGGGCTGATGTATAGTCTGAATTGGTGTTTTGAAAATTATAGATCCTGTAACTTAGTCATAGGATCTGTTTTGTTTCATTATGGCCATTGTGGTGATACAATGCTCCACTGTACATCCTGTATGTATTCTTATTACTTCTTTATATACATATCGATATTTCTTCAAAAAAAAAAAACAAAGTGGAGCCTCGGAAAACGGCACTGAGAGAAATCGCAGACTTGAAAGGAATATATGTTGAAAACGGAAAAAAGTATGTGTATTCTACTCAAACTTTGCATTGCACTCTTGAAAAGGGAAAAAAATTTCATCTATTTGTTTTCTATTTGCTGAATGTAATTTGAACTGTCATGTGCAGGAAAGAGCACGACTTAATTCAAGAAACCGTCAGTTTTATTGAGAAAATAATTGGTAAGACAGACAGTCATTACTATTAAAGTAACACAACTTTTACTCACTATTTTCTTCTCTTCTGTCTTCCAAGTCAAATATGCTTAATGGTATTTCTCTTTACTTATAATACTGTCTTTGATATCTCACTATTATGTACGAAAACAGGGTATAGGGTAGGGCACTTTTGCTGTATCTTTTCACCAACACGAAAAGGACGAGAACAAAAAGCACAAACTCCAGCCGTGGAAAATGGCACTAGGAGAAATTGCAGACTTGAAGGGAATTCATGTTGAAAAAGGCAAAAGGTAGGTACATTCATACATACATATAAAAAAGAATGTTCTATTAAAACTTTTCATTGCATGTTTGATGCTCTACTTGAATATTCATCATCTGTTTGTTTTCTATTTGACGAATATAATTTGAATTGCTAAGTGCAGGAAAGAGCATGATATCATTCAAGAAACTATCAATTCCATTGGAGAAAAAATTGGTAAGACAACCACTACTAGTAATACTTATAATATCTCACATGAAATTAGCAGGAATAATCATAGTAATTGATTTAAAGCTTAAAGCTATTTCTTTTTGCATCTCATTATTCTGTACGGAAGCAGGGTTGAGGTCAGTGACAAAAGACTATCCAATTACCGCATCAGATTCAGGGGGTCAACGATTCCAAAGAGCTAAAGATGATGAGAAAACGAAGGACACTGACTCTGAGGCGGAAATGAAGGAAGCTTTCCGGTTCTTTGACAAGGACCAGAATGGGTTCATTTCTGCTGCTGAGCTCTGCCATGTTTTGACAAATCTTGGTGAGAAGCAGACTGATGAGGAAGTTGATGAGATGATCGATGAGGTAGACGTTGATGGTGATGGTCAGATCAACTATGAGGAGTTTGTCAAATTCATGATGATGTCAAGGTGAGCATCGTAAACAAAACCAAAAAAATGGAAACAGGGCAGATAAGTGTGATGAACAATTCTATTTCCATTATCTACTTGTTTGCTCTGTTTCTGCTTCAGTAGCTTGGCTTGTTTGCTCTGTTTCTGCTTCAGTAGCTTGGCTTGTTAGCATCTCTCATTCATGTTTGGCATTTCCTTGATCTTTCTTATAATGAACCAAGAGCAATTGGGATAATCGGATGTTTTTGCTTATGGATGTCTAATTTTGTTAATATTCCATAATTTAATAGCAATCCTTTTTTTAGTTGGTGCGGATCTGTCATAACCTGCGAACATTCCCCTGTTAGTTCTTTGTTTTAATGTAAATTCGGTGCCAAATGATGGTGGCCGTGAAAGTTTAAATTTAAACTCCGAATCCTCAGTCCTAAGGAAGCTGATAATAATTTCGATTCATGTTGATGATACACAAAATAAGTGAATGAGGAGTATATCTACAGAAATTCTATATATTATTTATATACCTCAATTTCATACAACACTAAGATTTGTTAAATTTTCTATAAGACCCAGCCCGTAGGGGTCAGGTTACCCAATCCCATATCGGAAAGGAGCGAGGGAGGTCTTGGGCTTATATATGTTGTGTGATGGTATCATTTGTAACAAGATGCATTTTTTGGGCACTGTGGTTATAAGCCCAACTAAGCGTTACAGTTGTGATCCATCACACTCACATACACATCCGGGCCTGCCAGGTCGCAACAAATGGTAACGGAGCCGATCTCGTTCCCTCTTTCAGGTGGGCTTGGGCCGTGTTGTGTGTTCACGTTTGGGCCCGTGAGTTTGGACACTATAGTTATAAGCCCAACTGAGCGCACATCCGGTCCGGGATCCGAGTCGTGACATTTTCTCTATAGCAATAGCAATAGTTATCTAAATTATATGGAGACCGAAAGTTACGATTGATGGAACCTGCTTTTGTAAAGAAAAGATGTTAAAATTTCGGGCTTGTTTCCTGACAATTTGGGTCCAAAATTTTCGCTGGGCTAAGGTTCTTGTCGAACATGGGCCAATAAAAATTTATATTAAGACCCATGGCCTCCCCTCTTAACATTTTCTATATACTTTCTTGCGGGAATGCAAGGAGTCGGAAGATTCGCAGCACTTTCCTGTGGACCATCTATGACTCCTGGGTATTTTGTATATTACTCCCCAATTGGAGTTTTCGTATTGTTTGATTTCCTTTTCTTTTACCACTCTCGATTCGCTTATCTGCTCTGATAACTGAATTTGGAGGACCAACACAGAAGTAAACCAAGTACATCATCTACTTCTTTTACATTAGATCTGACTATGTATTACATCTATTGTTATTTTGTTTGCATTTATTTCATTGTAATATGCATAATATACTACAAAAGCTAAGACTTGTGTTCAGATCTTCTACTGCAAACAAGGTGCAAACAATCCCAAACTAAATTAACAACGCTCTTGCTTTTATATATTACTCCTTCCAGGTTTATCATAAGGTAAAATCTTCTACTTATGATAGTTTCCAGGTTTCACTCCTACTCCATGTATGATAGTCGCAATTAGATCTGTTGTTATCTCGCAATTTGATACTCATCGTTAGATCTGTTGATATTCGCTATTTGTCAGATCTGTCGCAGCTTTATTAACTTCATAAATAAACAAAGAAAATTCTCTGGGGTGTTTATTTTAATGATTAACTTCATCTTTTAATCTTGTGTAGGGTTTACTTGAACGGCTATTACGGAAATCATGGAAGAGCATGGACAACCCTTCTCTTCCTCGTCTCGGCATATTGAGCACGACATTTTCCTGAGTTTCAGAGGTGAAGATACGCGTACCACTTTCACCGATTACCTGTATCGAGAGTTGAAACAAAAACACTATAATGTATTTAGAGACGAAGAAGGGATCCAGTGTGGGGAGAATATTGCACCCGCACTAGAAAAAGCTATTCGAGAGTCAATGCTATCAGTAACTGTGCTCTCCAAAGATTATGGTTCCTCGAGCTCGTGCTTAAACGAACTCCAGACTATCATGGAATGTCGCAGAGAAGGGTGGCATCATGTTGTGCCTATTTTCTATCACGTTGAACCACATCAAGTGAGGTATCAGGAGGGCAGTTTTGCTGTATCTTTTCACGGACACGAAAAAGATGAGAACAAAAGGAACAAAGTGGAGCCTTGGAAAGTGGCACTGAGAGAAATCGCAGGCTTGAAAGGAATACATGTTGAGAAAGGAAAAAAGTATGTATATTCTACTCAAACTTTGCATTGCACGCTTGAAAAGGGAAAAAAGTATCATCTATTTGTTTTCTATTTGCTGAATGTATTTTGAACTGTCATGTGCAGGAAAGAGCACGTCTTAATTCAAGAAACCATCAGTTTTATTGAGAAAATAATTGGTAAGACAGACAGTCATTACTATTAAAGTAAATAACACAACTTTTACTCATTATTTTCTTCTCTTCTGTCTTCCAAGTCAAATAAGCTTAATGGTATTTCTTTTTACTGATAATACTGTCTTTGATATCTCACTATTATGTGCGAAAACAGGGTCAAGGGTAGGGAAAAAAGAACATCCCATTCCCGCGTCAGATTTAGTGGGTCATGGATTCCAAAGAGCTAAAGATCAGATCTTGTCCTGGTTGAATAGAGATGAAGTGGTAAAGATTGGAGTTTATGGAATGGGAGGAGTAGGGAAGACCACATTGATGACAAATATATATAATCAGATTCGAGATTCTTTTAAAGTTCATTGGATTACTGTGTCACAAGATTTTAGCATCAGTAAGTTACAGAATCTCGTTGCCAATAGTTCTGGCATAGATATTGCAAATATATATGATTCGAAGATGAAGGCAGCAAAGTTGCATGCAGAATTGAGTGGGAAACAAAAATTGATTCTTATTTTAGATGATTTATGGAACTATTTTGATGAGAAAGAAGTGGGGATTCCTTTATGGCCTAATGGATGCAAGCTGATTTTTACTACCCGATCACTTGATGTTTGCTTTAGGATGAGATGTGAAAAAAATATGATCAAGATAGAACCTCTTACCAAGTATGAAGCATGGACGTTGTTCAGGAAGGAGATAGAAAATTATGATGATAATGTGGAACAGGTAGCCAAAGATATTACCCGGGAATGTGATGGTTTGCCTCTTGCTATCAAAACGATGGCGAGATACATGAGGGGGATGCGGAATCTATATGAATGGAGAAACACATTGGATGAACTGAAAGAATCAAAAATTAGAAACGGTGAAGATGATATGGAGAAAAATGTGTTTCGGATATTAAGATTCAGTTATGACCGTTTAGAGGATTCATCTTTGCAGCAATGTTTCCTATACTGTTCATTATTTCCAGAAGATTTTACGATTAAAAAATATGAATTGATATATTTATTGATTGCTGAGGGAATAATAGAACAAAAATGGTGTAGAAGAGAAGAAGTTGACAAGGGCTACACAATGCTTGACAAACTTGTAAGACTTTGCTTGCTAGATGGTCGTATAGCTGGTGAAGAAGGTGACCGATATGAAAATTCGGTTAGGATGCATGACCTGATGAGGGATATGGCACTTCAAATATTGAAGGAGCGCTCTTCAGTCATGGTTCAAGCCCATGGGAAATTACCAGATGTGGATGAATGGAAGGAGGACCTGGAGATAGTCTCACTAATGCACAACAATATTGGGGAAATCACATCTGGCTACTCACCAATGTGTCCTAAACTCTCAACTCTTCTATTACCCAACGGGGGATTAACATACATTCATGATTCTTTTTTTCAAAACTTTAGCCAACTCGAAGTTCTTGATCTTTCAGACAATAGGATCAGGAAATTGCCAGATCTCATCTCTGATCTCCTGAGGCTTACCACATTGGTCCTAAAACATTGTTATAAAATAAGATATGTACCGTCGCTTGAGAATCTTAAAGAATTGAAGACGTTGGATCTTGGTGGTACCGCGATTGAACAAGTTCCTAAGGGCATGGAGTTTCTGATCAAGCTTAGGTATCTTGATATGCGGTCCATTTCTGGAATAAAGGAGATTCCCGTTGGTATATTCTCAAATCTGAAGCATCTACAGACCCTCAGGGTTTCTAACTGTGTTACGGAAGAGGGGATTGCCATGATTCTCAAGCTTGGGAGTGTGAAATATTTAGAATGTCGTTTTCCAGATTTTGATAGTTTCAACCATTGTGTTTCCCAGATTTCTCAGCTCCACAGTTTCAGAATCTGGGTAGTCTCTGAATCTCGTCCTTTGCTTGACCTTTTTAATAGGGTCTTTATTAGCGCATTTGAGAAGTCACGCAATGAGGTTCAGCTGTGTGGGGGTGATTTAGGCAGAATTCATACCCTTCCACGTGGTACTGCTGAGCTAGTGGTCAAGGATTGTGAGGGACGTCGAACAAGCCTTTTTCCTATAAACAATGCAACGGACTTGAGGAAGATTGGAATTATTAGGTGCAGTGGACTGGAGTGCTTGGTCTCGTCGTCGTCATCTGTCCATCAACTTGAACATCTTGAGGAACTGTTTCTTCAGCATACAGAAAGCTTCCAAGGCCTAATAAGGATGGAAAATGAAGTTCCACCTAATCAGCCATCACTTTATGGCAATGCCTTTGCTCATCTCAAGAATATCCAGATATATAAATGTCACGGAATGAAAAGTTTGTTCCCTCCGGCAATGCTTCCAAACATGAAAATTCTGGAACATATTTCTGTCTCTGATTGTGATGGAATGAAAGAGATTTTTGGCAGTGGAGAAAGAGAAGAGACAGTGGGAGGGAAAAGCCGTAGCAAAAGATCAAAAATTGAATTCAGTCTCCCCAAATTAAGGTCTTTAGGGCTTAAACGGCTGCCACGACTTGAAAGTATATCCAGCGGCCAACTCATATGCGAGTCTCTTGAAAATATTGATGTTCGGGAGTGTCCGATGCTAAAGAGGACACCGATAGCTCCTTTTGAGGATACAGAAAGCTTACAAGGCCTAATCATGATGGAAAATGAAGTTCCACCTAATTTGGCATCACTTTATGGCCATGCATTTGCTCATCTCAAATATATCTTTGTAGTGAAATGTCACGGAATGAAAAGTTTGTTCCCTGAGAGAGTGCTTCCAAACTTGAAAAATCTGAAAGTTATTAAAATCGAAGAATGTGATGGAATGCAAGAGATTTTTGGCAGTGAAGGAGAAGAGACAGTGGGAGGGCAAAACCAAAACAAAAGATTTGAATTTAGTCTCCCTAGATTAAGTTGGTTAATGCTTCGAGGACTGCCACGACTAGAAAGCATTTGCAGCAGCCAACTCATTTGTGAATCTCTTGAATTAATTAGGGTTAAGAGATGTGGAATGCTAAAGAGGATACCAATAGCTCTTACTCTCTCGTCTTTTCTAAGAATGGATATTGATGCAGAAGAAAGGGAGTGGTGGGAACAGTTGGAGTGGGTCAGTTGTGATGTGAAGACTATACTGACCTCCAATTTGTCAATAAAAACAAGGTCAGATCTTTGATCCCTCGAGGGTTTTTGTTACGTTTAATAAATTAAATCTTCAGAGTTCAATTACGTTATAATTGTTTGATTAAAACTTTGTTATTTGATTTGGTAGGCCGACAATAGTTCAAATTATTTGATTCTTCGTGGGATGGAATTGAAACTCAATTAATTATTTTTTGTTAAAGAAGATTTCTAATTGTTTGATCATTGAGGTTTTGCCATCTTTTTTCTCACAATTTGGTTTTGTAGACCTGAAACAGAGGAACCGGAGGTCATTTTGGATCATGGGATAAAGAGGTTTGAGAGATGGAATTTTTATTTTTAAACAAGAACACAAATTGTTTGATGAATCTAACGTTCTTCCTACTACTTGTTTGTGTAGGCCGGAAACAGTGGAAACGGAGGATTCTTTGGGTTCAGAGACCAGACGGTTTATTTGCAGCTTATGCTTGCCCTAGTTTCTTCTTTCTAACTGGTTCTGTAGTTTCAAAACAGAAGAAACTTCCCAGTTTGGAGATAGAGGTTGAAACTTTTTTTTGTAAGTTATAGTTGTTAGATTCTTCGTGGATGGAATTGGAACCTAATGAACCATTTTTTACTAAAGAAGATGTATAATTATTTGGTCATTGAGAACGAATCTAACGTTGTTTTCCCTGTTTCTTTTCGCTATTTGGTTTTGTAGGCCTGAAACAAAGGAGGAACCGGAGGTCATTTTGGGTCATGGGATTTGATTCTTCCAGCTACTTTGGATGTTTGAATGATTGAAGAACTCGTTGCTCTCACTTTGTTTCGATCGACATGGAGCCATTCCGGGTGCTTTGGACTCAAAAAACATTTGCGCTCATAAGACATCCTCTCTGTGACGAGGTTGACTGGCACTTGATCCCCTTCTGGTTTTCTAGCCCTGAGGGATGGTGACTTCTGAACCTTTCATGGCAGGCTTGGCTCCACTTTCATTGAAGACACAGTGATAAGGAGCATACCTCTATTCTAATTTGGGTTTGATCCCAAATTACTTCTCACTTTTAAAGGGTCTCCAGTGATGGAATGCGAACACTGAAAATGTCCCTGTATTACTTACTATCCCTACCCTGTAAACTCTGTGACTTGAAAGGGTTCTTTCCATTTTCCCCCTTCAGTGTAGTTTTAATAAAATACATCAGATAATGAAAAACTTCATTCTTCTAATGTACTTTTATGATGACATAAGCCTCTGCAACCATCGTTCCAGGAATCGAAAGGACACATTCAGTTCACCATTCAAAGAAGGGGAAAAAAGAAGCAGCCAAAAGACACATTCCATAGTGCATGATTGCTTGGCTTTGCTAGCTAGCTTGTTGACTTCATATAGTCTCTCTCTCACCAGGACTTGGAAGATGATCAACATCATGCTTATCCACATCCTACAAACCCTTTTTTTTCAGATGAAGCAGCACTTTCTGTGCATAGTTGGACCTAGCTTTCTAATTATATAAAAAATAACCCATGAAAATGAATAAGAAACAGAGTCAATTGCTAAACTATGTCATCATCAGGTTTTTGAGACTACCTACATACATTAACTAGTCTGTATTTGCAGACCTCATCAGCATAGCATAAAATAGTGGGCTGACTATTTTGTAGTAATCTGTATTCTTGGTGCCGACCTATCCTATCATAAGTTCTTTAGAATCCAATCCTACAAAAATATATAACAAGATATATCCTATACTAAATGTATTGACACAGGTCTTAAAAGGAGGATAAATTGACGTAAGCATACCCCTACGAGTGAGATCAAGCATGCGCACGTTACAAACATTAAATTTTGGTAAATGGCAGTCTCTGTCGTTGAAGATTACTGAAGAAAAACACAAAATGGCACATAAAAAATGGGAAACTTTGGAGCGAACAGTGAACAGCAAAAAGAACTTAAAAACCTTTTGATATCACAGAACATTAGGATGAGTTAGAAGAAAAGTTTGCGGCAGAAGAATCCAAAATTTTGATTGTCCTTTCGATGCCTCTGGCAGTTCTAATCAGATGGGTTTTCCATTGGAAAGCAATTCTTTTGACCTTTTGGGCATGGCAAAAGCGTCAAACAAGAGCCAAGGACAATGACTAGGCATCACACCATCAAGTAGACGTTAATGGGAATTGGCGAATCGATACTTAGCCACACACACGCACATATATTTGTTTCCTTGGCAAGTCTTTTGCTGGTGAACTGGATAAGCTCATATCTTCAGAGAGATTGGCTGTGATTCCTTTGATGCTAAGGACACAATCAAAACAAAACAAAACAAAACAAAAAAAAACACAGAAAGTAGAGACCAGCTCGATCAAGAGCTCCACTTTGAGTTAAATTATACTGATCTGCAGCTGCGGATGAGCTATATATACGAGGCCTTGCCTATCGTCTCAATCACTGCAGTCATAGTTTGAAGGGCAAACCAAGTGCTGCTACATATGGCTAGTTCCAAGTGTTGTTTATGCATTGTCTTCCTCTTGCTTGCACTCCTGAACACAGAGTCCAGACCTCTCCAGCAGTATGGTTCGCCGGTGAGGAGCAATCTAGCCAGAATCCTGCATGAACTGATGGACAAAGCCGAACAACAGAAGGTGGACGTGGAAGACCTATACTTTTATGCTTCCAAGCGCCTAAGCCCTGGAGGTCCCGACCCAAAACATCACTAGTATTGTTGCTCATATCTGTTCTTCCGAAATTTTGACAGAGTCAATGACCAACATTGCATCTAAGACTACTTGGGGAAACCATGTCCAGGAAGAAGGCTATGAGATCTGAAGATTCTGAACTAAGGGTCATGTCAGGTTTTGTCGGTACGGTTCTTCTGATACAAGATGAGCTCGAAATCTGGCAGTGACAGAGCTGTAACTTTCTGAGTAGTCTCGTATAAAAATGTTGAAAAACCTTTCTTTACTCTTCTACTATTTTCATAATGGGTTGAAAAACCTGTCAACTTCCACTTCCATGTACGTTTTCTTAGTTTGATCCGTACTGTGATGCAATATAAATCTCAATTCAAATAGAAAAAAAAAATCTGAAGTAATAAGATTAATCTGGGTTGTGGACAAAAAAATTAATCAAACCAATCTACAAAGAATTAGAATTACTGTTGACGAATAGATATTCTTAAAGTTTTTAAAAAAACTAATCATAAAAATTGGAAAAGAGATTAGTTGTGGGTTGAACGAATAGACGAACATATTTTTTTATTCTGAAAAAATATTAGATAAAGAAGAAGGGTTCAAGTAACTTTAATTAGGTCAAGAAAAGTGAGTGGACGACATTGAAACTTAATGCAGATCAGTTTTGGACATTGATGACATCTTTATTGTGATCCACAAGTTAGTGCCAAGTAAGTGATGATGGGAATGTGTCTTGAAAAGGTATTTGCTTTTATCAGAATCATCATTACCAAAGTAGGTTCACCTTGGTAGGCAGGGCATAATGGGCCATATCATCTAAATCCAACGTTACATGGATGTTCTTTTAGCCCATTGAACTGCTTGGTCTTTGATTCCTATGAGAACATCAATGGAGGTTTTCTTCAAATGCCACGGGATCAAACCCAGATGACAGTTCCACTTTGGTCTATAACAATATTGTGTCTTTCTGTGCATTCTGTAAGCAGCTACACATGGTGTAAACTGTTTGAGAATATTCCCCGAAGAAACTGTTTCGTGTGACTCGATAATCGGTTGCTTTGGTTGATATGGTCATTTGGGAGAATTTTCGTTAGATGATGTGATGTGGGTTTAGAATCGGTGGATAGCGATCATAGGGGATTCTCTTGCTGGCATAGGCGGTGAAGGGTGGCTGTTTCTCCACTAATGCTGTTCATGAGAATGTTTTTGGTGTTGGTTCTCTCCTCCATATATGGTCAACAGATAAGGTAATCATTCACGTTATCCGTATGTCTGCCGACAATTAGAGTGAAAGCTTTACCGATTTGACCGATCTACAGTTGATTGATTGAAAAGGTACTGAAGCAACCTCATGCTGTTGTCATGGGATCAGATGGGAGGCATGAGGTTCGTGCACTAGTAGACTGTGACAGATACCTTCTTTTCATGAAAGTGCTAAAATGCTAAATCAAAACCAATGCAATGCTTCAGAGAACTTCCTCTGTCAGGAACAGGATCCGAAAGTGTCACCTGAAGGACCAGACCCTGGATTGCAGTTTTGAACTATGATCAATGCTTTCAATCTGTTCTCCTTATCATTCTTTCCAATTAACCTTTGGCTTGCTAGTGATTTCTTGTTCATAACTTTGTTTCAGGAAGCTGAGCTTGGCTTATATCCAGATCATGTAAGCTACTTCCCCATTTTCCCTGGCCTGGTATGGTTCCTTAGCCTTTGCTAATTAATACTTTTCCGGAGATAATTTCAGGAAAGGAAAAAGAAGAGAATATTCATTAGAAATAAGGTGAGAACATAAGTTATGGGCTCACTATCATTTACATATGAACCTCACTAACAAAAAACTCCAAAACCTTACGTGGAGCCACGCCTCCACTTCCATTGAATATGAGCAGCTGGTCCAAGACACAAAGTGAAACCCTCCATGGCTATATCTTCAATTCTAAATTCCCCGCCGCCACTTGCATTATAACTTTTATTTTTAAGAATAAGAAGCATGACTAAACAAAAACAACCTAGTTCATGATGGATCCTTTCTCAAAGCTTAGAACTGATTCATAAAATATGTGATATCTCGGATGAGAAAAATATTTTATGAAAGTATGTGTTATATAAATATCATCTTGGATTACCCAAATGTGGATATATGTTCATATTCTATGGTTTTTTTTATAATAGAATAGTATCTTAGTAGTCGTATGACTAATCTCATTTCGAATTTTGATGAATATTTGTTAAAATAGATAAGTACAAATTAGATGATTATTTTCTTTTATGATTGATAATGGCAAGAGAATACCTGTCAACCATCAATATCAGAACAAAAGAATTGCTGGGAATGATAGGATATTGACATGTTCGATAGGTACAAAAGGATCAGCATCAGCCAAGAACAATTGGAATTCTTGCTTTTTTCTGGTCAAAAGGGGATGTCGATTTCAAACATCTTCCTCCAGAAAGATATCATCCAACAATATTAGTAGGTTCAGAATAGGATTTCCATTAGTTTTCTTGGCTGTTAGCTAGTCCTGGAGAGTTAATTATCTATGCATCCTTTTCTACAATTGTGGTTGTATGTATGCTGACAATATATGATAATAAATGTTGAATGTTCATCCAAAAGACTAACCTGATGTATCATCAACCACCTTAGTGGTCTGTGATCTGTAATGTGTCAACTCATCTGTTCTTCCACTGTTTACATTTACCATGGGGATCAACTTTATCAGTTAAGTTAGTTAAGATATGACTTCTACCAACCCTACTACATGATCTCTCTACAAATCTGATAAGCAGCAAAAAGGATGTAGATATACGCATAGCCATGTCATGATGGGTTAAAGAACATGGAAAGTGTATCTGTAGGATATCCTTTTTCATCGGCAACCATGTGATCCATACTCATCCGACATTGATCCCATGTGGTCATATTAGATTTTTCTGGCAGAACTCTAAATCAGCCTACTCTGTTGCCAATAATTATATGCTAGCTAAAGGTTTTGTTGCATTCTTTTTCCTTCCTTGTAAAAGTTGAATGGCCTTTCAGGTTGTTTTGACTGAGAAACACACAGAGATGACTAGACCATCCTTTATCATTATCATCCCAGCCAGATGCTTTACATAAAAAAGAAAAACATGGAACATGAATTTTAGTGGGAGAGAGTACATGGCTGCAAAGAATTATAAGCCTCATTTTATGAGCTAGAAAACAAGACACCTTGGATTGAAATTGTGGGTCTGCACGTTCTTTCCACTAAACATTGTCTGATATGCTATACCATCAGTATAAATAGGGAAACTCTACTGCCATGCAAACTACCTGCTTGCTTGCTTGCTTGCTTTTCTCTGTTTGAACAATTTAAGAACTTCAGGTCTACTCTGCCATCTCTTCATCTAAATGGCTAGTAGGCTAAATGCATTGTCCCTTCTTTTGGTTATCAACTTGGTGCTCTTTCTCAGCTCCCATGCCCGCATTCTCAAGGAGTCTGAAGCCTTGCACAGGACAAGAGATGGTCATCATCTTCTGTTCCATCAAATAGTTAAGCTTGACCTCTCAAAACTTGTGCATTACAAGAAGCTGTCAACTGCTAATATGGGTTCTGACAGAGTTTCCCCAGGTGGACCAGATCCTCAGCATCATTAAGTAGCCCTACCTAGTCAGGGAAAATGCTCAAGCTGCCACTCGCAAAATCTAGATTGTTTATGTATGAGAGACCAAGAGAAGTATGGAGAGAAATTAGTCATCTGATCGGCCGGCCCTATATTTTTCTATGTATGAGACAAAAATAATATCTAAATTTTCTAATTTTAATAAAAATAAAAAGTTATCTATGCTGCTCCATTACACTAATTTGTAAGATAATTTAAAATTTTCAATAAAAATGGTATGTAATTGGATTAGATCTCATGAAAACGATATTTTATTGAAAAGTGGATGCGCATCATATCAGTTTCGGGTTCGAATAAAATCTCAAAAAATAAAATTAAACGAGAATTCAAGAATTTTTGTAAAATTAGACAATTGACTTGTAAAAAAAGATTATTCTGATTGTCTTTGAAATATTCTTTATTATTAAAAAAATTAATTATTTATTTGACATTAAATATTCTAATTTTAATTTGATAATCTTTTTAAAAAATTTAACGCAAATTAGAATTTTGATTTATTTATTTTCTCATTATTTAATTCAATCTACAAACTATAAAATACAAATTATGTGAAGTCGTCCTTCTAGTTAGGTAAGAGCTTCCTGTCAGTTGAACTTAAAACTTGTATCACCGATCGGCGCGTGAAGCTTTACAACTCACCGGCGATTCTTTCTCACTTGCCGTTTCCCACACTATTCAAAAATCAAAAAACCGTACTAAATCAAAGGTATCCCCGCCAATTCGTCGCCGCTGGTTACGTCACTCGCGTCTATAACACGCACGATACATTCCCCAATCTGATTGGCCCGGTGTAACGTGTTTTCTCTTCTACCGCGTGAGCCGAATCGGGACCATTTGGTTCTCCGACACATCACGAGCACGGTTCTTAAGTACACGGACGCGCTCCCAACCGTACACCTGTAAGATAAGGGGACATAGTAGTGGCTTCGAGTGATTCTAGAGAGAGAAACTGCTATAGAGAGAGAAAGTAATTTCCTTTTTTTTTTTTTCAGAGATAAGAGTTGTCGGAGATCGAAATCGGAAGGGAGAGATCTCACGGAATTCCAGAATAGGAAAGGTAGAGGGTCAAAACCGCAGTGGTCTGTTTTTGGCTATCGGATGGTATGTGTTTTTTCCTTGTGGATAGGTGGTGGAGGATATAGTGAGTAGATCAGGAAAAAGGCTCGTGCTTGATGAGCTTGTTGCCTTAATTGAATCGGGTTCTTTGAGCCAGGTTTAGGTTTTCCGCTGGTTGTTTGTGAGATCTACTCGTGGGATTTCGGTGATTTGTTTTTTGCCATTAATTTAGGAAAGTTTGTTAAATTAGGGTTTTGAGCAGTGGTTATTTGTTTGTAAGATTTGGTGGAAGAAAAGAAAAAGAACCCATAATTTTGATCGTGCTTGAGTGTGTTTTTGTGAAGGGGGAGTGAAATTAGGGTTTTTCGGGGTTTTACATGCATGGCTTCTGGGACGGTAGTGGGAGGAGAAACGGAAAAGGATGGAACTGGAGAGAAGCAGAGGTTTATCGGCCATAAAGTCTACACTAGGAAAGCCTTTAAGGGTCCAAGGAAGAGTAGTATAAGCACCACCATCACTTCCGCGACAACCACAACCGACGGCCATAACGAGTGCAGTGGCGGCAACGGTGTAATATCTAATACCAGTGCTCCTGCTGCAACAACAGCCACCGCGCAGACCACCACCCTCGAGAACAACAGCGACAGCAACCACAGTCATGATAAGGAGACAAATCCGACCACCACCACTTCTGCTGCGAGCACCTCCACCACCACCACAGACATCAAAGAAAGGGATGCATACCTGACCACCAGCTCTGCTCCTGCTGCACCCACCTCCACCTCGAGTGCCAGTGACAAGGTTAGGGTGTTAGCTGCTACCAGCGGTCCCCAGGCTATCCTTGCCACCGCTACAAATGGCAGCTATGACATCAAAAATAGTGACAATGGGAACAAGGAAATCAGTGAGGTAAACATAACTGACACTCCTGTCAGTACCATCCCTTTTGACAGTGATATAACCAGCAACTATTGCAAAACCACCTTAACTGCCAGCACTGTTTTACCCACGAACCCCGCAACTAGCAGCGGGAAGAAGGATGATTATGAAGAGAACCATCAGACGCAATTGCAAGAGCCTCAGGCTCTGGTTTTAGAAGATGCTTATTCGACCCAGCAACCCCAGCCACCGACTGTTTTGAGTGTGGATGCTTCTCTCTCGGATGATTCTTCGAGTCTTAACAGGCAACAAGTAGTAGATGTGCCAGATATAAGGAATGTTGCAGATAATCAAGGATTGGATGACAGAGTGAAGATCAGTCTGGTGTCGAAATCAAAGCAGGAGGTTAAGGGGATCAGGAGGAAGCTTGAGGGTGACCTTCTGATGGTTAGGAGTTTAGTGAGGAAGATTGAAGCTAAACAAAGGCAGCTTCGTGTTGTGAGTTTGGACAATTCACAGGTGTTGGTTAACAATGAGGTTGTTGACGGACTGAAGGGGTTTAATTCAGGGGTGACATCAGTGGGTGCTCCTCGTCAGGTTACTTCCAGTATTTCTACTCCCACTGCCAGGCAGACCAGGCCACTGAATCAGCTTAGTATATCACTGCTGGAGAATAGTCAGGGCATGGGCGAGATTGTGGAGAAAGAGAAAAGAACGCCCAAGGCAAATCAATTTTACAGGAATTCTGAGTTTCTGCTTGCAAATGACAAGTTCCCACCTTCAGAGAGTAACAAGAAATCAAAATTGAATGGTAAGAAGCAAGGAGCAGGGGAGACCGGAGTTTTTGGGTCTGGAACCAAGATTTTTAAACAATGTAGTGCTATACTTGAGAGGTTACTGAAGCACAAGCATGCTTGGGTGTTTGACTCTCCTGTAGATGTAGCGGGTCTTGGTTTGCATGATTACTTTACCATCATCAAACATCCTATGGACTTGGGCACGGTGAAGAGCAATATGCAAAAAAATTGGTACAAGTCGTGTGAAGAGTTTGCAGAAGATGTGAGACTTACATTTCATAACGCCATGAGGTACAACCCAAGAGGACAAGACGTTCATACGATGGCTGAAGAGCTACTGGAAATATTTGAGAAAAAATGGGCTGTTATAAAATTGGAACATGAACGCGAAATGAGACTTGCCATTTATAAGATGGCTCCTACACCAACAGCTAGAAAGGCTCCCCCATTACGTCCACCTCCTCTTGATATGAGAAAGATCTTAGATAGATCAGAGTCAATGACTTATCCTAATATCAGACCAAGGGCAATTAGTACTACTCCTTCTGGAAGAACCCCTGTTCCAAAGAAGCCTAAGGCAAAGGATCCACATAAGAGGGACATGACCTACGAGGAGAAGCAGAAACTTAGCACAAATCTCCAGAGCTTGCCTTCAGAGAAGCTGGACAATATTGTACAGATAATAAAGAGGAGGAATTCGACTTTTTTCCAACATGATGATGAAATTGAAGTGGATATTGATAGTGTTGACACAGAGACTCTTTGGGAGCTAGATAGGTTTGTGACAAATTATAAGAAGAGTCTAAGTAAGAACAAGAGAAAAGCTGAACTTGCTATTCAAGCTAGAGCAGAAGCTGAACAGAATGCACAGAAGGTAAAGGTTGTTTTCATATGCATTTTTTTTCAAGCACAAGTCGGTTTTTGCTAAATCCTTCCCCATTATTGATCTTTCGTGGCAGGCTCCTATTTTAGTACTGGCGGGGGCGCCAGTAGCAGCTAGAGCAGGTAATGTTTAATTAATAGTGATGATGGCATTTTGATTGTGATGTACTTTGGGTATGGGTTGTCGAAACATGGTTCTCCTATCTTTGCAGAAGAGAAAGACGTCTACAACTCCTCACCTGCTCAAGTGGAGAAAAGAGGAGAGAATGGGAGTAGGTCTAGTAGTTCAATCAGCTCTAGCAGTGATTCTGGATCTTCATCAAGCGGTAGTGTTTATGTTCTATTTTACTGTTTATTTGGAACAATTGTTTGTTCTATTACTCAGTCCGCTATGTTTTTCTTGAATTCTTGCTGTTGTTTGCCTTGTTATGTTTTTTTTCTTTTATTGACATTGTTTACTAAATAATTGCAGATTCAGATAGTGACAGCTCCTCAGCATCTGGATCTGATGTAGGGCATTGATCTGGACATTGAGTAGTACAGATAGGTCTGTATTTTCTGTTGCCAGACAATTCTTCAAAAATATATGTTGGTTAGGTTTCATTACTTGGGAACACTTTAATCTGTGTCCTATCTTATGCATTAGACATGAATCTCAAATCACCTTTTTAGGGTTTACTTCCTCTGTTATGACTTAAGCTTAGACTGCATGGTTATCATTAGAGAGATGTGCTTTGATTTCTAAACTATTCCTTGTGGCTTTAATGATTCTCTTAGTATCATGAGTTTTGCAACACTTAGAATTTGGCTTGAAGGTACAAGCTTTTAATGCATAAGGTTCAGTTCACAGATTTTACATAATTATCTTTATTACATCACTAGCGAATGCTGTAAGGAAACACCGTGGAAGAACTTATAGTAATTTGCAGTCTGGAATGCGACTGGTGTAGGGCAGGGTGGAAGAATAATGGTGGAAACTTGTATCCTGATATGTCAGCGTTAGCAGTTTGATGGTTTATTCTTTACGGATTGGCTTTGCTAGAAATATGTAGTTTTTCCTTTTGGGCTCGCTCGAATAACCAGGTCTGTCCCGGCCAAAGCATCAAATCATCAGGGTTAAGTCATGAATATTTTGAGTTATTCATTGAATATTTGTATAAACTTGTAGGCTACTACTATATTGATAATTGAAAATGTAGACTGGGACGTTATGTAGCCAGTTTCTTGCCTTACGATTTTATTCCAAATTGGAGTTGGAGCGATGTTATTTGACATGATTCTAGACAAGTGAACAAAATTAGGTCATGCAATTCTCCTTATTTGAACAAAACTGATCTCGAGTTCAATGATACTGGAGCTTGTTTTTGTTCCCTCTGTGTATGCATATTTCTTTTGGAGCTTGATTTTGCTGCACGCTCTCATATCTTTCATTGCATTGCCAATGACAACTATGAATCATTTGATCGATGGTTTCTTGTTAAAATGTTGGCTGAAGATGCTTATCCCTCTACGTCTTTTTTCTATCATGACAGATGTCAGATATTTAGGGTGGATACCAATCCTCATTTTTGTGATTTGACAAACTTCAGACCTTGATTTTCGTCAGGAAAATCCACCATTACTGTACAGTGCAGAAGTTGTCAAGGCACACATAGTATCCTGTCAAAATATGGAATGGTATCTGTTTCCTGAAGCTGTCAGAAGTTTGGACTTGGAACTTGGGATATCAGTGTAGTCTGAGATTTGTATTATATCTGGTAGATTGCAGGGATGATTAGTTATTGGTTTTTGGACTCGTCTCTCATAGCTTATGTATATGGCTAACTACGGCTATGCTCATCTTAGTTATTGATTCTATGCTATTAGATTCAGCATTCTTTGCTGCAATACAAAGAGAGAACTCTATCTCAAACTCATGATGTTAAAATCATCTAGTTGGTAATAATTCTTCCCTGGTGGCATGTTAATTTGTCATTGTCCGGTTGATAGAGGATTTATTTGTCGATCAAAATTTGAAGAAAAATTAATTCTACTATCGGAACAAATATTTGAACCCATTTACTGCATGTATATGGAAGCCTCAATTTTGTTCAGAGATTCATCATTTTTTAACTAAAAGTAAGGAAGGTAATAGCTTTGCCTGTCTTAATTGATAGAGAAGTCACCGACCACCAAACAAAATGGTTTCTTTGGTGTTGGGTTCGATCAATCAATCTCAAGCTGTTAGCATCAAGACTAATGGCATTGCTTGAATAAAGGTACATTGGATCTTTGAGAAGTCAAAACATTTCCTTGCAAAGCAAAGCAAGACGTGTGATTACTTCCATGATAGATTTTCTAGACGATAAGATCCTCCCTGGCTGGCTAAGCCTGTCCACATTTCTAAATGGCTTTTCATAAAATTAGTCGAAGATTGCTTTATGGCAAGTGAGAAACCAGTGTAGGCTTTCCTCTTCCTCCATGCTATCGTTACAGTGTTAAAGTAAGCCAAGGAAAGCCTTAGGAAAACGTGTCTGCTCATTAAGGTAAACGTGTGGCTGCTCCTCATACTCACCAAATTATGGAATCCAATTGACATAAAGAAACGAAAAGGTTCACCATAAAGGGGAGAAAAAATAAAAAAGCAACGCCATCTTCCTCTCTGCTTCTCTATTGTATACACTTACACGGAGCAAGTGAAAAGTAAATCAGAAAGCAAATACAATCTTCTTCTCGATCACCATCAAAAGGGTAGTCGGTAAGAAAAAATGTGTGATGATTGCAGGCCTTTGGGCTTCCTTCTCGGCCTACCCTTCGCCTTTCTATCCCTTCTCATCTCTATCGTCGGCATAGCAG
The DNA here is from genome assembly GCA_019739055.1 of Passiflora organensis. Taxonomy (NCBI): domain Eukaryota; kingdom Viridiplantae; phylum Streptophyta; class Magnoliopsida; order Malpighiales; family Passifloraceae; genus Passiflora; species Passiflora organensis. The sequence goes on along the minus strand of JAEPBF010000244.1, from coordinate 797,936 downwards.
TTTGGATCGTCGGGTCAGCTCGACTTCTTTTGTCTCTTTATCCTTTTGCTGTTGTTTTATTGTATTTTCTTGGCTTTCCGTCCTTTACTCGACGTGTTCATTGTATTTCCTCACATGGGTTCTGATTTTTTTGGTTCAGATTTGTTGATTTGTTGGTAGATTAATGATCTGGGTTTCGCCTAGCTGGTGAAAAATGTGATCTTTGTACCTTGTACTTGGATCTACTTTGGTTTTTGACTAATCTTGATTCTCTTGGGAATTGTGCAGATTGCTGTTGTCGTGTATATGCCCTTGTTGTTTATGCGTGACTGTTTTAGTGGAGCTGGCTCTGGAGTTGATCAAAGCTCCTATTCATGTCATGGAATGGTTCACTTCTCAGATACCTTGTTGATCCATTGTAGTAATCCACCTTACACAGAGATAGTATTGTAATTTTTGTTGCCCTTTCTCTTTAACCGATCTGTGAATCTTTTTTCTTGTATTTTCTGAGGATTATTGTTAGGAGTGGAAAGTTCATGGATGATTCAGAATTATGCATTAATAGGATTTTCTTCTGATCTCTCGCTGTGGTGAAATCTGTTTCTAGAGTATGATAATCTGATGCCTCTGTTGACACTTCCTAACGCTAACTGCAATGGTAGAAATCGGTTTGGATGGGAAGTATGATGTTGTCTCTGGAAACAGTAGTTTGTGTTATGTGTGAGAAGTGAGAACCCATTCTTTCCAGGTTGTTTGTTCAAGCAATTCCACGAAACGTTCTCTTTGAATTGGATTGGTTGGTCTATGGCTTCTGTTATCTCATCGATATTTATTAAGATGAATATTTTTTCAGCAAAACAAGCTACACTTACTTACGTATAAAAACTAGTAGCTTAGCTGGTGGATTTTTAGGTAATCTGTATATCAGAGAAAGTCTGCTACCTGTGGGTAGGGAGATAGGCAAGATGGTCTTCCATGGCGGCTCTTTTGGTGCTGTCCTCGATGTTTCAGTCTGAATCATGGCATCTGCCCTTTCAAGGAGGAGAGTCCCTTTTTTCATGGTTCCCTTCCTGTTGTTAATGCTCTTCAAGTGAAAACATGGTTGGTGGTTTGTCTGGAAAAGCTGATGTTAATCTTTAAAAGTGTAACATGGAATTCAGTCCTTCAGATATTGATATCGATCTAAAATCTAAATCCGGAAAGAGATTAATCGTGAACATAAATAAACCTATGGTTTCTCTTCATATCCCTCCCCAAAACTCCTCTGATTATGCTCAAATAAGCAACTTAAGTGCAGTTCTAACTCCAAGCCCTAAGAACAGATCCTAGAAGTTCAACGATTGCAAACTCCAAAAAGAGGTCCGTTTTGTTCATTTGCCAAGAACAACTGCACCAGATTATCTAGCAAAAACAAGGGAATCAGCAGAAGAAGACTGATCTATTATGTCCTAATTGATGTTTATGATATAACAGAGAAAATTAATCATTAATTTTTCAAAAAAGAAAAAGAAATCTCTTTTGTAAATCAATCATTTTGTCAGGTTCCTCAAAAACTGTATCCAACTACAGATAACAAACTTGCTGCCGATGATTGTCAGAAAAGAAACAGAAAACCCACTTCTAGATAGAACAGTGTTATCAGACGATCCTAGTCACAAGCTGGAGGTGAAAAAGGGAGAGACAAGAAGAACACTCCTCCACCGTACCAACTAGACATGCTACCTAATCCGATGTAATCAGTTCAACTCGAGAGTTTGTCCATTACATCATGTGCTTTCTAAGTCAACAAGAGTTCAGGCATCAAAGCTTGAACACTTTTGGTCGTAACCGACACTAATACTATGTAAACTGTCAGGTCAAGTTCTATACTAGAGGTGGTACCTACCTGTGTTTCCAGCTGCTTCTCTAGCCTCGAGGCTTCACAGCCTCCTCTTTCTTCCTGGTTGCGTACCTCCATACCCTGCAGGCCTGCATAGCAGCAACCTCTAGCTTGGATTGTGAAGGCTTTTGAGTACCTAAACATGTTGAGTAATGTATTTCCAGATGAAGAGAGGCTGAACCTATGTTTTATTGACATTGTTTACTCGTTTTAGGTCCATTCCCATTTCTATTTAGCCCACTAACAGGATATTCCCCATCTATTCATTATTATAAGCTTAGTCTAAGTTAGGGGTTGATTTTAATGGAGAAGATTAGTCTCGATTAGGATGAGATTAATATTAGAATTCTTATTTTATAAAAAAAAATTCCAACTATTGGGTATTATAAGCTTGATCTAAGTCATAATCCCTCACGCTGTTGACTTCTCACCAAACAATGAACCAAAAAGAAAAAAAAAAAAAAAAAAGCAGGAAAAGAAAGGGAGCATCCTCAATAGTCCAAGCTTCCCATCTGGAGTCCATCCTCACCTTACAAAAGACTGTGTGACGTCAAACTAAGCCCATATCAGGGAATCAGCGAAGACAAAAGAACAGGTAACCTAATCGGACGGCTCTAGTTCATCTTTAATTCGTAGAAGTGCACCGTTTGTGTTTATGGTACCCTTGTCATGTCTTAGTACAAAGGAAATAAACGTGAACTGGAAGAGATTGATACAGAAATACAGAAGAGGGCACTACTACTCATCAAGTCCTAACCTTTGTCGGTGGGAAGATTTCATGGAGACCAAGGAGAAGGTGGAGAAGGTACCGGGTGATCATGAAGAGACTGAAGAAGCCATAGAGCTGATCCTTTTTCAAGTCTCCGAATGTTATGTTTACTTGGTACGTCTTTGTCTTTTTATTTATCTCTCTCCTCCCTCTTTCTGCGTGTTTTTGTGGTATGATTCATTGTGGAGTTTTTGCAGAGTGAACTTGACTTTTGCTTCGGAAATTGGGTGTTTTCTCTTCTTTGGGTTATGGATAGGGGCACGTCATTTATGAGGATATGGTGTGGTCATTGATCAATGTTTCGACTTGGATTGTTGATGTTGATCAAACTACGGAAGATGGATTAATATGAATTTGAGTATGCTTTTATGTGTGACAGTAATGTCGAATTAGGGATATCATCATGAATTTGTATTCTTTTAATGAATATCTTAAACCACGAGACTGCATATTTTTGCTAATAGTTGTAAATCCCAAATGACAAGCTGCATTTGAAGTTTCCATTTGATTAAATCAGATATTCCCGCAAGTAGCTATTGCCTTAGCTAACTTTATTTGTTATATTTGCAGATTCCTCCGAGGAAAAGTGCTGCTTCCTACAGGTTTTTTTGCTTAGCTTCAGTCTTTTTACTAAGAGATAGATATAAGTTTCACTTGTCTTAGACCTAATGGTCATTCGTTGTTGGATTTTTAGATTTAAAGCTATTATTTTGTCTATTCTTATATGTCATTGTTGATTCTTATGTTTCTAGCATATTCTTTGTTTCTAATCTCTATCTGTCCTAGTACTAATTTCTCTGAAAGTTGATCTCCAACATCCGGATACCCTTATGTGGTAGTTTGAATAAATGAAGACTATAGGATAGCAGTGTGTGAAACTTGGAACTTTCATCAGTATATATGATCTTGCTGATGATTTTTCTGAGGGCTTTGATTTCTTCTGTTCTTCCATTCCCTGAATACCCTGGAAAAAGATTTTGATATTCCATGTCAGCATAAGGTTAATAATCTTGGAATCAGTCTCTAAATATTCCTGGGAATTGGGTGATGCGGGTTATCCTTTAATAAAAAAATTGTTTGCTATCAGTCCCAGCTCCAAAACTTTCCTAAAGCAGACACTTCATAGTCATTTTCTTTGCTTCTCCATTGTTATACCTTTTATTCTTAATAAGGTTTGCATTTTCTGAAACTATGCTTACAATATGAAAATGCTTGCTGAGGTAACAAATTGTTTCGCTTATAGTACATGGATATCGGTAAGTTGGAAATTTGTTTCAGGGCTGATGAATGGAATGTCAATAAATGGGCATGGGAGGGTGTTTTGAAAGTCATTAGCAAGAATGAAGAGTGTATTATAAGGCTCGAAGACAAAACCACAGGTCAGGATATCTTCTTTGCTATACGGTGAAATTTTTGAGAGTATGCCTTAATAAATGGACATTGTTCATATACAAACATGTTTTCAATACAGGTGAACTATATGCTCGGGCATTTTTGAGAGATGGGGAGCCCCATCCGGTCGAACCTGTAATTGATAGCAGCAGGTTACATCCATATCTTTCCGAATTTAAGTGCCATATTTTTCCATTTTATGTGTTTTATTATCTCTTGTGAAATTTGTTGTAGATAAAACTGGTCCATCAAGTTTAATGCGTGTATCAATTATGAAATTCTTGTAATTAATTTTAAATTGCTATGCTCGGAAAATAGAGGCAGAAGGATGTCTAAGTGCAAAATCTTTTATCCTGCAGATATTTTGTTCTAAGAATCGAGGAAAATATTGGTGAGCTACTATGTCTTTCTTCAGCTTTAAGTTTTATATGCAATTGAAAATTCATTTTGTACCTACAAAGGTTTAGGCTACCTATGCACCTTCTCCATTGACTTATTTCTTTTATTCTTTTGAGACATGATAAGGATGTTGGCTATTACAAAGTAAGAAATTGTCAGAATATGTTATTATCCTGACACAAGCTCATACCTAGCCAAATTACGTCCTTAAAACTTCACCCCTGAGCCAAATTAACTCCTATCCTTGTTAGTGATTTCTCTAGCTGTTTCGTTTTCAACTTGTGATATTGCCTAACTGCAAGTCATGCAGGCGGTCGCCTTCGTCATGCATTCATTGGAATGGGATTTCGAGAAAGAACTGAGGCATATGACTTCCAGGCAGCACTCCATGATCATATGAAGTACGTTTCATCTCATATATGCAAATTTTAAACATTATATGGTCTGAGGTTTATGTATGACAAGTTCTTTGCTGTTTGATGACCCATGTTTTATTAGGTAGAATTCTATTGAGCTTAGTTTTTCAAATATTTCTGTTAAAGATATGTTGACAAGAAGAAAACTGCTGAGGAGATGGAGCAGCATTATCAGAATACTTCCTCAGTTGATTACAGTTTAAAAGATGGGGAAACCCTGGTACTCCAAATTAAGAATGTAAGTTTCTGCTTTACTGTTTCCCATCTATGGAGAATGGTTCCTGCTGTTAAATACCGTTTCTCGATAAATATTTACACTTTTTGCCATCTTCAGAAACCAGGTCGCAGTGTGAAGTCCAGTTTTTTCGAGCAGGGTCTAAACAATCTCTCTTTAGAGCAGAGAGGTGATAGGAAGGAGCCTCTGCTTAGTATCAAACCACCCCCGCCTCCGCCTGCACTTTCACCAGCTACAACCATGCCAAACTCACCATCAAACTTGCAACCAAAACATGCAGTGGATAAAACATCCAAGGACAAAATTCCTACATTGCCAATGAAAGGCACAGAAGAACAAATTCTAGCAGAAAGTGAAAGCACCGAAGATATACCAGATGATGATTTTGGGGATTTTCAAGCAGCCAGTTGACGTGTTCTTTGATTGGCTTTTTAGGCTTTTAAGTTTTTTTCTTTTTCCTTTCATTTCAGTATATGACAACGCTTTTTCTCCTCCTACAATCCAGCTGACCGATTATACATAGAATCAACGTACTCTTGCTCGACTTTCTATCTTGCTATCTCATAGTCATTTGATTTCTGTTTCTTGCACAATTCTCTTGAGCTGGTACTGTAAGGACAAGAAAGACAAGCTCCTCCAGGAGTAAATGATTTCGTATTGCCATTTTTTTATATGTAAACTAAACATATCAAGTTGTTATTTTGTTTGCATTGCAAATTTCCGAAATTCCTCCCTACCAAGAAAGCTATAAGAGCAAAGGTTGGATAACAAATGATCTTTGCCATGAAACATTTAAAGCCATCTTTTTTATTCTTTCTTGCAAGCTAAATTTAGTGACCCATCAAGCAAGTTGTTTCCTTTCAAGGTTTCCACGAATATATCTCCTTTTGCCCACAACCTTACTTGACAAAGAACTGTTGACAATTACGTAGATGGCATTTTTTACCCAACCAAGAGCAAACCTAGCTTAATATTTGTTATATATTTGGTATTCAACATAACAGCTAAATATTGGGCATCCCTATTTAATTGATTATTTGAAGGAAAATTTTGGGTTCTTGTGAATACACGAGGGAAAGTAAAGGAAAACATGGGCTTTGGGATTCCAGGTATAGTCTCTCTTTTTTGCCACTATACTTACTAGTCATCTTCCTTAGTCTCTCCTCCTCTACTGCTGTTTAATCGTTTAAAGACTGCTGCTTTGTTTGGTCGTGTTCTATTTTTTGTGATTATGAAAAAGGATTCAAATTTGTCGTCGCTTAGTTATTGTTGGCATCATCTTATGTTGAGTATTAATTTACTCTCTTTTATCTTCCATAGTGTTTAGAGGGGCAGTTCTGTAGCTATTCAATTGCTAAATTCAGTGATCATATGCAGTAGCAGCTCTAAGAAGCTTTGCCTTGTCACTTTATATGTTTTTCTCTAGTTCTTTGATGTGTGGGGATGATGGCTGCGATTGAATATTGGTTTTATCTGAAATTTCCTCGAGGAGTATTAGTCAGTTAATGAATTTGTTTAGCTGGCTCTGTGTGTGTATAGTGGCTAGCTTGGTTTGCAATTCTTTCTGTTGCTCCAATGCCTCATAAGCTGAGAACTAGAAGAACAGAAGCATTTTGCTCTCTGATTGCCTTTAGCTTATCTTTTTCAATCCTCTGCAGGTACTCTGCTAATTTATGATTTTGGTTTTGTAGATGGGTTAGGCTTAATTCATTCAAATGTTTGAATTCCTGCAGTTGGGTAGAAACGTAGAGGATTCTAGCCTATACTTGGAGGTAAAAGATTCTTGTTTCTGCACAGCTTACGAATACTTGTCACAATGGATCTAGAGGGTTTAACATGGATAGGACATACCTATCAGAAGTTTGAAGCTGTGTGCTTGGAGGTGGAAGAGATTATGTACAAGGTAACACCATTAGGATACTGTGATCCTTGTTGAAGACAAGTTTGAGAGCTTTAACCCCTATGATATACCAGACCCACAATATACATCCTTTTTATTGTATAATTTCATCCAGGGCTATCTGTTATCGCATCTGTTTTATGTCGTAAGCCGATGCATGATATGTAAGCTCTTTGATTTTGTGCATATGCTCTGTCCATTAGTAGACAATGTTATCCATTGAGTTGGGGGTTGGTTCTTGATGAGGGATGAATCACGGTGGCTGAGTTTTGCCTTTAAACTTATACCGTTTCTGTCTTTAAACTTGCATTATTTTCAGGACACCGTTAAGTATGTAGAAAGTCAGGTGCAGACAGTTGGTGATAATATGAAGAGATTTTACTCAGATGTCTTGCTGGATCTTCTTCATTCATCTTTAACGGATCCCGGGAAACGAGCCTATACTGACTTGCCTGCGGAACCGAATGCTGACACCGGAATCTACTTGAAGCCAATGGTTGGTAAGAAGGTAAAGGATATAAAGGTTGATGCAGAGAAGCAGACTGAAGATCTGTCAATGTTAGGCAAGAAGGTTAAGGCCACAAATGCTGTTAATGACAAAATGCCTCCTCATGATTTTCATGACCTGCATTGCTGTGACCATCCATCTCCACCATGTCAAAGGGAATCTGCAGGTGACTATTCCCTTGTAGAACTAGAAATAATCCAACCAATGGGTGAGGAAACCTGTGTTATGGTGAATGAAGATGAATTCCAATCTGTTCCTCATAGTGAATTCCACTGCAGGGTTTCCAAGGTGTGCTTTGTTTACACATTTATATTATAATGCTTTTTGCCTTTGCCGGTCTCTGTAATGATCTTGTTTCTTTAAACTTCATCAGAAGATGTGGGATGTTTTTTCTTCAAGAAAGAGTATGATGAGGAAGGAGTATGAGAAGCTTGCAGAGCAACATGGTGGTGACTCAGAGGAGTTGATGTCAGCTGCTGCTGCTGCAAAAAGATCCACAACTAGTGATCCTTGTGAATCTGAGTGGGAGCTTATTTAGATTCCTGTGTATGAATGAGTTTCTGTTTACTGACTATATTCCATCTTATGAGGGCATCAAAAAGATAATTTACCAGACATTTAATGATTGCAAATTATGTTCTCCACTACCCATCTCTTCTTCTCAGAACTCCTGATGAAGAAGATGACATAAGCAAGGAAGGTGGCTGGCTGGCATTAAAAAAAAAAGATGTTGGTTCGATTGAAGCCGACCCTTTGGACCATGGTGGATCAAGGTGGCGCAGGCCTGTCATCCTTCCACTGCCGAGAGCGGGAGGTTATCGCTGCTCTGTGAAACCAGCCTCACGCTGTGCCCTCCTCTTCAGGAATCAGGTAACCCAAGCCTGCGCTTAAGGTACTTAATCCACTCTAGGCTTGGAGCGGGCAGGCCAGAGAGTAGCCATCATGAACCGGACCATCAGACTGGCTCAATGTTCCAACACCCTCATGCCCCCACTTGGGTCACAAGCTCGCGTTACCAAGCTCGGCGATTCAGTCTTGTTGTAGAAGCATTAATAAAGAAAATATATAATGCCTTCATAGTCGATGTGGGTTTGAGGCTCGTTTTAGTAGCCTATATGCCTAGTAACACAAACCTTCTATCATATCTAGGATATCATACTTTTTGTGGAAAGAACATAGTTTTCATTAATATCTGTCTGTGGAGTTTAGACCCGGGGTTCCTCTTATTGAAAGGATATCCATCCTCGGTTATATCCAAAGTCAAAGATCGAATCTTGATTTTTAATTTAGGATGAATGAGTCTTGTCACTCGGTCATAATCTTTCGAAAATTGAAGAAAGATGACAGCAATGAACAAACAGAACATCATGGTTTCAAAGAAACATATCTGGATCGTGGTACAGTAATAAGACAGTTGTTTGCTAGGGATTACAAAAGGAAAGTATATAGTAAATGTGGAACAGTAAATGAAGGGAGTCAAACAAATGATTCACTCTGTCTCTAAAAAAATGTGTAGCACTTTAACAATATTAGATGATCTATGTGCAGGCAGGCATGGTTGAAGGCCTGGGACGAATGCTTGTTGCCCTTGTTCTGCCATTCTGCACTATGAAAACCGTGTCCATCCCCCAAGTTGTATGCCTTTCCAAGTGACAGTGAATAAACCACACACCTGAACCAAATGTTAACCCCACTTTAGTGTCTAATCCACATAATAAGGAAGAAGATGTACGTGGACCATGAGAAAAGATGGTTACCTGGGTTGTTAGCGAAAAACCTGATGGCAGCCCATCCATTCTTGGGGACTGGAACAGTGTTGATGTGAGGTGGATCGACCAAATTGAAGGACTGGGGATCGGTCTGATTGTTGTAGTTTCCTGTTCCTGTCCCAACCAAGTAGAAATTGAATCCATGGATATGCAATGGATGGTTAGTTCCTGCTATTAGATTGGTCCCTTGGAACACCACTTCAACTGCATCACCATAGTTTAACATCCTGGCTTTTGTCCCTGTGGCTGTCACTACATTAACACCCGTCATATTCAATGCTGTGAAGTTGAACAAGTTTGGTGGCTGGCTTGGGAAATCTCTGTCAAAGACTCCTTGCAAATTGCTGCAAAAAAGAAGAAAAGTACTTGAGTAATCAATCCTGTCAAAAAGACACCCACAGAATTCCTGCTGCCAAGAGAAGAATGCAGTACCTGTAATATGCATCCAGTATATCGATGCTTGGAAGCTGGAAACTCACATTGTTCATACTAGCAGCGAGCTTGAATCCATTCCCTAAACATATCTGACTGCTGTTGCAGGGCAGAAAGTTGAGAGAAATGGTTACATACTCATGTTGGTTGATCGTTTTGGGGACATTGATGGGGTGGTCTCTATCAGCTAAGCTTCTTAACCCTGCAACAAAGCTTGAAGCAGCTGCAGTATCATCAAAGTTAGGCAGGTTTGGCATTGGAATCTCCGAGGGCAGAGAATAATTGCCTCTGTATTGGAGGATTGCAGTGACGGTGGTATTATCAAAGGCAACATTCATGCCATCACTAAAAGCCTTGGAAGCAATGTAATATTGGCTAGGAGTCTGGTTCATCTTGACAAGAACATCCATGGTTTGTCCTGGGGTTATCATTAGGTAACTGGTGGTGTAGGGTTTAACGTAAGCTCCATCCATTCCAACAACAGTGAGTTTGTGGCCTGCAATTCCGAAGAACTGTTCTTCATTCATCACAGCATTGACTAGGCGGAAAAGATAGTTCCTGCCATAGTTAACCAGAAACTTGGTCGTGCTCTCTGCAAGGAACATGAAGATTGTCAAGTTAGAGTCATTATATGATCCCTTCTTTTTACCTAATCCAGGAAAGAACACCGTTCACCGGATTCCGAACTGAACCGACTTACGATTTGAGCATGGATATTTGTCTCCTGGTTGGCCATTGATGGTGTATGCGTTTGATATGTTTGGATTAGTTCCGTTAGCCCGAGATTCATCAATAATGGCCTTCACATCACCCTTAAACCATGATGCTGCCACAAGATTTTACAGAACTAACATAAGCTTGTGCTCAACACCAGCAGAATAGTTTTTTTTTTTTTTTCAAAAGAATGGAGATTATATATGTTCATGATCAATGTTAAATGGTTCCGATCGAAATTCGCGGAGAGATTAGTCTTTCTGCTTACCAAGCACAAGTGTTTGCTGAGCATAGGGTGTAGGAAATGGATAAGTTTTCCCCTTGGCAGGTAAAATGACAATGGCACCATGCACTGTTGCTCTTGTCCAGTCACTATGTGCATGCCACCACAGAGTTCCTTCCTCATCAGATAATATAATCTCGTAAGTGAAGTTTCTGCCAGGTTGAATTGGGCACTGGGTGATGAATTCTGGACCATCGTACCATGGATTTCTTGGCTGCTTCACTCCATGCCTATCAGATTCCATTTTCTAACATTAACCTCAACATAAATCTTAAGACAGAGGACTGTATTTAAAGAACAAAGTGACGTCAACCAGTTCAAGAACAGGAAAAGAACAAGAAGAGTAACAGAGAAACAAGGGTAAAGACTACTACTATGTACCAGTGAATTGTAACACCATAAGTTCCTTGATTATACACATTCACATAAATGGTATCTCCCCTTCGAGCTTGTATTGTTGGACCAGGAAAGGTTCCATTAACAGTAAGCATAGTCTTGTTCTCGCACAGTCTTGTGAATTCTGCCTCCTTCAACTGCAATATTTCCAGAAATTAACCGACAGAACATAACCGGGTTGGAGGCATTATCAGAGAAGAAATCATATCCAGAAAACAGAGCTTTCCTGAGAAGTTGAAGTAAATACTCACAACAAAATCATAGTAACGAGTTCCAGCCATGCAAAACACGAGTCCATCTAGGAACATGAACCCTATAAGACCTAAGATCAAACCCATCTTCTGGAATCCCATGATTCACGACTTCTGCTATGTAACAATTAATGTCTGTATTACTATCTGCTTATGTTGCTGCTTATGAAAACTCTGCTGGTACTTATATACAGAAGCTGCACCACAGCTTGTCCTCCAATTTCTTATCACAAAGTGTTTTTGACCATTTCAATATTCAAAGGCGGGCACACTAAACCGATTGATAAAGAAAAGTAACCTGTCTGAACACATCATGAAACAATGGATTCTAACAACAAGCCACAAAAGACGTGTTGATTTATTTCAGAACTCTAGTTTTTAGGCCACACACTCATTTTGGCTCCAAAGTCTTCCTTGGGCCCGAAGCCACTGCTCTTTTGTAAGATACGTAGTCAGATCATTAGGTGATTAATTCGTTTTGTTTTCTTATGAATAATTGCAAGAAAGTGAAATTTCTCAGAAGAAACCCTTCCCTGCTGGTCAAAAACAAGCTGCCAGAGCAAGCATAAATGACAATATGTCCCCTAGTTTTGCATAGGCATTTTAAAGAAGGAAAATATCAAGTTACGCCACAGAACTTCTGACCATCAACAGGAAAAGAAAAATAATTGATTTGTTCTTATCAAAGTTCGATGAATCACTGTGAGAGATGGGTTTCATTCAATAGATTAGTAGCATTCTTCTTCTTCTTTCTTCTTCTCAAAGTTTCTGAAAGGGATAGAATATTAAATGCACGTTCACCTTTTTCTCATTTCATATTATAAACTATATCTCAATGACTCATCCAAGATTTTCTCCTCTTTAATGGATTCGTTGATTTCCTGTTGAGTGTGATTGCTTATTGGATTTGATCCTTAATTGTCTAACCAATATCTGGAATTCTGGATCTGGATCTTGATCTTGATCTGATCGAGCCATATATAATCAATAGGAGAAAATCAATAAAAAAAAGTTCTTTCAGAAAATCGGTACATTTGAGGGTAAGATCCAGCTTCCAGCTTGCTTGTATTAACTACAGAGATAGAAGAGGTAAACATGTGCGGGTATCAAGGAAAGAAAAACATGTGTAGTCTTTAGATATGAAACAGAAAAGTCAAAGGTTACTGTCCCGATGTGTTTATGTTTGACTTTCTGTCATTCACTATATTGTCTCTAACTAATCCTTTTCCAGGATTTCCATCCACACCTATTAAGACAAATACTTTACCGACACAACCCATTAACTATT
>JAEPBF010000244.1:0-185288 GCA_019739055.1 Passiflora organensis | reverse complement strand
CGAAGCAGAAATGTAATTTTCTGGGTTGAACTAAAACATAATTTTGTGGAAACTCAGGTGCCAATGAAGTTTAGAGAAAGGTACAAATATGCAAAAGCATCGGCAAACTGAAGGTGGAACCAAACAAAGTTTATCCAAGGAAAAGAGATATGCTGTTGCTATTGGAATTCCATAAAGCATTAAGATGAGTTTTTAAGAACATTTGATGAAGGATTCCAAACAACAAAGAGCACAAAATGATGAGGTGTAAGCAGTCCGCAGATTAGGGAATTTATCAGCAGCGATTTAGATTTAGATTAGGAACATGGCTCCACGACACAACTCGTCACAGGTTTCTTCACCAACTTCCTCTGCCACACCCTTATAACAGCCAGCAAAGTCCCAAGCACTCTGAAAAAAATATGTTTCTTACCGATAATTCGTTTCTTGTCACGACAATTCTTTTTCCACAGACTTCTGGCTTGAAAAGATCATAGGTCTCACATGCCATCTTGAATGGTATTCTGAAACATAAAAGAGATTGATTAATGCACAGAATATTGGATGCTTTGGAATGTTTATTCAAAATTTTGATCAATTTTTCTGCTGTTTACCTTTTCTGTAAACAACATTTCCACAGTGCGATTCAGATTGCCATCCCAGCGACATGAATTTTCGTCGGTTGTTCCCAAAATTACTTTCTCTAATTCTGGTGTGCTCAAGTATCCTTCTGAGAAAATCATCATCTTCGGACATTGTTCCACAACTAGCTCTACCAAAGACTGGGAATTTCAAGGTGTGTTTTGTAGAGCAGAAGCAACTGAGCTCTGGCAAGCAACAAGTTTCAATCTTGCTAACTTGGTGAAGATAATGCTGTCATCTAGTCCGTCTCCCTCATTTTTCACTATTTCTGTCACCATACCACAATCTTTGACAGCATATAAGTGAGTTTCACCAGACTTTTTGCTGTAGTTGGTGATAGTAAGTACTGTAATCCCATGCATCCCTCAACTTTAAATATGTTAGATTGAGGAAAGATGTGGCAGATGGCGCTAACTCAATCAAACTTGAACACTGTATATCTGTAACCTTCGATATGGTCTAATTGGGAGTCTGAATTCCATATACGGTTCAGACCATGAACACGATGCAGATACAATTTTCTTAATTGTTGGAAGATACTCTCCCAAGCCTATAGGTGCCGTCATCTTCTTCTTCTTCAGAGGGAATAGAACCTTAAAGTTGCCATTGTTGACATAAGAGTTTCCAGATGAGGGAATTTATGGAGCAAGTCAAATGGGAAGATCGTTGATTCATCGTCACGAAAAGGCAGACCAAGATATTTGATTTGATAAAGGATACCAGCAGGAAGCTTTCTGACTTCAAAACTAGATATCGTCAGACTCTACAAGTTGGGAAGGATCTTCAAACATGAAACAAAGGCAATCTTCAATAAATACTAAACGAAAATTTTTTAAATAAATATAAAATATATAAATTTTATGTTTATTGGTTTATAATTCCAATTTTAGAAAAGCATTCCAATAAATGTAAAATCATATGTACCTTTGCAAATGGAAGAAATGGTTGTGAAACTGATTTCAATCCATCATCGGCTGTAGTAATTGAAGAGTCAAATATATTCAGTTTTGGAGTTTGATAGAGAAACAATATCTTTAACGCCGGCCATTCTGAAATATGCATTCCTTGGTAGAACACGAGAGGTTCGGTAGGTCCTGGAGGTGCAAATACTCAATTGATGAGCTTAAACAGAGGAACCTCTTTATTTACACCTTCCTCCTCCTTAACAACAATTTCCTTCAACATCTCGCAGCCAAATAAATCAAGCATTTCAAGATAAGGAAGTTCCTTCGCACAGAAACAGGGAAGAGTGCTTCAAGACCTCCTGGCAAAAACTAACATTCACCTTTCGAAGGTTATGAAACGGAGAAAATGCATTGAAGATCATTGGTCTCATCCCAATTCCATATATACTTCAAATTCGGTAGATTCTCAATACTATGCTCTGTAACTGCGAGGCTGCTCTCAAATTTGAATTCTTGTGAATAAATTACCATTTGCTTATCAAAAACCCTCTCCAGTGAATCACATTTGAGATGGACAGTTCCTTGAGATGGCGGAATTGTGTGAAAAATGAATTGGAGGAGGAAAATGAACTGCAACTCTTTTACATCGCTAATCCTTAATGTCTTTAGCTTGCAGAAGGAATTCGGATGGAATTGGGTGTGCCATATCATCTTCAAGTTTTCCATGTTGCTGATTGTAGTATCTCTAATTTGGGAAGGGAAACCTGCAATAACATTCATTAGCTTAGCTTTATAATTTATTATTACGACTATCTAATAGAATTAGATATAATCCCTTTGAATACAGAAAAATTAAAATGTGAAACAAAGTTTAAAATCTGCTGAACTGAAACAAGATATTACCTTTTTATCAAAGAAAGTCAAGTTGGCACCGTCTGAATCTAAATTGCTACTGATAAATTCCCTCATTAGTGGGCACCCCTGAATCTTGAGTTCTTTCGGGGAGGACAATTCAATTAAATTTGCAATACAGAAATTTGCAAGTTTGGAGAGACCATTTAGCTGAAGGGAATGCAAATTAGGGAGCAGACTTAAAAACCAGTTCTACTTCTTCACCAACATCAAGCTCTTGCAGTTGTAAAATACTTGTAACCATTGAAGGAGAAAGCAAATAACATAAATTTCCACAATCTTCAATCACCAAAGTTGTTAATTTGTGAGTTCCGGTAATAAAGTCTCCAGGCTGTTCTTGCCATATATTCTCCACTTGAATGGACGAGAGCCTTAAGTATTCCAAATTAGGAAGTGTAACCTGCATATGCTTAACTTCGTCATTCTGTTCATACCAGTTTTAGGGGGGAAAAAACAAGTTTAAGCACTCACCTTTGCATCAAAAAGGGACGTATGACCAGGAGAAGTCATCTGCCTTTTCACCAAGGCATTAAAGCATTTCAGGCGAGGCAAACGTTCAAGCGACAAGGAGTATAGCTGGCTGAAGCAAATAGAATTATTTGCTTCACTTTCCTCTGCCAGAACCATCTCCAGGTTCACACAATCACTCACTGCCATCTTCTGCAACTGTGACAACCCCTTTGCTACAGAGAATGTGAGAAGATACTTCAGTTTTGGACATCTGCTCACTTCCAAAGTTTTTAATCTGCCAAAAGACTGACCGTTGAGTTCTCCGCTGTAAAACATCTCTAATGAAGCCAAATTGTTGAGGACAAGAGACTCCAACATGGGAAGGCATTGTTGGAAGGACGCCAATTACTTGATTCAACAACAATTAAATGTTCGATTTCAGAGTGGTTTGGATATGCAAATGCTTCAATAGAAGAAATCCTTCTGAACTCAACTGATAGAGGACATTCTTAACCCCCTTTACTTGGTCCAGATATAGCCTCTCAACAGTCCTCATCAAGATTCTGGCACCAAACATCTCATTGCCAATGTCTGTATCCAGCTTGAGTTTCAATATTTTTGATGAGGTACCGACTGAATCGGAATCCCAATCACTTCCTATATATATTTTGTATCTTTTCAGCCTTTCAGAGAACAACCCAGCTGGTATCATCTTGGGATCTCGAATATGAATCTCCAAATTGGCAAGTTTGGACAAATGTTTCAACTCCATAAGGCTAGCATTCTTTTGTTCTTCAAGTGTTCCCCATTGATCAAAACTGTTCTGCATACGCAAATCTTCAAGGTTTGAAAGCTTTGACAGCACATTTGATGGAATCATTTTTAGGAAATAACAATGGGTCAAATCTAACAATTTCAACTTGGATAAATGCCCTATCTCTGCAGGTAAACACTCAAGTTAGACCCAACAATGCTGAAAATTTCCAGATTTGTAAGCTTCTGGATCATGGATATGTCCTTCTAACTCGCAAACATCAAGACACAATGTCTGAAGATCCTGCAGTTGAACTAGAGAAGAGGGCAATGACGGAAGAGAGAGGCCAGTTATATCCAAAACTTTGAGATTCTTAGTCTCTTTAAAAATGTGATCGGGGATTTCTAAACGCTCATGTCCGCTAGAAAGATAAAAAAAGTGAAGTTCGGGACAACCTATCTCTTCGGGGAGTTGAGTGCATCTTGGTAACGAAATTGCTTTGTAACTTCTCTGAATATCCTCTTTTTTAAGCTCAAACTCCCCAAATCTCACAAAAAAGTTTTCATCCTTTGAAGCAATCGATATTCCAACGTCTCGCACAAGATCATGAGTGGAAATATCGCCATCATCCTCTTTAATCAAACAAGCGTCCACCAGATGATCCACCAATGCCTGCACCCTGTCTTTCGTTTCCTCAATTGATGAAACCTCTGGAAACAGAGACAAACCCAGACCATATTTCACCAAATAGTCAACTGCAGTAAAAGTCAGACAGCATAGCAGAAAAGTCGACTTGAGTTCTTTGAAGCTAAATGATTGTAACTTAATTGTAAAGCACAATAAACCTCTGATGAAACTCTTATCTCATTGAAATTATGGGGTGAAGGATTTTCCAACTGTCGCAAGGCATCACTCCATTGTGCCAAACTCTTATTCTTCAAAGCACTTGCAACCGTTGAGATGGCCAGTGGTAAACCTCCGCACTTGCTGGAGATCGTTTGCGCTATGGATAGCACTTGAGGACTTTGCAAACAATCGCCCGCCCTTTTCTTGAACAGATTCCAAACTTCCTTTTGAGGTAAAATATCAATTTCAATATTGGTTTGGCAATCCATTCTATTAGACAAAACATACAGATCTCTCGATGTCAGTAGAATCCTGCAGCCTTTGTGATCATCCTTGAGTGGTATCCCAACTTCCTTCAAATCAAACTTTTCCCATACATTATCCAAAACAATAAGAATCTTATCGTTTTGTTTCAGTCGTTGATGCAGTCGACTTGCTCTTGCCTCCATACTTTCTTCAGGGAACTTTAGGCCTAGTTGGTCCCCTATGATCGTTTGAAGACTCTTCAAATCTGGCTTCTCGTCAACACGAGCCACAACCACCTCATCAAATAGCCTTTTTATCCTAGCTTGCCTGGCAACCTCTTTAACCAACATTGTTTTACCAACACCACCAACTCCGTACACCCCAATCATTTCTGAATTGGAAGAAACAAGAGCATCCATGATTCGTTTAAAGATGTCCAACCTGGAGCCAAATTCTTCATAATCTTTGGCAGACATGGATTCCATAGACAGAGGAGGTTGGTAGGTGAGTCTTTCGAAAGTAGCTCTTCTTTCTTTCAGAGCGTCAACGTTCAGAGCTTCCCTCTCAGAGTATTTGCTGAGTTGATAGCGTGCTTTGACATTTGGACACAACCGAAAGAAGCAATTGTTCTGTACTCGTTCCTCCCCTTCAGCAATTCTAGCTCTCAACCTTTCAGCAGTCTCATGCACCTGACGAATCCACTCATCCACTTCCTTCTCAGCCACTGCCCCATTTCTTGCCTCCAAATCTATCCGACTTTGTACACCTGCTCCTGCATCTTCCAATCCATCAAGCCTTTCTCTCAAATTGGCAACGTTGCTATTGCACTTGAAAGGGTATCGAAGGAAACGCAGGGTTGGACCGATGGTGTAATCAAAAGCTATTTTCAAAATTGTAGGACCGAAAGCAAGAGCGGCTTCTACACCCGTCATCTTCTCTATGATCTCTATAATTAAAAGCAAAGAAAAATGGGTAGATAAAATTGGAACGAACAGGGTTTGCAACGAATCTCAAAACACTGAAAGAGCAAGGAATTTGTTTGGTTTTGTTTTCAGATCTTGCAAAAACAAAAACATATGAAAGTAACAAGTATTAGGAAGAACTGGCAAAGACTAGAAAAAGTAACGAGTTTTTTTTTTTTTCAGTTTCCAAATGGGATTGTAGCTGAAAAAATTAAAAAGAAGTTTATGGAAGAAGTTGCAGCTGAAAATGTAAGCAAAAAGCACAGCAGAACGACTATAGTTATGAGCAACGGACAATGAGGGAAACTAAAGAAGAAAGGAAGTTCACAACAGAAGAGTAGGTAGAGAAGATGAGAGAATGATTATGAACGGTAGGCAGAAGCATCACTCACGCTGATGCTTATAAATAAACAGACAGGAGTTTTCTCATAGTCTTTGTTTATTCAGGTGCATGTTGAATTTGTTCAAATAACGCATCTGTTTCTACAAGTGTGAAATATTAATTTGTCCGCATCTTGTAAGAGTCCGTTGAAAATACTGGGCCCGACTCCTGTAATCTGGCCGCCTCCCCTGGCCCACAATGTGACAATAATGCATGTTTAATTTGTCATAAAAGAAAGAAATTTGTCTTTATTGTTTGCCATTTGGAATATGATATTGGAGAG
Source organism: Passiflora organensis (assembly GCA_019739055.1). Classification (NCBI taxonomy): domain Eukaryota; kingdom Viridiplantae; phylum Streptophyta; class Magnoliopsida; order Malpighiales; family Passifloraceae; genus Passiflora; species Passiflora organensis. The sequence continues at coordinate 178,927 of JAEPBF010000244.1, read as the reverse complement.
GATGAGAATTTGGATCCAGAATGTCTGTTTCTACAAATGTGAATGTCTTCTTCCATGGGAGGATCAAGTTGTTCAAATAAGGCATAAAAAATTTAATATAATAAATTTAAAACATTCAAAAAGTAGCATCTCAGCTTCAATTCAAACTTTCATCGGCTCTCGACGATTCGTTTCCAGGGGTCAAACTTTTTGAAATTTTTTTTTAACTCTTCTTAATCAAGAGAAGATGACATTATTGTATAAATATTACAATAATGCAAGCTGAATTTGTTATAAAACAAGGAAATTTGTCTTTGTTATTTGGAATATAGGATGTCGACATGTATCTGTATTATAATAAGCATAAATACTAAAATAATGCAAGTTGAATTTGTTATAAAAGAAGAAGATTGGTAGAAGCCAAGCAGGGTTATGCAATTGCAAGTAGATATTGATTGATACGTCATGGATCACCATAGCCCTTTTAATATATAAACACTTTGTTATTTAGTGCCCAGCCCACCTCCAGGCTACCTGCCACCGTTGGCTACTTTGTAATTATACTAATTAATAATGAACAAGGTTGTTAATATGTTATCCATCAAGGAAAGATGAAAATTGATTAAAGCTTTGGACTTTTATTCGTTGACATAGACATGTTTTTTTTTCGTATTAGATGTTTCAAGCCAATGCTTTTTCCAACATGAGACCTCCAAACCTACCAACATTGCTGGCTTTGAGATCCGTATTCCAAGGATGAGATAGGAACAATTTGCTGGCATCGTATAAATTAATGTATGTAGAAATTGTTACAAAAAAGTAAATTTGTCTTTATTGAAAATATGGTATTAGATAGGTTGAGAATATCAATATTATAATTAAGTACCATTCTATTTAATTTCATTGGTTTTTTATTAGTCTTTCCATTGAGATCTAGATCACGCCATCGGGTTCGCACCAAGCCATCCCCACCTGGCAAAGACAAAACAATAAAAAGAATGAAAGAAATTTTTGGAAGAAGTGGCTGCTGAAAAAAGTAATCAAGAAAGCACAATAGAATGATTATAATTATGATGAGCAAACGGAAGGAGGAAACGAAATACTGAGCAGAAGAGTAGAGAACATGTATGATCCACCACTTGGATACTGCATAGATAAACAGATAGGAGAGTTATTGATTTCCCCTTTTCTTAATATCTTATTTTATGTCTTTCTAAAAAGATTTATTTTTTTAAGAAAAAAAAGAAATAAAATATTTTTTTATTAAAATCTCGAATTCAGATTTAGATATAATAATTTAACCTTCCATCTCTTGAAAAGGATTACCTATGCCTATTGGGAATAATCAATACTTTAGGTGTGATATTTTTAATCGATTCAGATCTATAATTCTGTAATTGGGAATGATGATTATAAGTGTTAATATTGATAAATTAATGTTTTTTTCAAATATTATGTTTTGGGCTCCAATCCTAATAATTATAATTATAATTATTAGGGACCTATTCCAAGCCAAAAATACATTTTATTAAAAAATAATTCCTGATTATTTTTTATTGTCTATGTCCTGAATTGTAACGATATTGATAAAAATAGTTTTCTATTTTTAACTAAAAGGGGACAAAAGGCTTATGAATCAATTTTCATTGGAGACTTAGACAGTAAAAATCCTAGGTTCATGAATGGATAAGAAGGGCTCGGGTTAGATTGAGTTTTTTCAAGTTCCAAACTTATATTTATAATTTTATATTAGATCTGAATTCTATCCAAAATTTTTATATTGAGTTCTAATAATATGGACTACGATATCTGAAGCCCATTTTTTTTTCAATCTTCTGCTGCTGCCCTACGTTGTAACAGGATTCATAGGATTCATAGGATTCACAGGATTCACAAGTCCGGGGTCATCCTCTGTTAATCTATGTTCTAATTCACAGGGCCCATCTAATAATATGGGCTACGATATCTGAAGCCCATTTTTTTCAGCCAACGACGGGAATTTCAACGTGAGACCTAGCCCGTAGGTGGGTCAGGTTACCCAATCCCACATCAGAAAGGAGCGAGGAAGGTCTTGGGTTTATATGTGTTGTGTGATGGTATCATTTGTAACAAGATGCATCTTTTGGGCCATGTGGTTAGAAGCCCAACTCAGCATTGCAGTATCCGAGCCCGCTAGGCCGAGTGTTCGGAGGCCGGGTCGTGACAAATGGTAGCGGAGCCGATCTTGTTCCCTCTTCCGGGTGGGCTTGGGCCGTGTTGTGTATTCACGTTTGGGCCCGTGAGTTTGGGCCCAGTCAGTTACGTTTGGGGCTCCCTCTGAGGACACGAGGTCTATAAGGAGGGGAGATTGTGAGACCCAGCCCGTAGGGGGGTCAGGTTACCCAATCCCACATTCGGAAAGTCAGGTTACCCAATCCCACATCGAAGTCAGGTTACCAAGATGCCCACATCGGAAAGAAGCGAGGGAGGTCTTGGGGTTATATGTGTTGTGTGATGGTATCATTTGTTACAAGATGCATCTTTTGGTCCATATGGTTAGAAGCCCGACTCAGCGTTGCAGTTGTGATCCATCACACGTACATAAACGTCCGGGCCTGCTGGGCCGAGGTTCCGGAGTCCGGGTCGTGACAAATGGTAGAGGAGCCAGGTTTGCTCCTCTTTCGAGTGGGCTTGGGCCATGTTGTGTGGTCACGTTTGGGCCCGTGAGTTTGGGCCCAAGGCAGTTACGTTTAGGCTCCCTCGTGAGGACACGAGGTCTGTAAGGAGGGGAGATTATGAGTTTGGGCCCAAGTCAGTTACATTTAGGCTCCCTCGTGAGGACACGAGGTTTGTAAGGAGGGGAGATTGTGAGACCCAACCCATAGGGAGGGTCAGGTTATCCAATCCCACATCGGAAATGAGCGAGAGCACATACACGTCAAGGCCTGGTGGGCCGAGGGTCCGGGGGCCAGGTCGTGACAAATAGTAACGGAGCCAGGTTTGCTCCCTCTTCCAGGTGGGCTTGGGCCATGTTGTGTGTTCACGTTTGGGCCCATGAGTTTGGGTCCAAGTTAATTACGTTTGGGCTCCCTCGTGAGGACACGAGGTCTATAAGGAGGGGAGATTGTGAGACCCAGCCCGTAAGGTTGGTCAGGTTACCCAATCCCACATCGGAAAGGAGTGAGGGAGGTCTTGGGCTCATATGTGTTGTGTGATGGTATCATTTCCAACAAGATGCATCTTTTGGGCCATGTGGTTAGAATTCCAACTGAGCGTTGCAGCTGTGATCCATCATGCACACATACATATCTAGGCCCATTGGGCAAAGGTAGAGGGTCTGGGGGCCGGGCCGTGACAAATGGTAGCAGAGCCGATCTCACTCCCTCTTTCGGGTGGGCTTGGGCAGTGTTGTGTGCTCATGTAGTTACGTTTGGGCTCCCCTCGTGACGACACGAGGTCTATAAAGAGGGGAGATTGTGAGACCTAGCCCGTAGGAGGGGTTAGGTTACCCAATCCCACATCGAAAAGGAGCGAGGGAGGTCTTGGGCTTATATGTGTTGTGTGATGGTATCATTTGTAACAAGATGCATCTTTTAGGCCATGTGGTTAGAGGCCCAACTCAGCGTTGCAGTTGTTATCCATCACGCGCACATACAAGTCCGGGTTCGATGGGCAGAAGGTCCGGGGGCCTAGTCATGACATTCAAGGTCTGTTTTGTATAGCAAAAGCAACTGAGCTCTGGCAAGCGAACAAGTACCAATCTTGCTAACTGGGTGAAGATAATGCTGTCATCTTGTCCATATTCCTCATTTTTTATTATTTTTGTCACCATACCACAATCTCAGACCTTCATATATCTGAGTTTCACTAAACTTTTTGCTGTAGTTGGTGAGAGTATGTACTATAATCCTTTGCATCCCTTAACTTTTAAAAATATTAGATTGGGGACAGATGTGGCAGATGGCGCTAACTCAATCAAACTGGAACATTTGACTATAGATAACGATTTGATATGGTCTAATCGGAAGTCTGAATTCCATATACGGTTCAGATCATAACCTTGATTCAGACGTAATTGTCTTAATTGTTGGAAGATACTCCTCCCAAGCCTATATGTGTCGTCATCTTCTTCATCACAAGAAAATAAAACCTTAAAGTTTCCACGAATGACTTCAAGATATTCCAGATGAGGGAATTTATGGAGGAAGTCAAATGGAAAGACTGTTGATTCATCATATTCAAAAGACAGACCAAGGTTTTTGATTTGGTAAAAGAGACCAGCAGGAAGCTTTCTGACTTCAAACTAGACATCGTCAGAGTCTCCAAGTTGGGAAGGATCTTCAAACATGAAAAGAAAAGCAATTTCCAATAAATACTAAACAAAAATTTTAAAATAAACGTAAAATATACAAATTTTATGTTTATTTGTTTGTTATTCCAATTTTAGAAAAGCATTCCAATAAATGTAAAATCGTATGTATCTTTGCAAATGGAAAAAATGGTTGTGAAACTGATTTCAGTCCATCCTCGGCTGTAGTAATTGAAGAGTCCACATTAAATATATTCAGTTTTGGAGTATGATAGAGAAAAAATATCTTTAACGCTGGCCATTCTGAAATATGCATTCCTGGGTAAAACACGGAGAGGTTCAGTAGGTCCTGGAGGTGCAAATAACTCAATTGATTGAGCTTAAACAGAGGAACCTCTTTATTTACACCTTCCTCCTCCTCAACAACAATTTCCTTCAACATCTAGCAGTCAAATAAATAAAGCACTTCAAGATAAGGAAGGTCGTTCGCAATAGAAGCAGGGAAGAGTGCTTCAATACTCCCGTAAAATCTAACATCCGCCTTTCGAAGGTTATGAAAGGATAAAATGCGTTGAAGATCATAGGTCTCATCCCAATGCCATATATCTTTCAAATTCGGTAGATTAACGATAAATATGCTCTGTAACTGCGAGGCTGCTCTCGAATTCGATGCTTGTGAATAAATTACCATTTGCTTATCAAAAAGCCTCTCCAGCGAACCACAATCTTTGATGGACAGTTCCTCGAGATGGTGGAATTGTGTGAAAAATGAATTAGAGAGGAAAATGAACTGTTTACATCACTAATCCTTAATGTCTTTAGCTTGCAAAAGGAATTCGGATGGAATTGGGTGTGCCGTATCATCTTCAAGTTCTCCATGTAGCTGATTTGAAGTATCTCTAATTTGGGGGAGGGAAACCTGTAGTAACATTAGCTTTATGATATATATATTTTTTTAAATATGATGATATCTGTATCATCCAAAAATCCTTAAAATTAACATATTAAAGCATACCAGTAGAACGTCTGAGTGAGAACGTTCTGGGTGTTTATATAGATTTAATCTAGACAACATGATTCACCCCCTCTACTCACCCCTCGTTCCTTGAATACTTTGGGTCTCTATAACACCTGATGCCATTCCACAATGGGCAATAAACCACCCCCGCTGCTAATCTCCTTATTAATATTTACCCTAGCCCATCTGATGCCCTACATCATACCTTCAACAGCCACATCTCTTGTGGATTTTTATACCTTTCTTTGAAGATTCTGCCATTCTTGGAAATCCATATACTCCATACTATAGCCGTAAACATGCACTCCCAAATGCTTCTTTGTCTACTATTACTACATAGGCCTTCCCATTCCACTATTAAATCTGCTAACCTACCTTGAAGGGCCCATAACACACCCCATCATCTCGCCACCTTTGCGCAGCATAGCCATGCCCCTCTGCGTATCACAAAGGTCTGATCAGCATTCGTTTTCATCTCCTCATAGTTTGGGCACCCAACATTGTTTGCCCCCACTAGTCCCATCCTCCACAATCTACCTTTAATGAGCACTCGATCTTGTGCTTCCAACCATAATAGAGCGTTGCTCTTTAGATTCCCCTTAAGCTTCCATATCCCCCAGTACTTAGTCGAGATCTCATGCTCCTCAATTGTCTCCATGACTGAGTAGCAATTTTTGACCGAGAAATATCCACCATCCCCTTACCACACAACTGCATCTCCCGATCCACTTTGCACCCTGCAATCCTGCAACCACTCCACTAGACTCTCCATGGCTTCCTCTTCCCGATAGAATAGGGACCGTCTCCATGACAGATTCATTGAAGGTAACATCCCTACTGATGATGGTCTTCTTTGCTTCTAGACACCAAAGACGGTATCCCTTCACTCCAAGATTGAATCCCATAAAGAGAGCCTTCTTCGCTCATAGATCTAATTTTGATTCTATGACATGATAATATGTCGTAGAACCAAATATGTGCAAAGAATCATAATCTGTTGCAGGCTTTCAAGACCAAAGCTCCAAAAGAGTTTTGCCACCTATAGCAGATGATAGCAGATGATAGAAAACGATTGACGAGGTGTTGACCGTATATCACAGCCTCAGCCCAAAACTTCCTGCCTAACCCAGCATTAGATAGCATATAACGAACTTTCTCCACTATTGTCTTATTTATACGCTCTAATACCACATTCTGTTGCGGTGTTTCTCGATGGTAAAGTGTCAAATTATGCCATATTCTTGGCATATCTTTTGGAAAGAATTACTTGTGTACTCTCCACCATTGTCAGTTAGGAGAATTTTGATCTTCCTTCCTGTCTGGTTCTCCACCTGAGCTTTCCATTTAAGAAAGATCCCCAATACTTTGTCTTTGCTCTTCATCGTAAACACTCAAACTCTTCTTAAGAAATCATCAACAAAGGTGACGAAATAGTAATTACCTCCAAGGGATGGAGTCTTCGCAGGTCCCCACACATCTGAGTGTACATAATCCAAAATACCTTTGGTATTGTGGATAACAGAACCAAACTTCACTCGTTTTTGTTTTCCCATTATGCAATGCTCACAAAAGCTCAATTTGCAAGCCTTCACACCTTTCAGCAATCCTTGCTTGGAAAGAAGTTGCAAGGATTTTTCTCCAGTATGTCCCAACCGCATATGCCACATTTTGGTTATATCTGTGTCCTTTTGGCTACTAATAGTTATTGTTGTTGTTGTTGTTGTTGTACTAATAACTGTACTACATTGATAATAATACAGATTATTCTTCCTGATATTTTTCAACATTACTAGTACACCTGAAGTCATCTTAAGAACACCATCTCTCATTGTCACAACTAGACCTTTTGACTCCAAGGCCCCCAGTGAGATAAGATTCTTCTTCAAATTTGGCACATAGCAGACATCTTTCAAGATTCTCGTAGATTCATCCTGATTCTTCAGTTTGATTGAACCTATCCCGGTAGTTTTACATGGATTATTGTTGCCCATGTAGACAACTCCACCATCTAGTTCTTCAAAGTTAAAGAACCATTCTTTGACAGGGCACATATGATAAGTGTAACTTGAATCCAAAATCCACTCATCTCGATAAGAAGTTGAAGATGATACCACCAAGGAGAAATCCGAATCAACCTCACTATTCCATTCGGCTACATTTGCATCTTGTTAAGCTTTCTCTTTCTTCTTTAGCTTGGGACAATTCTTCTTCCAGTGCCCTGTTTCTCAACAAAAGGCATATTCATCCTTGCTTAGTCTATACTTTGATTTGCTTCTTCCTCTCCTTGCCCTCCTTTGGCTTTGAGGAAGACCTCTCACAACTAGAGCTTCTATAGCACCACCTGTGTTGTCTTGCTTATTCTTTCTTCTCAGTTTATAGCTATACAAAGCTCCACAGACATCTTTGAGAGATACCTCAGCTTTCCCATAAAATAGAGTAGTTTCAAGAAACTCAAACTCTTTGGGAATGGATCCCAACAACATCAAAGTCAAATCTTCATCCTTGAAAGTCACATCCAAATTCTATAAATCAACCACAAGCTTATTAAAACTTGTGATGTGATCATTCAATATGGTAGCTTGAACATATGTGAAGCGAAACAATCTCTTCTTCAAATACAACTTATTTTGACTGCTTCTCTTCAGAAATTTATCTTCAAGTGCTTTCCATAGTTTAGTAGCAGAAGTTTCTCTAAAGAATGTGTATTTCTGCTCCCTGAAAAGGCATAAACGTACTGTACCACATCTATAAGAAAAATAACCAATACAATAACCACTACTACTATACCAAACAAAAGTTATTAAATAGAAGAGAACACCAGAAATTTATGAGGTTCAGCCAATTTGGCTTATGTCCTCGGACACTACCTCATGATTCTGCATAGCCGGCCTAGCTGTGTGATCATATGGTTGGTCTGTACCACTCTTGGGATGTGTATCTTGGAAAGGTGACATAAAACATTTAATATAATTGTGTCCTATTCGACCACATGTGAAACAATTCTGAGGTAAGTTTTCATATTCAATTTTTAGCCATCCTAATGTCATGTCGTTTGTTACTCTAAATTACCTCCTTCAACTGTATAGTAGCACGGCCGAATCTACCGGGGAGATGGAATTGGAATCAAATCAAAGTGAGAACTATATCTATAGTGATGCTGAGTGTACGTCGTGACCCCGGCATACCCTCCGTTGATTGTAACAAAATATTGTTGTAAGAAGTTATAATTAAATTTGTAACCAACTATTTATAAGTAATGAGAACAAGTTATTGTGGTGTTGTTTTCAGATAATGTAGCAATCTAGTACTTCCCTGTGCTTCGTGCCCGAACTGTGGTCACGGGCCTTCCTTAGGATAGAAAACTCCAATTCATTCTAGGTACTATAAAGGGACTGTCCGGTACGACCGTGGGCACTCCAGGGGCTTAGAACATTTGAAGGTCCCTTCGCTTTCCCTTCTTTCTGATGACCCTAGTTTCGGACTGCGAATGTCATCCGTCCTTAACTATCCTCTCCTTTCTCTCACATTTCACTCATCAAGTATTTTTCCCCTCTTACTTCTTACCAAGTGTGTCACTCACAAGGTATTTCACTCACTCAATAAGTTAATTGCACTGGTTTTAAATATATGAATCTATTGTATTAAGTTGACCAAAAATAATAGAGATGGAAACTATGAAATTGCATAAATGAAAGTGATAGTTGTGATTATTTGGCAGATATTTTGTGCTTAATATTTTGATATATGGCAGTATTTTTGGAAATTTGTATCCTTAATTGCTCAATTTAATCAATTTTATCCATAAATACTAGATTTGTGCAGATTTTGGATGAATAGCACCTGAATCAGGGGAAGATTAGGGTCACCGTAATCACTGGGATAAAAGACGTGCAAATAGCTAGTCATGACCCCGGTTTCCTTTTTGAGATTTTCCAAAGTGTTTCTTTTATTGGAAAAACAAACAATTAATTGAGGACTTAATTAGAGGATCCTGCGATATCCTATGTATATGAGGTCGCCTGTGGCCGAAGAATCATCTCCTACTTTATGTTTTATTTTAGATTTGAATTGTTTGATCATCAGATCATAAGTAGCTAGATATTTCTTTTTCCAGTCCAGACCTATAGTTAGGCCCTAGCCCCCAGCAAGGCCCCGGTCATTTTAAAAGTAAAATTCCAGTTTCATTTCATCTTTCTTTCACATAACTTTCATGGTTTCTGTTTTTACTGTGCATGATCAACTCAATAGAATAGATTCCTACATTCAAAACCAATGCAAGTATTTCAATTCGTGAGTGACCCATTGATGAGTGACACACCTAGCAAGATAGAGAGAGAGAAACACATCTGGTAAGTGAAATACGAGAGAAGGAGAGGCTAGTGTAAGGCTGACGACATTCACGACCTGAAACTAAGGTTTTCGAAAGGGTTTTCAAAAGGACAAGAAAACGAAGAGGCCTTCAAACGTTCTAAGCCCCTGGAGTGCCCACGATTGTACCAGGCATCCCCCTTCTGATACCTGGGTTGAACTTAACATTTTTATCTTAAAAAGGTCCTATGACCACGGTTCAGGCACGACGCTCAAGGAAAGACTGGATCTTTACAAAACTGAGTTCAAATATTTTATTTCATACATTTTATCCATTACAATTGTTTGGCTATAATTTCGATATAATTCCTTACAACAATTCTTTGCTACACTACACCGAGGTTACTTCGGGGTCTCGACGGACACGTGGTAATATTGCAACTTTAGCTCCACTTAGACTCGATCTCGTCTCAATGGATTCGACCCTTATTGCTGCATAATATCATATGTTTGGGAAAAGGTAATTTGGAGTGACGAACGACATCACATCAAAAAGATAAACTGAAAATTGGAATTTATTGATGTTAAACCGAGGCCTTACTAAGGGCTCAGACCTGGCTATAGGTTTGGACTGGAATGAAAATACTTAGCTACTCATAATCTAATGAACACAACTAAAATATAAAGTAAATTGAAAGCAAAAAGTAAGATAAGATGATGATATCGGCCACAGACAGTATAGGTAAGCATATATACCCTCAAAATGAACTTCGCAAGATCCTTGAAATAATTGTTTTGTTTGCCAAATTGAGAAAATCTCATTGTAAGTACCAAAATATAAAAATAGATCTTCTAGAGTAACAATCATTCCCTTAGCATGTGCGCTTAGTCTACTAATCTCTCAATCCCGAAAATCTTGGAGGCCTCGATCTCTCTGTGATTTCAGCACTTTTAGCTACAAAATTTGTAACTATCTTGTGACCATAGTTTAGATTAAATAATAGAATAAATACAATATCTAGATCAATGTAAGTGTGAAATCTATCCGAAAATATCAGATAAAATCAGTATAATAAACACACTATCACATTCCCCATCGATTCTAGTTTGAGGTAAGAACGGGCGAGATAGATCTAGTTCCATGGCTAATCTTGCAAAATGACCCTTGTGAGTCCTGAAAGTATTAGCATCAATCTTCAGTCCGCTCTACTAAGTTTCTTATCTTAGTCAGAACTTTCTCATGATAATATTCTAATGGCATATCCGGCAAACGAATCCATGCCATGACATTTGAATCTATCGCCGGACTTGCATGAAAACCAGGGAACCAGTGTTGGATTGTGAGGTACTGGCCCAAAGTAATCCACGGAGCCCTAACAAGACATGATTCATATCATCCACAATGGTAAACTTGATCAAGAAGAATCCATTCTCCATGTCTTTGAAGTCCGAAGTCGTTCTCTATAAGAGTTTCAGCTTCGTGCATATCAGAGAATACCCAATACTCCGTCCCAGTAGCTTGGATTTTTTATTAAATATAGACGAAACAATATACAAATTAACTTTGCATTATCTTAATTTTTTTTTAATTTCACTTATCGGTGTTCTTCTTTAATAGCATTTCAAATCCGAAATCTGAAATCCATATTCCCGGAATTCCTTTTCGCGCCTGTTCCATTCTAACCGCGTTCTTGAGTCTTTCTTTTTCTCTTTTTTTCAAAAGATTTGTTAATCTTATTATTATCGTAATCTTTGTGTTTATTTAGAGAATTTATTTTTATTGGTAGTATAAAGCAAACTTTATTGATGGGTATATTTATATTTAATCAGTAAATAAAATTATATTTTATAAAAAATATTAAATATCTTTAAGTGAAAAACAAATTATTAATAGATGGATCAAAAACCACAGTATTAGAACTCTAATTTCTGCTGCTGATCCACATATCATATCTTGTTTTCTTAAAAAAAAAATAAAGTACATTTTAATATTGGGAATTAAAAAGGTTGGTAGAATGAATGGATGCTAGTGAAATTATTCTTGGACCATGGTAGTTAGTTCTCTTCTAGTAGGATTAAAGTGAAGAGATTAGTTACTAAATTATCCTTTAGTATGGTTAGTGGGTTTCATTGGTATGCATGTTTTTAAGGGTTTCATTTCTTTATTTTCATGATAGGTTCTATTCATTTTAGTCTCATCGTTATTCTCAGGCCCAACCACGGTCACCGGAAGCCAGGGCTTCATGGTTGCTTCATGGTTTCCATGCTCATGCTCTTGGGAATACAACAAATGGTTTCACGTCAACTGGTACCATCCAACTGCCAGAATAATTTCTTGTCCATGTGTTTAGCTTCTGGACAGAACTAGAGTAGGAAGAACAGAATATCTAAAATATCTATTTGAATCTATCTATACCACATACATACTTTTGATTTCGATTTCGATTTCGAAGAATTATTTTTTTTAAATTTCGATCGACTTCTAATACAGAAGCTAACATATTCAGAATCAGAAAGTTAAATCATCAGGAATTTCAGTCAAATAAACACTTCTTTTTTTTACAGATGTAGATGTGGAAGGAGCAGGACCTGGAAGGATCCTTGACAAATGCACTGGTTCTGCTTTCTATTTCCCCCTGAAGCTATCATCATCTTCATCATCTTCATCATCGCTTCTGCTTCTTATTTACAGAGGTAGATGTGAAAGGCGCAGGAGGACCTTGTCGCTTCTTGACAAATGCACTGGTTCTGCTTTCTATTTCCCCTTCGCTATCATCATCCTCATCATCCCTTTCCTTTTTCCTCCCGATAGCTTTCTCATCATCCCTTTCCTTCTTTCTCCCAGCTTGCAATTTGGCATGTAACTTCCTCTCAACAGGGTCATTTGATGGTCGGACTTCAGATTGCCGTGCAACCTTGGCACCAAGACCAAGCCTAAAATTTTCCAAAATAAAAGCTAAATAGACCAACAAGCAATTCAATTAAGAGGCCAAAGCCTAAAATTTTCCAAAATAAAAACTAAATTGACAAACAAGCAATTCTATTAAAAATAGAATAGAATACATAATTGGCTTGTACTAACCTAGCAGGTCTGCCCTCTGGTTCTACATTTCTTGGTTCATCATCTACAGAATTACTAACCCATTGTTCAGCCTGCAGATTCACATCATGCACACAAATGTGAGGATAAGCATTCAAAAAAGAGATTTAACAAGACAAAGTTCCATTAGAAACTGATACGAGAAATAAAAACAATAAAATTAAACAGATGAAGTAAACACTACGATAAGAACTGACAAACAAAGCTGTAAGATTTCTAAAAATTGCCTTGCCTTTCTGTTAGAAGAAAACTCAGTAGTCTGAGGTGATTGAATAGTAAATTTCATTCATCTTTAATCAAACATCAGTGGTTTAGTCCTTGGCTTCGATACGAGACACTTAACAGTTTAGGACCAATTGAACTCACTCTTGGTTGATTGACGCCTCCACGGTTGATTGATGCTTACGATATAAAGTTCTAGATTCAATATCTATATCAAAGCCACAAAAGCCTCCGGAGAAGGGTCTATAATCTGCCATCCTACCTGAACTTTAGTCATCAGTTCAAGCCCTAGGGTTCAACATGAGCAGGTCGAAAGAATTGTACAAGAGCAATACATCACAGAAATCAAATCTAAAACGACCAACAATGTTTTTTCTTCAAAACCAACCAGAAAAAACAATCAAGGGCAAAAGGAAAGAAATAATGGAGACAACATGTTAAGCAGTCGCAGATGGATAAAAAGCAGGTACCAACTTACCAATTTGAAGGCCTTGTCCAGTACAATGATTTGAGGAACAGACCCAGCTTTGGGTTTCTGGCTCACCACAGGGTTGCTCATTGTCGCCGCCTCTCCCCGCTGTCTCGCTGCTCACTATACATAAACAATCACGGTTCTAAACGGTGGCGTTTCTGGTTTTTATACTTAGTATACAGGGGTTTGTATTTATAAATTTATATTACAGTATAAACAGATTAGGAGCAGAAGATTTTGGCGGCGGAGGTACTTATCTCGCAGATCAACCATAGAATTCCGGAGATATTAGCTTAAAAGTTTAGGACTTCCATTTTCAAGAGTAAATTTTTATGATGAAATTGTACTTTTTATGGCTTAACTTACTATTTTCAACAGTAATAATTAATAAAGATGAAGGATTGTCTATCCTGATAAATATTCATAAAAGAATATAAAGTAAAATAAAGAGAGATATAAAGATGATTTATTACCCTAATTTTAAGGAAGAATTGTACATCTTAAATATACACCAATCTAAACCCAATAAAAAACTAATCTTGCTGATTGATATCTCCTGTTGACAAGAATGGGTAAAGGTGAATTTTTTATTGAAGACTTGTCAATAACAGCCAATAGATGTAACTTTATACTATTAATTGATATGATGGGATAAATATGGGTCTTAAGTAAGATAATCAGTTTATCCTCTGTACTTTTCCTTCAACAAACAAACCGGAAAAACCCACTTGGGAACAAATTCGGACACGTCAGTTTGTTGCACAAACTTGAAGAGAAATTACCTTCAATTAAAGATCTTGATCACTTCAGCTTGAGGGAATTCATTTCCCAATTCAAAGTTTAACTCTTTCATAGTTTCCCAACACCAAAGCCTAGGTTAGGGTTGTTTCTATGGATACCCTTGCTCGAACCCGCAAATTAGGAACGGTTGATCTCCCTCTTTCACTGATACATGACTCGCAAGATCCTAATTCCATCGTTAAAGATGGGAACTTTACGAGCCCAGGTGGTCAAAATTGGTTCTTCGACTGTCATGGGTTCCTGCACAATGTGACCCTGATTTTGGCTTCTCTTGGTTTTGTGCTTTACTTGGCTTTTCAGGCTAGAAAGAACTTGAATAAGCTTTCACATGGAAGATCCTATATAATGATCTCCTACTATGCAAGTCTTTGGCTTGTTAGCCTGCTCAATCTTGTTTGGTGCTGCTTTCAGGTTTGTGGGTCTGAATCATAAAGCTCAATCTTTGTCCATGCCTTTTTAAGTTATTTTATAGATGTTTAGAGTGTTGCTATCAGCTAGGTTTCTGAAAGTTAGTTCTTTTTTGGTTTTAGCTTCCTGAAAGTATTTGAGTATTGAGTTCGTATTAGTAGGTTATTTCATTATGCGGTTTTCATTTTCTGAATTGAGGATGATTGAACTATCTCGAATGGAAATTTGAACATGTCTAAAGGTTCGACCATTGGGTTGCTTTGATGATTCAAATGGAAGTGCTAGGAGATGTTTGCTAAACATACAATAGTAAAACCTAATTGAAGTTGCAAAGTCAATTTAATATATACCACAAACTTCTTCAGAGATTGATATGTTACTAAAGAGGAACAAGTTATAGAGAAACAGAGAATTTAACTGATGCTTAAACTCTGTTGATGCTTAAAACTCTTATCTTATTTTCTCGAAGAAAAGCATAATGTAGATTTTAATATTGAGGATTGAAAAAAAGATGCTAGCAAAATTAGACTTGGAGCATGTTAATTCTCTTCCAGTAATAGGAACACTTTGATTTGCTATAGTTCAGAGTTCAAAAGGATGAGAGTTCTACGGACTGAAGTAATGTTGTTTTTCTCTGGAGGTACAAATATCACCAAATGTTGCACTGTTACTAGTGGTCGAAACCATTTACCATTGTTGATGTCTGGATTATTGTATATGGCTAGTCTTTCTGTCTATTAGGTGTTTAGATGCTTTGATGATATATATTCCTGTATAAGATGGGCATGCTGATTGATTTTGAATATTGCTGGAAAAATGATGTGAAATAATACCCATTTCAAATGATAATTATACCCATTTCAAATGATATATGGTAATAAGGATCATTTTGTGCTTTTATTAGTTATTTTCCATTTATTGTGGAAGCTGAATATTGCATAACCATTACAAGGTCCAGGAATAATGTTAAACTCAATCATTATACAAGAAGGAAAAAGTTTATTTCTCGGCACAGTTCCTGGTGCATCTTCTAATAATCGTTCAAGTGGCCATATAAGGATGACCAACTAGTGCTCTAGAAAACTTGATACAGTTCACTAGCGACATCTATTTTTCTCCGAACTGAAGTGACTCAACTGGAAAAGGCTGCATACCTGATTTTGTTTCTTTTCCTGTATATATGAAGAGAACAAGAAATTAGTGGCCAAGCCAGTCACTTCTTCTGCTTTGACTGGCAAAACATAAGATTTAGACTCATTTTGTTTCTACTTCAGGCACAATATAAACATGTATTATTCCGATTATAGCTATATAGTCTATAACATGTTTCAAGGGTCTTTTGCCTGGTTTTTCCAGTTATCTCAGTCCACAATCAAGTTAAATTCTCTGTTTGTTGACATAGGCATGGGAGTGCACTCCTGGAAAGGAACTGCTGTGGAACCTTTTATCTTTATTTACAACATCTGGGATGCTGTTTCTGGAGATAAGCTTAATTGCCTTTCTACTTCAAGGAAATTATGCAAGTGGGTTGGAAGCTTTGACGCGGACCTTTGCTGTCTCAGCACTAGTTGTTGGATTGGACATACTTCTCAAGGTATTTTCTAAGTGCTATTGGCTAGAATTTTTCTACTTCATGGTTCTAGTAGCTAACCTTTTGGCATTGGCAAAGATGCTGACACAAGATGGAAGAGATATGGGACTCTCTCATTTTCGTTGCCCTTACAACCTTTTGCCAACTCTTGTACCTTGGAACCCAAAACCTTAGCCTTTTCTCTGCAAGGAATAAGGATGCCTATATTCAGTATATAGCTTGATGCAAATTCATTCACTTTCTCTACCATGCCTGCGCTTTCTAATTTTATTGTTCTTTTTACACATGCAAGATTATACTCTGGTACGGACCTTACATAGCATGTCTTGTCTTACAGGCAGTTTACCTTTTTATATTTGGGATCCCTTTGTTTGTTGAAACCACTGATCATTCAGATCACATGAAGTGGAGCTTGTGGGTTCTTCACAGACTGGTGCTTACCGCAGTTTATGGCTTGATATTTTTCATGTATCATTCTAAGTGGAGGGAAAGATTACCTGGTAAGTTACACTAATTCAAGCATTCGACGTCAACCAATGATCTCTTTTACATTGAACTTACATTTCCCGATCTTCCTGCAGCACGACCTGCATTCTACAAGTACATTGCGATTATGTTTATCTTGAATGCTCTTGCACTGCTTGCCTGTATGCTTACTGGGCACGGGGCAGGTTTCGGTTTCTGGTAATGTTCTATTACATCCTTTGCACGGAAGAAGCTTTCATTAACCCTTATTAGATACTTTTTCTCTTATCTATGCCCTTTAATGCTTTTCTTTGCAGGTTATATAGCACTACAAACGTTTGCTATCATGCCTTCTACCTTCCTCTTCTTTACATAACATTTTTAGCAGACTTTTTCCAGGTTCCAATTGGCATTAGCTCAATTTCAACTTCTATAGACATCCAACTTTTTTTTTTCTACTCTTTCGTTTCGCTGAGCTGATATGCGTATGCATATGATAGTATCAATCATAATTATTTGCTTACCCTTTTGATGACTGTAGGAGGAAGATATGCATTTTGAGAACATTTACTATTCAGAAATGAAAGATGCCGGATTCTTTGATGCTGATTGGGAGTGAAGCAGTGGAGAATCCTGACTCGCATTTGTTTCACTTTCTGTATATACAAGTACATATCCTTCAATGAGGTCAATCTGAGATTGTTACTTTACCAGGAATGTAGTAATGGTTCTATGCTTTGACTTCCATCTTTGCATTCTGTCTGCAGCGCTCCTTGGCTGGACTTTTGCAAGTGTATGATGTAGAATAAGTGAATCATTTAGTGCCATTATCTCATGTTCAACTTAATTGCTCTGTTGCGTAAAAAATCTCGCATCGATTATAAGATTAATCTCTCTCCGATACAATATCAAGATGTGCAAGTTAACAACAAAACAAGTTCCATTTGCATCGCAAACTCGCATTAGGGAGTATTGCAGTAATGGATTGGTCTCGTGGAGATTATCCATAATATGGAAAAGGCCTAGTAATCATAATCTCATAACAGTTCAAGAGCATTTCCAGATGAAACAGAGAGTACTGACAAACATAATGGGGTTCACAGCAGGCTAACCAAAAAAGGGATTGCAATGGAAAAAGATCTAATCTACTGTAATTTCGACTATGCACTACTCTTCTTCTCAACAAGTATATCAATAAGATCTGCAGCATCCTGAACTGTTGCAATGCTTTGAGCACTATCCTCTTCAACGCTGATGCCAAACTCCTCTTCAAGTCCCATCACAATCTCAACCTGAAGCAATACATGTTAAACTTGGAGAAGCAAATAGTTGTAGCGAACAAAACAGTCTCAGAAGGGTAAGCAAAAGGATATATTGAAACAAAGCTTCGGTACCGTGTCAAGAGAGTCGGCTCCAAGTGCTGCAAATTTGGATTCTCCATTAACAACAACACCCGATCCCAATGCCAGTTGCTTCTTCACTATTTCACACACCTTATCTACAGTTTCTGGTTTGGCCTGTCCAAGACAATTAGATAGATGTCACTCACCCACAATAACAAGTAGCATATCAACAAATCATCCAGTAGATCTGACATGAAAGGCCTGATAGAAGTTTCCTAAGATAGTTTCAAGTTAATAGAGAAGAGAGGAATTTTACGTTTCAGAATCTGAATTGAAGTTGCTACTTCTATGAGCTGTTTATTACACGGTTATATATTTTCTCAGTACACTCATTAGCATATAGACCAGCGATGGAAGCAAGTTTTTTCATACAATTGAGTGTCATGTCTTGCAAAAAGGACCTTGACACCAAATTCTTGTCCAAAATGACAGCGACGGAAAATTATGAAAATAGTTACTAAATAGTGAAAGAAGAATACATACAGCACAAGAAATGCGTAGGCGGCGAGATGGGACAGCTCTTGACCCAAAAGACACAAAGCTCCTACCCTGAGTAGGAAGCGAAACTGGTTTCAAACCAGAGATCTTGGCTGCAGCCTGTTTCATGTATCAAATCACAACAAGTTCAGTCAATTATCAAAAAACAACAAAAAGAAAAGCATCAAACAAAGACAATCCCCCTTCCCCTAAAAGCTGAAGGACATAAAACACCTACAGGGAACACAAATGTAGAGCATGTCCCTGTTCTATCTGCCATTAATCTATGAAACATCATCAACATCAATTCTATCAACCTTAAAGTCGGATGTGCATAGCACACCTCTAGTAGAAAATACAGGATAGTTTCAGTCTAAACGATCCAAACTTCAACCACAAACCGCATACCATCTCACTCGATTCAAAAACAAAACCATGATCAAACACTAAAATCTTCACACTATTTGTCAAAAAACATCAATCTCCGATCAAAAAAAGTTATGATCAGATGCTCCCAGATCAAACCACGCCTCAGCTAACAAATTACTAGATTTCACCCCTTGAAGCCCGTAACTTTAGTGACAGATCTGTCATAACCCAACAGAAAAACCAACCAACAGAGCAAAAAGAACATAAACCCAATATACAAATGGATAGGATGAATGCAAAAAACCAACCATGGAAGGAGCAGACCGCATGGAGATCAAAGAACCAGTAGAGGCGGCCATTTTAGAGCGAGAAAGTTGAGAAAGCTCGTGTCCAAAAACGCGCTGAAGAGGGGGCGGAGAAAACTAAGAAGTGCTAGTGAAGGACAGTGGGAGGGTATATATATATACGGCTGGTAGGTTAGTGATAGTGTCGAAGCAAACAGCTTGAGTGGATCCAAAGAGTGAATTCTGGTTTGAAGAACTGAGCTTTTTTGGCTGATTGTACAGAAGTCCCAAAGAGCAGTAGATGACAGGTAGGTTGGTGTGTGGAAATGGTATCATGAGAGAAGGTTCTTGCTGTTATTGTGGGAACTCCTCTTGCCAGCCGTTTGATCCTCAAAATGAAACTTGTCATCAACGAAAATTGGGAGATTTATCTTAAAAATGCCATTAATTTGAAATGTGTAAATAACATACTAATTTTATTCCGAAATAATTTTTTAATTTGATCAAAAAATTCAAATATTTTTACATTTTTAACACAATTTCATTGAATAAATAAATAAAATTCTTTACATTTTAAATTTATCAATTCCTAATTTAAATACTGTTATTAATTTTTTTAGTCTGGAAATTTAAACACTTAATTTTTTCAGAAAAGGATACTTTGTGAGTTTTATCAACCAGAAAAGAAGGCGTAATTGGACGGTAATGATGGGAAGCTGCAGTGGCTATTGGCTAAATACGATAGACGCGTCACTTATTAGCATTGCTCGTTAGGGGATTTGCTAGTTCCACTTCGACAATTACAAGGAATGCAAATCAGAATAGGGATAGCCGGGGAAGGGAGCTGGTGATGATGGCGACGAACGGGGAACGTCTCTGGTCCAAGAGGTCCCGCCGCGACGTGGCTGCAGGTGAAACGCTGGCGGAACTCGCTCTGGTGACTTTGCCGAGCTTTGTGGGTGGGGACGAGAGCTTCACCGACGTTGGCAAGGACAGGGACAGTAGTGTTAATGGTGATGCAATTATGGAGGTAAGCGGTGAATTAATGACAAATATGATAGTTAATGATATGCCCTGTATGAAGAGCATAATTGCCGAGGGGAGTGACACGGCTTCCTCTAAGGTTTGACTTTGTTTATTGGTCAATTTTACATTTATAAAATTTATGCTTATATTATCTTGGAATTGTCAAGGGGCGGCTAGCCCACTTTTCAGGACTTGTGCGCGGGAGTTAATTCGTGAACATAAACCTGATATATTCATTGTATTGGAACCTCGAATTAGCGGAGCCAAAGCCAAAAAAGTTTTGGACAAATTAGGCTTCCAGAATAATTTTTGTGAAGAGGCACAAGGTTTTTCAGGTGGTATTTGGCTTTTATGGAATAACAATGTTACAACTATTACGATCCTCCAAACCCATCGCCAGTTTATACATTTTGAGTGGAACTCGGGCAACTTGGCAGGCTTATGTACTGCAGTATACGGGAGCCCTAACCCGGTTACTAGGAAAGTTTTATGGCAAGCCCTTGAGAACATCAATGCCTCTACCTCCACTCCGTGGTGCTTAATCGGTGATTTCAATGCTATGTTGGCAGCATCAGAGAAAAGGGGAGGCTCTTCCTCTACCCCTGTGGGCACTCGTGACTTTATTTCTTTTATATCTGATACTGCTCTCATTGATATGGATTTTGCAGGCCCCAGGTTCACTTGGTTTCGAGGATCGATCAAAGAACGACTCGACCGAGCTTTGTGTAATATGGTGTGGCGTCAAGCATTTCCTGAGTCATATGTGAGGCACCTGCCAAGAATAAAGTCGGACCACCGACCGATCATTATGTCCACCAATCCCGATGCCTGTTCAGGGAGTATTAAACCTTTCCGCCTCCAAGCGGCTTGGCTTACACATCCTGAGTTCTCTGATTTTTTAAAATCCTCTTGGTCTCCCGATGAGAACTGGTCTAATGCATACTCTAGTTTTGTTTCAGATGTGGTACTTTGGAACAGGAATGTGTTTGGAAATATTTTCCGAAGGAAGAGTATGTTGAAGAAACAGATTGTTAACATTGAAACTGTGCTCGGGAAGAGAGAATCGCACGTGTTGGATGAGAAACTCCGAATACTGAGAAAAGAATTCGAAGAAACCCTCCTCCAGGAGGAAATCCTTTGGTTTCAGAAATCTAGATCAAAATGGATTAGTTTTGGAGATAGAAATACGCATTTCTTTCATACTTCCACAATTATTAGACGCAGGGCTAATAAAATCTCAATGTTGCAGGGTGCGGATGGAGGTTGGATTTCTGATGATCTACGGCTTCAGGAGATTGCTGTAAGTTATTTCCGAAATTTATATTCCGATGACACTGACACACTCTCTTCTCTACTCACATCGCAGGGTTTCAAGAAGGTATCAACTGAAACGAATAACCATCTCCTTTGTGATGCAAGCAACGATGAGATACTCAAGATAGTCAAAAGCATGGGCAGCTTCAAAGCGCCAGGTGTCGATGGTCTACAACCAATCTTCTTTCAGAGTCAATGGGACCACGTGGGTCATACTGTCTGCCAAGTTATCTCGAACTTCATCTCTACTGGCTTCATGGATCGAGCACTTAATGCAACTCTCCTTGTCCTAATTCCAAAAATTAGGAATCCGGTTTGCTTATCTAATTTTCGTCCTATTAGCTTGTGTAATGTCATTTATAAGATTATTACCAAAATTTTTGCGAATCGGTTGAGACCTATCCTAAACTCTCTTGTGGCTGACACTCAATCTAGCTTTGTTATAGGTAGAAACATATCCGATAATATTTTGATTGTGCAGGAAGTGATTCATTCAATGAGAAGGAAGACCGGTCGTGTAGGCTGGATGGCAATAAAGATTGATTTGGAAAAAGCCTACGATCGAGTTAATTGGGACTTTATTGAGAATACTTTATTGCATACTGGCCTTAGTTATACCTTTATTGATAGAATTATGTCTTGTGTGCGTAGTTCCACTATGAAATTACTCTGGAATGGTGCTGTAACTGATGGTTTTGTCCCATCCAGGGGGTTGAGACAAGGAGATCCCATATCTCCCTACCTCTTCGTCCTTTGCATGGAACGTCTGAACCACCTAATCCGAGATAGACTTCAGAGCAAGAGCTGGGCTCCCATTAGGCTTGGTAAGTCTGGCCCTCCTCTTTCCCATCTATTCTTTGCTGATGACCTGTTCTTATTTGCAGAGGCTTCCATAGAGCAGGCTCGGGTGATCCAGGATGTCCTTCACACTTTCTGTAGTAGCTCGGGACAACGTGTGAGCATAGAAAAAACCAGGATTTACTTCTCAAAGAATGTCAGTCCTCGCATGGCTCAGGATATTAGTTCCTTCTTTGGCTTTAGTGTTACGAAGGACCTTGGTCGGTACCTGGGTACCCCGCTCATACATGGTCGGAAATCGAGATCTCTATATGATGACTTGGTGAACCGGGTTCGTATGAAACTGACAGGCTGGAAAGCCAAGAGTCTCGCTCTCTCAGGGCGAATTACCTTGGCGAGATCTGTCCTGCAGGCTATCCCTTTCCACACTATGCAGACCACTATGTTGCCACAGAAAATTCTCTCCGAGCTGGATAAGATCACAAGAGACTTCATTTGGGGCACCTCAAGTGACAAGAAGAAGTTGCATCTGCTGAGTTGGGGTACTATCTGCTCTCCAATGAACACAGGTGGGTTAGGTATGTACTCGGCTACTCAGTTGAACAAGGCATGTATGTTGAAACTTGCCTGGCGTATCAGAACAGAGTGTGACAGCCTTTGGGC
The DNA here is from genome assembly GCA_019739055.1 of Passiflora organensis. NCBI lineage: Eukaryota > Viridiplantae > Streptophyta > Magnoliopsida > Malpighiales > Passifloraceae > Passiflora > Passiflora organensis. The sequence continues at coordinate 155,941 of JAEPBF010000244.1, read as the reverse complement.
AAGAGTGATCCTAAACAAGTATGCTTGGTCCGTTTCTTCTCTTATTGAACCTATGGCTAAGTCATATCATTCGAACACTTGGAGAGCTATTTGTGCTCACTGGTCAGTTGTCATTCAGAATTCTACTTGGAACCTTGGCAATGGTAGAAGCGTAAGGTTTTGGGAGGATCCCTGGATTCCACAACTTGGCCCCTTGGTTCATCATACCTCCAGAGAGGTTCCACCTTCGTTCTGTGGTCGCCCGATGTCCTTCTTTGTCACGGAGGCAGGTAGTTGGGATTGGACTAAGATACAAGAGTTTTTGCCATCCCATGCTTGCTCAACAATTGCAGAAGTTTTCCCTCCAGGCCCTAGTGACCACCCTGACACTCTGGTTTGGAACCTTTCCCCTAGTGGTACTTTTACTCTTAAGACTGCTTTGTCTATTGATTATGCAGGTTTGCAACCCCAAGATAGACTGTGGGACCGTATTTGGAAGCTGAAAGCACCGGAACGGGTGAGATCTTTCCTTTGGCTTGCAGCTCATGATAGATTACCTACTTGTGTCCATTGTAAAAAATGCCACATAATTGCATCCGATATTTGTTTAAGGTGCCAGGATAGCGAAGAGACAACTTTGCATGCTTTGAGGGATTGCAGCTACGCTAATTCCATTTGGTCCCAACTGTTACCCCAGGGAGGCCCTACCCATTTCTTTTCTCAGTCTCTACATGATTGGATTATGTTTAATGTGTCTGGCCCTAACAATTGTGCTAATGGCCCTTCGTGGCCCCTTACTTTTGCTGTGGCAGCCTGGCTAATATGGAGGTGGCGAAACGAAGCGGTGTTTCAAGAAAAACCAGCGCATATTAGTACACAGGTCCAGTCGATTCTACACACTGCCAAGGAATTCTGGTTTTCAGCTACAACATTGGCAAGGTCAAATCTTATCAAAGGTCGTCAGGAAGATCGATGGGTTCGTTGGATCCCACCAATTCCGGGATGGATAAAACTTAATTGTGATGCGGCTACATCTACCCATAGAATGGCTGCAGCTGGTGTTTTCAGGGACTCTTCAGGGAATTGGGTAATGGGCTACACTCAAATCTGGGAAGGCCACAACGTTTGGGAAGCAGAACTTATAGCAGTCATTAATGGCCTCAGATTGGCAATCCGACGAGGCTGGCAGAAACTTTTCATTGAAACAGATGCCTATTCCATTGTGGAAGGCCTCAAAAACAGAGATCCAAACAGGTTCCAACACCCGTTATTCATACAAGGGCGGCAACTCTTACAACTCCTCCCTCAAGCTCATCTCTCTCATGTCTACCGCGAATCCAATCAATCCGCTGATCATTTAGCTAAATTTGGCCTAACTTGTAACATTGGCTTACATGATTTTCAGGTTCAGCCCTACTTTATGTATGATTTTGTTGAACTTGACAAGCTTGGCTTGTCCTTTATGCGTCCAGGCGCTTAATCCTGTGCTTTCTTACCAAAAAAAAAAGAATAGGGATAGCCCCAAAGATGGGCCTTTGTTTTGGGCTTCCATTGGTTGGGCTTTCGAAATAAAACTCTTAATTTCCATAAACCTTTTCACTACTAAATATTTTTTTTCAATTTTTGATAAAAATATATATTATATTCTTTTATTTCTAAGATTTTATATTTTGAACGCCACATATATACAGAAAATATGCTATCCCATAAAATATTTAGATGAGGAATGAAAAAAAAATCTTATTGTAAGATTGGATATATTTTATTATTAAAAAAATCAATGTTATTGGCGGCGGAATTTTTAAGATCGAAATCTACTAAAAAAGTTAATCAATCCTCTTGTAAAAAATCAAGACGAGAGAACTATAATGTGTTCTTTTGCAGGCTAAAAGTTGGTCAGAAGAGCACTGAGCATGGAGGAAAAAGGAAGACCCACTTTGGAATGATCCCATATGAAATCTGCAGAGAGAGTGGAAAGCAGTAAAAAGCAAACTAAAATCACGGCTACGAAGAGACCCCATCAGTTGCGTTGGAATCTTGATTAATTCTCCTGCAGAACATGGAGGAAGCAAGAAATTATGCAGATGGGTTTGCACAGAACCTGTAGAAGACCTCAGAACTACTGTGCCATGGTTCATGGTTATGTCTGTTCATAGATCATAAAGAGAGACGAGCTTTTGGGAAAGAAATCACCAGCACAATCATTTCTGGATTTGCTCGGGTAAAAAAGGGTGCTTTACGTCTCAAACAGGAAGAAAATTTAAGCCTTTGACTGGATGGAAGGCAGGAAATATGGAAAGAAAAGGTTTTGCCATCACCATCACCATAACCAACCCCACCACCACCACCATAGATAAATAAGCATAATAAACCCAATAACCTGTTTATGAAGAAACAGAGACTTAACTTTCACTCCCTTCTTCTGTCTGTTTTCTGATATGACTTCTTCCTTCCTCCTTGTGTCCACTTTGCAGCAGCAGCAGCAGCAGAGTACCTGCACCAGTAACCACTGTCTCGCTTTGCTTCTGGTCACCACCAAACCCGAAACAGTAACTAAGACAACCCCACCACTTAATAAATACTAACCCGAAACGCTCTTTCTATATATCTAAAGCAACCACTGGTTTCACGCAACTCGATAAACTCTCTCTATCCTCTTCCTCTGTGTCATTCCGCTCCCCCCTCATTCTGTCTACGTCTTTCTCTCCCAATCCCTCTGTTATCAAATTTTCATCTTGTCGTACGGTGCCGGTGGTTTCGCTTGTGTGGCTGGCTGTATCTGATTAACTTGTCCTGTTCGACTCTGTCTTCAGTGTGATTCTTCTCTTCTCTTTATCTTCTTCGGTACGTGTTCTTCTATTTCGCGGACTCTGAAAGGGTGCGGATAACAAACCAAAATTGTTAGCAGATTTTTTTGCGTGACTATTGCTGATCAGTGCAATCCTTGGACAGAGGAGGGGAAGTAGAATCACTGGATGCGGCTTTGATGACGGCTGGTGGTTTCAGGGCAGAGTTACGGTTGTGAAGAGAAGCCAAACAGTAGCCCGTCAGTGAATCATGGGCAGTAACGGTAATGATGCGCAGCGGCTGCTCTTGGAAATCCAACCCAAGGAGCTCAAATTTGTTTGTGAGTGTTAAAGTTTTGATCTTCACCTAAAATGCTTCGTTCTGGGTTATGATGGTACCGTACAAATGACTATTGTGTGATCATTTTTATTGAATTGGATGGTATTGGTTGCTGGGTTTCTTTGTATATGTAGTTGAATTGAAGAAGCAAAGCTCGTGCTCGGTTCGGCTCTCCAACATTACCTATAATCATGTTGCTTTCAAGGTTGTGTTAACACAGAATTGCTGTGGTTCTGTTGCTTTTTACGTTGATGGATGAATCAGGTGTGATTTTTCCCCTTATTGTTTGTTGGTGTAGATTAAAACTACCGCACCGCTAAGTTACTGTGTGCGGCCAAATATTGGGATTATTGGGCCAAAATCAACCTGCGAGTTTACTGGTAAGTGTTTTGGGTTTTGTTGTGCTGTAGGGCTTCGTTTGGAAATGAAAGATGGTGGTCGGTGATTCTGTTGTTATGTTCATAAGACTGCCTGAGATTATATCTTTTGTTGAGACTGCAAATTGGATTATTTGATTGTGAAGGGAAGCAAATGAGGTTGTGGATTGATGTTGCTCTTAGACCACATTTTAGGTCTCTGAATTGGGAAAGTTGTTATGTAGTTAATAAATACTGTTCTTGTAAGTATGAAAGGTTGATGAATTAGACAATGGAGATGAATATTTAGGAAGGAACCAAATATGTGTATGAATTCCCAGCATAGAGTATGTCTCGAGGCGAAAAGTTTCATGCTATTTTTCGTATGTTCTTCATATCTCTTACTTTTCGGTCTGTCCTGGACTAGATGATTCACTCAACCCTTTATCACCTTATTGTATGCTCTTATTCTCTTGCCTTTGGTTTTAATGCAGTCACAATGCAAGCTCAAAAGATGGCCCCCCCTAATATGATTTGCAAAGACAAGTTCTTGATCCAAAGTGTGGTGGTTCCTGCCAGGACAACTGATGAGGACATTACGGCTGCCATGGTAAATGTTTGTGATTTTTTGTTTGATTTTGACTCTCATGATGGTTTCTTATTATTAATTATTGCTGAATGACCAGTTTGTGAAAGATGTTGGAAAATATGTCAATGAGGTTAAGCTGAGAGTCGCCCTCATCAGCCCATCTAAATCGGAAGTTGTGCCACCTATTAATGGTGGACTCGAGCACGACCCTTTCTTTGGAGATGTGGTGCTGAAAGATCAAGTGAACGGAGTTACATATCTCCCTCCATCACAAAAGGTCAGAAAAGTTGTTCCTGCTGAACATTATTTGAATTGCCTTCCTGGTTTAATGGAATTGAAATTTTTGAGTTATTTCTTTAATTAGTTGCTTTTTGGATCATACGATCACTGAATATGTGCTTATATGCTTATATGCTGACAGAATCATGCATGCGAAGGTTCAGATTGTTTAATGATATCGATATTGCCCTGTCAAGTTGTAATGAATTGTTGATTCCTGATTTAAAATCTGATCTATGGCCTTTCTATTTCAAACTTGAGTGAATATTCTGTAACAATTCTTCTTAACATTTGCATTAGGTTGCTGATGGTGTCGAATTTAAGAAGCTTAATGATCAGTTAATCAGCGGAGAAAAGGATGCCGAGCTGAAACCCGAGAAGGATAATGTTGACATTCAGGAGTCTAAACCATCAAAGTCATTAGAATTCAAAACGCTGAACGGTCCACTGTTCAACACTACAAATAAAGCGGAGATGAAACCAAATGCAGTCATCTTTGAAAATCAGGAGACCAAGCTGTCAGAGATGCCAAATGATGCAGAGCTATCACCAAATTATGATTTCTTTCAGGGGGCACAATTAAAGAGTGCAAAGGATGAAGAGTTGAAGGTGGCGAAGGATGCTGTTTATGATGATCAACAAAAGGCAACAAAGGGTTTGGACTTTCCTCTGTCAAAGGATGAGGAACCTATTACATCACAATGTGAGAAGGAGCTGGAATTGGTGCGCGATATGGAAGAGATAAAGTCAAAGCTGGGTTCACTTGAATCCAAGCTAAATGAGGTTAGTCTCACTAAGTTTCTGATTCTAAACATACTCTCTCTTTTGACAAGTTCCATGGATGAAAACAACAGATTGCTGGTCTTGTTACCTGCTAGCATCTTTTTAGAAAATATGGATTAATTAAAAGTAAGGAATAAGAAATAAGGATTGGATCAATAAACTTTGAGGAAGGCTAGAATATGGCATGTTTGTGATATTAGTTTCAGGTTATCTCTCCGTATTGATGATGTGAAAGGGCTTAAGCATTTTAACCTGACATGCATTCCACGATTTTCGTCTTTCCTTTTCCTTGCGAAAGAAGCATACTGAAATGATTTGTGCTGAAGACTTTTGTTGTAGTCGTTTTTTTCTTTTGTAAGTCACATGAAATCTAATGGCTTGTCGAATCATGTTACAGGAATTCTCCTATTTTCTGTGATGACTTCACTTTGAAAGGAGTCTCAAGCTAGTATTGTCCTGTGAAAAGTATCTCCAAGTTGGTAGAAGCTTTGCAGGAATGTTTCTGCATCTTTTTCTGATAGGGTTGGGTTTTCTTGTATCCCATGCAGGCTGAGTTGATTATTTCAAACTTAACAGAGGAGAGGAGACTGAGCACTGAGGAGAGGACAAAATTACAGGAAGAAATTGTAAGTTTACCAACTGCAAAAATATCAGATACTATTCATTTTTCTGTAGTTTGATGCCCAGTAAGATTCATGCTTCTTTGTTCTAACCAAGTATGTTGATAGTCGAGTTATTTTCGTTGGCAGGCACGGTTGAGAAGTACGACAGTCGTGAAAAGAGTGCAAATCGGGTTTCCTCTTCTATATGTGGTTATGGTGGCTCTTATCAGTATTGTGCTTGGATATCTTCTACATGCTTGATCGTGAGGCCATCCCCCACTGAAGCTGTTGATATTACTTCTTCAATAGAAGTTAAAGCTGGTAGCAGCGTGCTCTGATAGCTTCCAATAAACATCAGGAATCATGAGTTAGTTTTTTTCTCTCGACCTTTGTACCGACCGGGATTTAGATTGTCGGACAAATACAGAAAACTTATCATGTAAAGATGATACCTGATACATGTGAGTGATAAGAAACAAGGATGATGTGTCATTAGCTCTAATACCATCATCCTCTGCAGTTATGGCAAAAACTGCAGTAATTGATGTTCTTCAACTCTGCAGGAATGCCTGAAGCTTAAGAAGTTGTGATTTCTTTTGATTGAAGCATGTACAGGATTTACAGACTGCCAATTGGCAAGCAAAAGGAATCAAAAAGCCAAATACTTAGAACTAACAGATTGGATTACCAACCTCAGTTTGATGTACCGAGGCTAAGTATTCTCTGCTAACATAAACTACTACAGAGAAAAGATATAGTACATTTATACTTCAACACCATATAGATAAAATCCTGTCAAAATTTTCATCAAAGACGTGCTTGTGGTGTTATGGTTGTCTTTGAGATGCTTAAACCTGTACACATTTTCCTATCATTGCCATTGAGCCTGAGTAATCGGTTCTGCCGGAGATCCGGGGACGAAGGGAACGAAACCCCTTCCACCGAAAACAGGACGCATGAAGGCGTTATCGAACTTACGCCAGTAGTAATGAACAGTGTGTGATGGCGTAGCCAGGAATGCACGGATACCATTTCTTCCACCGACTTGGCTGCCAAGATCATCCAAGGAATCCTGCCCTTCTCCCAGAAGGGGCTCCTTGACTGATGATGATCCAGGAAAAGTTGGGTCTGAAGAAACTCTTACACTTGACAATTGAGGTTTGTGAGGAGGCAGCAGAAACCTGATGAGGGGTTTGGTCAACAGACCAAAAACCTGTGCAGAAATCAAATGATTAAAGACTCAAAAAAAAAAAGGAAGTAGATCTGCAGAATTTGAAGGCAATTCTGGGAAAAAGAGTCTTTACCACTGTACTGAACAGAACAACAGTGATGGTGCTGGTGATCATTATCCCATTAGCTCTCAGGTGGGTATGCCCTGACCTTGTAAACTGCATCAGTTTAATGCAAAACACATAACAGAAAATCAGTAGCTCTTCAATTGTGATCAACTGAGAAAAATTCGTCAATACAAGAACAGTCTGCGTCACAAAAATAGTTAGGATTTCCTTAAACATCATGTTCGGAATTCTGATCTTGACAGATACGAATACAACAGTCATAATTAAGAGAACGTTTTTATCTTTTTGGTATCAAATCGAGATATAAGAAAAGATTAGTCTTGCCACCGACGAGAACATTCTTTGTAATCAGCATGTATACCTTATTGTAAGCAAGTGCCATTGAGACAGCACCTCTCATTAGACCAGCCCACCAGATCACAATCTGAAACAGAGAAGCAATGTTAATTCAAGTTACAGACTGAACCAAGTGAAAATTTAATATGTGATCTCAGGAGCAGGATGTGTACTTGTTGCTTGAAGCCAATCCTCTCACTAGATGATTTCTTGGCCAAGTTTGATAAGAATGACAAAGGGAAGACAAAAGCTGCTCTTCCAAGCATAAGCAGACCAAGTAGTATTGAACTCACTTTAACAGAGGTTCCAGGGCTGCAAATTTAACATGGAGCATTGAAAGTAATTCCAGCAATGGCGATTGAGTCCACCAAAATTGACTGTCGAATTTGAATCGAGACGTACCTGTCACTTACAAATCTCCATTTCTCCATGTCCAATGCATCCATGCCCACATACAGAAAAATAAAAATCTCAGCAACAAATGATAATGTTGCAAATGTATGCCTGCGAGAACACACAAGGACATGGTTTAGATCATTAGAAAGAACTCCTAACTGCAGAAGAAAAACAATTTCTGGATAAGACCTACCTGGTAGTTACTCTTGAACTCTCAGTCACATTGTGCCAGGTGTAATGGGACATCACAATCCCACAGAAAAAGACTGTGAGAATGCTACTCAAATCCAACAGCTGCAAGTTACATCCAAGTTCAGAAATTTGATCAACAGAAGTTTAAACCAGAAAATATAGGAAACATCAGAAAGAACAAAAGCAAAGTCTCAAGGGAACTTCAGAAGAAAATCTTACTTCTGCCAGCATATAGGAAAGGTAAGCCATGAGCATCATAAGTGCAACCTCACGATCTGTGTTATGCCTAAACCACATTTTCAATGCTTCCTATAAGGTCCCAGGACACCATGATTGAGACTGTAATATGCAATCATGAAACGTACATACCTGCCAATGTATAGCTTTTTGATGATATAAGCACTAAGTAAGCCACTCTGCAAGAAGAAAGAGACACATTTGTAAATGCTTACTACAACTGTTTGCAGAGTGTGTGGAGGGAGCAGAAGAAAGAAAGAGAGACTTACTACAACTCCCAGCAGAGTGCTTGTAAGAAACAAATGCAGAAAGTTGCAAGTGAAGTCCCAACCAATTGTAGGGTCGATATTGGTAAGATCAAAGCTCTGGATTGCATTGAAAAGCACTACAGATGTTGCATCATTCACAACACCCTCCCCGAATACAAGACTATACAGTAAAGGTGTCTCGTCCTGATCAAGCACCTGTTACCATCAGAAAGCACTACTAATTTAGTAATCACCTACTTGAGCCTCCAAGTTTGGTATCTGAAATCCTTGTATAAACAGACCTGCAATGTGCAGACAGAATCTGTCGCTGCAAATATCGAGCCAATCGCTGAAAGGAAAAAGAGACCATAAGTACTAAAACTTCCAGGGTGGAAAAAAATTGTCAGAAATGGTATAGCAAGGGAATCACCTAAATAGTCTCCTATATCCAGTGGACCAATATCCATATCTTTGAAGAATTCAATAGCACCTGCAATAGTAGCCAACCACGGATCCATATTACCATGAAGCTTCCTGAATAGAAGCAAACCAATTGCAAGTGCCGGGTGCATACCTAATGATATGATGGTGAAGGATATTAAAGTCCCAATAGCACCAAATAACATGATAGTGATGAAGTTGCGGAAGAATTGCTTCTTTTTCACCTGAAACCTGCCACATGAAACAGGAATGGTTCAAACCCAACACTGAATCTGCCATGAAGAAGATGATCAATGCACTAGTCAAAGGTAACATAACATACCCAGCATTAAATATGATAGGCGGCAAGAGATATATAAAGAAAACATCCTCGCTGAAGACCAAAAGATGTGAGCTTGTCCCATCAGTAAGCATCAAAATCACAACCCCAGTACACAGCCCCTGCCACCAGAATCCACAGAACACATTAGTTTACATCAATCAAAGGAAACATCAGCATCAGGATCATTAAATAGAGAGGATCTCAGATTTTTTTTTTGGTCTTTTCTTTGGGATATTTTCCCCAGAAACACATCTTTTTAAAACATCTCTTTGTATCAGAAAATATCCTGGGAAAACGAATCAGAAAACAAAACAGAAAAAGCAAAGACCGAGGAAGGAAGAGATGGAGAAATTAATGCAACCCACAATAATGAGGGCGGTGATAGACTCATTCATCCAACGACTCTCCTCGAGGAGATGCCCGAGCACAATACAAGCACAAAGCAGCGCCACAAACAGGTTCATCGACACGACGGAGGCGTGGTCAGATGTCCCCAGGATCTGCAGAGACATCTTCGGTATCAAGTGACTCGCCATTTTTGTTATTTCTTCCTTCAGTCTCTTCAACCCAACTCTTCTTTCTGCCCCTTCTCGTCCTCCTCCTAATACTACTATCAATATTTACTAATAAAAACAATTTCTTTTCAACAAGATGATATTTTTTTTTTCTTAATTTTTACTTTCAAGCCTCTTAACTTTCCATTCGTGAAGAGACAATTGATGAGTTGTTCTCTGCATTGAAAACAAAGCAAAATCAAAACAGTTCTGTCATTTCAAACAATAACAAGATCCCCAACACCTCTTCCCGCATAACGATGAAAAAGAAAGTTTTTTTCGTCAGGGCTGGAATGGGTTACCTTCACAATGATGGACACGCGAAAAGGGAATGGAGAAACGAGAGAAGGGAAGGATTTTTCAGGGGTGAGAATTGGCTATGGAGGGAGAGGGGAAGAGAACGTAAGTTAAAGAGGCTTTCTGGAAAGAGAAACAAATGTATGGTTAGAGACAAAGAAATACCGTTATTTCTGTTAGAGACAAACGGTTAACAGAAATACCGGGAAACCCGACAATCAATCGACAGGCATAATTTAAAAATTAATTGTGGAGGGAAGAAACTAAATCGGTCATCTCTTTGCATAATTGCTATTTTCTATAATTGCTATAACAATACATCTCAGAATCTAATATAATTGTGATACTCGCTCGTTTCCCACAATTTCACCAAATGAGATATGATCACAAGAGTTGCCTCCAGACAACACAGTCTCCAGCAACTGCTTCCACATTCCCATCTTTGGAACAAAACCTCGCTTCAGCATTTGTTCCAAAACCCAAACGGCATCCCCAGTCAACATCTCACTGCATAGGCCATGAATCAACTTGCTGTATGACAAGAAGCTAGGACTGAAGCCCTCATAAAGCATTCTACTCATCAATTCTTTTGCCTTCACGAACCTCTGATCATCTATCAAACCATATAAGACCTCTTGGTAAGAGGCTTCATTTGGTTCACACCCGTTGAGCTTCATGTTCTCCAGAAGCTTTAACCCTTCTTCAACTCTTCCTTTCTTTCTTAATCCTGATATCAAGATATTGAAAGTGACGGCATCTGCATCAATTCCCTCTTTTTCCATTCTCTGAAGTAACCCAAAGGCCTCCTCCAACTTCCCATTCTTGCACAGGCCATGCATAAGCGTCGAGAAAGTCCTAACGTTAGGCTTGCATCTCTGCTTAGGAAATTCATCGAGCACGTAAAATGCAGCCTCCAAATCTCCATTCTGGGTCAAGCCTTTGATCAAAATATTGAGACAGCAAGCATCAATCTCCACACCCAAATCAGGAGCCTGCAAATACACCTCATGAACTACATCGTAAAGCTTCGCAGACACAAGTAAGTTCAGCACAAGATTGAAGGTTTTGATGTCGGGCCAGCAGTTATAACCCTTGGGCATATCGACAAGTGTCGCTATGGCCTTCCTGATTCGACCACCCAAATGCCCGTAGACCTTGATAACATTGAAAAAGAATTCGTTGGATAAAAGACATGGCTTGTGGAGCTTGATTGTTCGCATGATTTCTTCGATGGCATCGAAGTTGTTGGCCTGTCCAAGTCTCTTAACAACAAGAGTGAGAAGAGCTTCATTGGGTTTGTAGTCCTTTCTCTTGGAGTATTGGTTCCACACTGAGGCAACCGAATTCGGGTCTTTTAGGTTTTCAAAAACCTTCACTACTTGATTTGGTGACAACCAGTCTTTGTGACTCAGTTTGTAATGATCGGAATCAGATGGAGGAGACGGAGACGTGAAGAATGAACTGAAGCAAACGTACCCAGGAATTGGGTTTCCAATTCCCTTCCTTCTTGGTATTGATTTCTTACCAACAAGCCAACGGCCAATCATGTTTTCCAACAACTAACTACTTAGTGATGAAGGAAGGCAGTTACTAGTACAGCCGCCCTGTTCGAGTTTGAAGGAGTAAGGAGGTGCTGGTCTCGGCTCTTTCTACCTCTCCTCTGCTTGAGGTATACCCGAAATCTGTTTGTCTTGACAAAAGAACATTATAAACACCCATAATTTCTCATCTGAAACTAAGATTCGAATCCTTATGTCCGATTAGTATGTTTGATATACAGATTCCGCGGCCGACAATTAAAAATCCGATATATAATGACATATTTTGAGTCAATTCAATGTCATTTTTCATTCCAGTACCGTCTCCTAAATAAGATCATCGGAGCGGTTTGCTCAAGAATGCAAATACAGGTGAGCAAGTGTGGTTTTTTAACTTGCCAATGAACAGAAGGGATGGCCAAGAAAGACATCATTTCCATGGCAACAGACAGAAGAGAGTTGAAGAACAAAGGAAATGTTAAAAAGGAACACCATTAATCATATCTATGGATTGGCAAGATAAAAGGACTGCCCTCCAGTCTAGCTTGGTATATAACTCACTAAACAGCATCTTCTTCTTCTTTCTCTCTTCTGTCAAAACTCCTTTCTGTACATCAACTCTGCCATGATATATAGCTAGCGTGGACCGCTCACAAAATGGCTGCCAACCCTACCGGTTCACCATCGTCGACTCTCGCTTCCGAAGCACCGACTGGAGCACGAGTCCTTGCTGAAAGTAGGAACAAAATTCAGACAAGTAAGCACGTACCCTTTTGATCAGTCCTCCTAACACTGGATTCTTTGGTTGAAGCAAGAGGGCTTACCCGTAACATTTGTAATGACATTTACACTTTTCTGAGCAGCAAGTGCCTTCAACTTGTTCCCTGTAGCTAAAATTAGCAAGCTCTTCATATGTTGCTTTTGTTCCTTCGGACTGGATGTCTTCGTCAAAGCCTCTTCGAAAGCGGCCAGATCTTCAGGTTTGATACAAGGGAGAGAGAGCAGAACCTGGGGACATGAAAGTTTCCATCAGCTAAGGATGTTTCAGAGTCATTATATAGATAGTAGGATTTTACTCAAGTTTTTCACCCTCCCCTATCAAATAGAATGTGACATACACTTACCTGCCTTGGGGCTGGATCTCTATCACAAAGAAATATGAAAATTTCTCGACAGAGACCAACCAAATCATTACTAAAGACAGCATTTGACTCGAGCGCCAAGCCTCTAATGATTGCAGAGAAAAGATCTTTTGAAACAAACTCGCGAAGCTGGGCATTATTCGTCGATACGGCTAGGACTACCAAAGCAGCACAGAAGGAAGAAACTTTTGACACTGCTTCACCATCTGTCCAAGAGAAAGTTTCTATACAGATCTGTAATGCTGGAAGTGCCAAGCTACTGTACCTCAAAAGAAATCTGAAAGCGTTGAGGAACAGAATAGAAATCATAAGGTGTAAGAAGCACTTCTACAAACCAATATAAAAAAAAGCTACACTTATGCCTACTTACGCGACCATAGATTTCAATGCAAATGAATTCAAGTCGATAAGGGAAGAGTCCACTCGGATGACATGTCCAGACTGTTCCAAAGACGGCAGCCCAGTATTTAGTCCTGGCGAAGATATGGTCGAGAGGAGTGCACATATCTCACGAGACAAATCTCGAAGCAGTTTCTCCTCCATCACTTCCACCTTCAATTCTGACCCGTCAAGGATGCCATGGACATCTGGAGCCTTTGCTTTACCTTCATGCAATAGACTAGACCAAGAGAAGCTAAGCGCTTGCTGGACATGGACAAATAATGGATGCAGTAGCTTTTCTAGCCACACTTCCCACATTTCTGTTGGACAGAATTTGACCAAAGGTATCAGAACTGAATGAACAAGTTGCTTTGTATGCCTAAACTCCATTGACTGTATATTCTCCATTAGCGCAACACCAACAGTTTGAACATCCAAACAATTGAAAAAGGGATCTCCCAAGGTAGTTGACAGGCCCAATACATTGTACCTGGAGTTCAATAGAGGCAGAGTAAATGGTTTAGAAAGGTTAGTGCACATGGTTTAGAAAAGACTAACCTGAACCATCAACGTTAACACGATACGACTAATTAAACATTCACATTGGCTTTGCCAGTCACACACCATCAAGGCTATGAGGGGACAAAGATGGAGAGAATCAATATATTATACACAGAGAGAGTGACAGCTACAAAGTTAAAACCAATGAAAGAAATCAATACTCACCCACTGTCTCTGATACCCTTCAACCAATTTCGTATATCAGATTCACTTGTTTCCGAAGTAAGCATTTCAATATGGGATCCATCAAGGAAAGTTAAAGCACCCTTTGGCAATTTGTGGTTCCCCTCCCCAAGAAGACTGCATTTCTCAGCATCACTTATGGTCATGCCAGCTTTCAACTCCCCTGGAAGTGTTTGTAACACAGAAGGAGACCAAAGGGAATGTATAACACGGAGCAGCTGGAAATCAACAAAACCATATTATGGTAATTGCCCTATAAAGTTACTTATAACGTGAGGGAAACACAAGATTATAGCATTTTCAGTTCTTAAGTGTAACTAGGCATACTTTCAGAAGGGGAGGAAGCATCCATGACAGGTGAGAAGCCATTGGATGCAAAGGTGTACTTGAAGCTGGGCTGTTCTGAAGATTGATACTTCCTTTTTTATATCCACTTCTCTTAAGTGCCTTCTCAAAGAAAGTAACAGTGTGGAAAATTAACCACATATACGATCTGTCAGAGCACAAACGAACAAGGCCTAATGGTTCCGACAAATAATTATTCTGCCAATCGAGCTGTGTCCATTGTTGACCCAGAGGCTCGAGCAACCAAGCCAAAACTTCTTGCTGCTGTTGGATTCTGCATTCAGACAAGACTCCGAAAATAAGAATTAAATGAGTTTGAGTAGAGTATAAAAACAAGTATCAACTAAGATTGAGCAGTTTACATGGCACAGGGGAATTACCCAGCAGATGAAGCCATAACAAGAAATGATTCTCCCAGAAGATTATGTTCACCACGAAGCAAACAACCTTCTCTTTGCATGTATGCCATAGTATCAGCTATTCCCTACACCAAAATAGCATCATAAAAGCAAATCTTCCAGAACCTTTGCACACTACATGCTTATGCATGTGGTCTTTCTAGTCAGCCATACTCTGGTATGCATTCATTGTATTATTATCATGGATTTGTAAGCATCAACTGCCATAATCATTACTAACAGCAAGTACTTGCTATAGGCACAAGTTAACTTTTGCTAAGCACTTTCTACACTAGAGAACCTACTTACAGAATAAGTATAGTTCAAAATTACCTTCATGTGGGGTAGAATGCTTTTGTCAGCAGCTTTAGCTATTCGTATAAATGACATGCAAATCTGCAATCTTGCATGTCGTGCCCTGCTAGTGGAAGGATCCTGCCAGCCAGATAGCAACAGGATATCTCATGCGATTCTCACAAGATCACAAGACAGGCAATATATAATAATATCACAAAAGAACCTTAACAACATATGGAAGTGAGTTTAGAAGCTCAAATAATTTGTTGATGACACTGCCAACTGCATCTGGGAAATACTTCAGAAAGGGACCCAGTGCATCTAAATAATGCCCGAGTACCTCCACGAGATCTGGTTCGGTCCATTTTAAAGAAGTAAGTTGCTGAAGCAAACCTGCAACACAAAGTAACCATATTTTTTTCAGACAGAAATTGACATTAACAACGAAAAACTTCAGTAATGTAAAGGCAATTTCTATCAGACCTTCAAACAGTCTACACAATTGAACATGAACTTCAGAACTACCCCCTAAAATGTCATTTGACCCATCAAAAATTGAGCTGGCAACATTTTCGAGGGCCATTTGCAAACTGTCCATCACTGCTATATCCTGGTGATTTGGAAAGAGGAAATACATCTTAGAGATTCATTGAAACAGTATAAATTGTAACAAAAAATGCAAGAACTCTACAGAGAGAATGCAATGGTTAGCAAACACGACTACCTAGCCAAGACACTCACCTGAACGGGATTAGGAGAAATGCAAATGCTCTTGATGGTTGAAGAAATTGTTTCACAAATTTTAGCACCCGCCATAAGGGGCTTAAAAGAAGCAACGAGCCTTGTCAGCTCAGACTGCATATAAAGGGAGCATAAATCAATAAAAGGAATAAAGAGGAGAAAAACTGAGAGAGGGCGGAGAGCAATGACAAAACTGATAGGGAGAAAATTGTTATCCCTTAAATAACAGAAGCAACCCAATGTAAGTCATAGAAGGTAAAAGTACCAGCTTTGAACGATACTGGCTGAAGTCGCCCTTGCCTTCAAAATCATCACTCCACAACTCCAGTGCCCCAAGAGATATGGATGACCCAGGAAGCATCTTTTCTTTTTTAATCATGCGCTGGAAAGAGATATCCAAAATAGCACTACATATGTCATCACTTATGAGACCTAAAATCTTTCTTTTGTCGGCATCAGCCTGTCCAGAACCAGAGCCTGCATTACTGACAGCAGACTCATCCCCAGCTGAATGCCCGGTAGTTTTCGGCTTTGACATTAAATCCCTCATTAGAACCTGTAGAGAACATTTAAGACATTAGAAATATCAAGAAACTGCCATGGCTATGCGACTGAACCATGACAACAACAAATTTGAACACCTACCAACCAAAAGGGAAGGGATTGACAATGAAGAGACAACTTGAAATGATGGAAAAAACCCAGCATCTGAAAGAGTATCATCGATTAAATGGTATAGATGTAAAGAAGCACAGATCTGATTTTAAAATCTTTTATACAGCCCAACCAAGCAAAGATTGGAGAATTATTACCTGTTGAAAATAAAGTGAGACTACATTGCTGTCTGCAGAAATGCAATGCAAGTTAGTAGAACCCAAAGCAACCATACTCTCACATATGTACTCTGCAAACTCAAATTCACTCTCATCCATCAGCCCTGCACTTGAGCTAGATCTGTACAAAAAATCTCTTGAGATATTCATCAAGATCTGGAAGATATTGACCATTGCAGAATTGAATTCAGAAGCAGAGGCATCAATGGATTTCTTCCTACAAATAACAGCGGATAGTTCAGAACAATCATGACAATTTGTTAGCTAGAGGGGAAAAATAAAATGAGATTTAAGAAAATAACATAGGACATAGTTGCATGTACATACCTTAGAGAGACAAGCTTGAAAAACTCACAAGCATGAAGACGATAGTCAGAAGAAGAAAGCAAGAAACCGCACCTATTACCAGAGCGAAAAAGAAGTGGTAAGAGTGAGAAAATAAACCAATGATTTCTAAGAAGCCTCTTTGACTTAACATACCCATGAATAATCCCAAATTTAGCTAGATCAGGCAAAGGAGCCCATTCAGCATATGCGTTAACAGCATTCAAAGTAGCTGTTACAGTGGCAGCATGCTGTTTTGCAATGTCTATTTGCTGCTTACCCACTTCATTCAGTGCAGCCCCAAAGTGCCTTTCAAGCAACTGTGTCACAAACGAAGGCATTACGGAGATATAGAAAAAAACGTAATAAAGTAGTTGTGGAGCAAGTTTTGAAGCATACATTGTACAATAAAGGTAAAATTTCTGGCAAAGATTGAGTAAGCCCCCTAAGCAATAGTCTACGTCGATCACCTGAAAATCCAGGAAAGAGAGGTAAGCCGAAATAAAATTGTAAGATGTAATAACTCATTAGGTAGCAGAAACTAAAAATCATGGTAGCAGAAAAGAAGATAAAAAAAAAAACACCCACAAAACTTGAAATAAACAGTGGACGGATATCCTTTAGGTCATCAAACTATAGCGAAAGGGAAACTCATCTAGTTTTTTCATTTTGAAGAACGAAATCTTTGAAAACTTCAATTCTATCAGAAAACAAGTTACCATTCAAAAAAAAAAAGACGTGACATGACATGAAGTAAATCTATTACAGCTAATGTAACTCTAAGGGAATTAAGCAACTAACCTTCAAGATCTTCATTGTGAACTGTAATATCTTCAGGAAGCCATCTGAGCATCATTGCAACCAACTCAGCCTACAACAAGAAAGAAAAGAACTGTGAAGTTATCAATCAAATGCAGGCTTCAGTACGAAACATAATTCAGTAGCAGATGCTGGCAAGGGGATGAAGATGGGGGGCTTACTTGCACGGGACCCTCACTGGACAGAGACACTAGTGATGGAAGCAGCTGTTGCCAGAGTTCTAAGCCTTCTCTTCTAACAATCTGCACCTCAGAACATGTGAGCATCCATTTTGCAAAAATTTAACTTCATACCAGTAACAGAAGTGATAGGAACCTCAACAACAAGAGCAGCACTCTGACTTTTCAGTGCCCATTCTTCACAAGCATTTGCCATCTCAGACATCAGCTCAACAGCAACATTTGCAAAGTTCCTGCCTTCAAGGGGGCTTAACTCATCCCACCGTAATCTGACCAAATGCTGCAGTAAAATACATTAACGAGTCAATTACTATGGAATAGTACAGCGTCAAGACAAGAATTTATGAACCATGAGTTAAAAATCTTGAGCCAGATAAAGATATGATACAAAAAAATAGACTAATTTTAACTTGAATACCCAATATAGTTTACATTTTTAAGGATCCAGAATTAGGTCAATAGCTTCAGTAGTAAACTCCGTTTCAACTGATTAAATTGTTATCAATCATGAATTTAATGGACAAGAGAAAATATGACTGGAACTATAAACACCCATGGTAGCACATCAACCTATAAAAAGTGAAGCATTAAGAAACTAAGCATTTCATTGTCCTTGACCACAGTTTCAAAACTATTGCCATTACATAAGCCAATATAGCTGCTCTCAAGCTCAGTAACAGAATCTCCTCATTTGATGTCCATTGCCAACGTATCCACCCAAAAAATTAACTCAACATCATCATTTATGATAACATTAAGATACAATTACAAGTGCCTGCATATCAACCAAGTTTCCATACCGTATTTTGAGACAGTCAAATACGTGCACAAGGCATAAGGAGTTTCACCAAAATGGCATTGTTTTTGCCAAAAAGAGCATCGATTTACAGCGTCAAAGTGAAAAAAAAAAAAATTATCCACTTGGACAACCAACCCTGTTAATGTACACATACAAAGTAGCTCAGCTCCCTGCAAGTTTCATCCCATTTGAAAGTATGTAGTTGTTAATGGGTGACCATTTGTCAAAGCATTCAAACTTAGAATTTTCCCTCCATAATAAAATTTTTAACCTTTTTTTAAACTGTAAATAGAAAAAATCACCAAAAGTATCAAAAGATCTCCTCCAGAAGAGCAATGGGCAGACGGGCATGAACCTGCAGCATTTTGAAAGCATGCAATCGAATTTCGGTAGACCAATTGCTTTTCACAAGGAGGAACGATGTGCTAGCCAAAACTCGTATGTCACCTGCTTTGATCTGCATATTTTAAGAGCGGAAAAGTTACTTAAAGATGACAGATTCAAATAAAAGGAACAATAATTTAATGTCAATGTCAATCACAAAAAAAAAATTCAAAGTTATGCGATCATAATCAATCCGAAGATTTTCTATGTATTGAGCAAAACAATACATAACCTGTAAAAATATTCATTTCATTCAACTTGTTTTCTGCTATAAAACAGTACATAACCTGTAACATGTTTTTATCTTCCTTCAATATCCAATAGCATGATCATAGTAACAAGAAAGTCAGCAATAGACTTTGGGTAATATATTCCCATACAGTAAACATATGGATGGACAAAAGATAATCGTAGAAATACAACTTTAATTGCTAAAGGCAAATTAGGGTGTGGCAGTAACAATTTTTGGTCAAGGAATTATTCTTCCAAAAAAAGTGAAACTCAATCAAATAACAACCAACTCTTGCTAAAAGTTCAACACAGATCACCTTCATCAACAAATTCATTAAATTCAATCAAAAGAAAATATAACAAACTGAGAAAAATAAGCAAAATCATAAGCATTCACAGGCCTCCAGCACTTTCCCAATATTTGGCGTCTTTCTTCCAATTTACCACACCATGGAAGCTAGACTAAACTCATAGCTTGACATTATTAACCAACATCCTTTCCTTTAAACCCAGCAATGAAATTAACTTATGAACGCCAGTAAGAAGATAGTGAATTTACCATTATCAACAACTAACAGCGATTAAACATTAACACAGATGAAGAAATAACAACAAGCGTAAACCGCACGTTCTCTTGATCTTATGGTTAAATCTCAATCGCCAGAGTAATCAGTGATACGCTTTAGCAAAACCATCAGACTGAATCCGATTTTTGAGAACTTACCAAAATATAAGCAAAGAATCAATCAACAAGACCCTTTCTTCAATACTTCAATATCAGCCTTTTCACTCAAAAGATAAAAATAGGTTTAGAAAAAAGAGAACAAAAAAGAATGAAGGAAAATTTTGATGGCATTCACAACTCTTTCTCGTCTTCTTTCGAGTCACACCCAAGTCCCAGTGTCTTCAATAACTTAAGAAGGTAACATTTAGCCAAAAACCCTTAAAACGCAATGAAATTACTAGATGTTTCAATTAAAAAACTGATACTAAAAAGCAGCAACAGAACAAAGGTTTTCCGAAGAATCACTAGAACAAGTGGCAAAAGACGTAGACACACCCAAATTCCCTAACAAACTTAACAAGACAACAATCAGTGCACATGTCTGTGTAACTTAGCAGGCACGGAGAAAGGAAAGGTGGGTGCTTACTGAATCGAGAAAAGCGACAGCAGCTTCACGAGCATCAGGAGTGGAGTTCCAGTCAAGAGCAGCAACAATAGCCCGAGCCACATTGTTTGCTATGTTATCCTCCATCGAAAAGGTCTTTCTTTTTTTCTTTTTTTTCTTACAAAGATCAGTTATTTATAGAACAGACACCATAAGCACAAACGAAAACAGACAAAAGAGAACAAAGAGGGTTCTGAAAAAAAAAAGAGAGAAACGAAGAACACTGTTGGGTAGTGGAACTGAAGGGTGTTCCCTTTTTCTCTTTCGCTGAAATCTCTAATTGTATCTCCCAACACCCTTTTCACATAGTACTTAAAGAAACAGCACGGTCACAAGGCAAGCTGTTTACGTTGGTTTGATAGTTATAAAAGGGGATGGGTTAGAACATAATTGCTTTGGTCCGAAAGCTATTGCCTTTTTGATAGTCTAAGATTTATTATCAACAATTCCAAGCTATCCAAGTTAACTAAATTCCAATATTATTTTTTTAGAATTAGAGAGTATTCAGATTAATATATAATATGAGAATATTATAATCTAAATCAATAATATCATAAAAAATATATATATCATCAATCACTACAATCAGATTAAATTATTTGTAAGAGCCTCTTTTTTCACATATTTATAGTTCAAATTTGATTAAATACTTACCAAAGTTCAATCTTAATACCAAAACTAGAAAAGTTTCAAGACTGTAAACTGTTGACCCTCTCAAGTGGATGTTTCCTTTTATTGTTTTCCTTTTTTTCAATCTTATTTACTTCTGCCTGAAGTTGCCATTGTTTTTTCTTTTTCCTTTTTATTCTATTTTGCTGTGTCAATGATAAACTAGTTGAACAAGCAAAGAGCTGTTGGCTGGTCAGACAACTTGGAGAGCAAGAATAGAATCTCTTTCCTTGGAGGAGAATGTCATGAAGTAGTTGATAAGATTGAGAATCTGAGCCATCATGCTTTGGTTGGTCAGATAAAGGAAAAACCAATGCTTCTGTAGCTTTCCCCCTTTGTTTAGTCATCAAGGACCATGCACCTTGTCAGCCCTGTTTTCTCTCTAGTCCTCTCATTGGAATAATGTCTCAGCATATTACTGCTGGATTTAGTAATCTTCTCTTGTTTCTAGTTGTGTTCTTTTGTCTAGCTGATGTCCTGAATCCATGCAAGAATAGCACAAAATCATGAAATGTCCTCATTTTCTGCATTAATAGTTCTTAGCCATTACTAAGGGAAATTTCACAAAATGCTGCACTTTCCTTGAAGCAAAAGGGGCTGAGAATCCTGTTATGAATATGATGAATACAAAGAGACGTACTTGACCTGTATAGAGCTCTTTACACACATTAGTCTGTTCACTAATCTAAATAGTACATAGTTTTTTGATACAAGAAACTCTGTAAAAGAATAATCAAAATGTACAAAGGAATCCTCTCCCCATCTCAACAGATAGACAAGGTTATTTTTTTTTGCTATAGAGGAACAAAGAAACCAATGTAGGATCAAAAGAAGGTTTAGAAAATTTAGATTCAGCTTCAACCTCTGAGAACATATTTAACCCAGCAATCTGTGTTTCGCCATGCGTAGAAGGGAGAGTCTCTCGTGGAAGAGTAGCACAAGTACTCGAAAGATTCATGAAGGTCAGGCTGCACTTTTCTTCCCTCTAGAATTAGCATCCTTGCTTCTATCTTTTCTGGTAGATCGGGAATCGTTGGTGGCATTTTTTTTTCTCCTTGCACCAGTGGCAGCAGGCTCAGCCAAAGGGCCAGACCACCCTTGCACTGGCTCTTTTGAATAGATAAATGAGGTGGAGCTAAATGGGACATCGGCAGGAACGAATGCGGGATCAATATGACGCGACAACCCTAACGGATAGCCAACCGCTCCATCCTGGTGTGGTGGAGGGAATTTTTCACTCTGGCTCTTAGCATTTGCATGATTGATTAATCGCCTCTTCTATTTTTCAAAGAACACCACAGTGAATGAGTTGATACATTGAAAGTAACACGATATAGTATAATCTAAACTTACATCAAGATTAGATTGAAGTTCGGCATTGGCTTCGGGTGCAGGCATGGCTCTAGCAACACGATCACGCGGCCGTGATTTCTTTGGAGCATCACCCTGGGCTCTTGCAGCAGCTCTCAGTCTACAAAGAACAAAACAAAAAGCAAGTACATAAAGTAGTAAACCAGAAAGAGCAGAGAAGGAACCAGATGTCAGTGGCAAATTCACAAAGTAAAACTTTTGTCCAAAAGGAGTACATAAAAGGTTCTGCAGATGAGCTAGTGAGAAGGGCAATAAGGATCATTATGGTAAAGGCTGAAGGTAATCTTCATGGATGAAAAATGGAAAAATAGAATACAGTCTTATTGCATAGCCTAGACTTGCATCTAAGTCTTGAAGCCTAACCAATTTGCCAGAATATATAGCTTTTGGTGCTAACATGGTCAACCTCATTTATCGTTGAAAACCAATTCGAAGATGATTCAAATATATTCCAAAAAACGAGTGACTATATCACTTTTTTCCAGGAATACCCTGCACGTTAGATTCTAACTTCTAAGCTGCCTCTGGAAAAGATTTTGTTACTATCATAAGTAAAAGTAAGATAATATGTAAGAGAATCTGCCATTACAGATAACAGTCAAGAGACATGTATCAGAAGTCCATGTCAATTGTTGCAATAAGAGAAAAAATACAAAAGTGGGGAAGGATAATATGGAGGTCAAGAGGGTACCTGCGAGCTTCATCGTCTCTTCGTTTAGCATCCATCTCCTTGCTAGGCGGGTATTTTGGTAGACTAGAAGGTTCACAAGCATAAGGTTCCGTTGTGAAGAACTGCAGATTAGGAGGCAGAATAACATAAAGATATGCAAGGTTCCCAATTTGAAAACTTGCAAATTTCATCCCCTTTTTTAAGTGAGATAAATTCCTGAGTGCTTTACCTCTCAAGTTATACACAACAATATAAACATATGAACTGCCTAGCAAGAGCTGAAGACTAAAGGCCATAGAAACATAAAATAAAATGTTGACTTACTTCGCTTCTTAAGGCATCAGTGGCTGTCAGTCGTTTAGCTGGATCAATTGCGAGAAGAGTATCTATTAATGGAAATGATGATGGGGGAAAATCTTTAAATGTCTCTCGAATGCATCGTTTGTAAGGTTCCCGGGGCTTAAATAAGGTTGCATTTGGCAACTTTGATTTTTTCCAGTACTCATCAGATGGTGAACCACATAGCTTGTATATCTTATGCAATTGCTCAACCTAGATTATTTACAAAATAATTGTCATGAGGAATAAGAAAACGATAAACATACAAGAGAAAATCAGCACCTGAAACAAAAATCAGGCAGCAACAGAAAACACAAAGGAAATGATAGCTAATCTGCAAATGAGTAATGTTTTGAACCTTCTCTGGCCTTTTTCCCAGTTTCCGGCATGTTATGACACATTGCAATTGATAAATCATCAAACAATTTCCTTTACCAGGAAGCTATTCACAGACACATCATAAAAAATAACACTTCAATCGATGACAAATAATCTTCTTTTTCTAAGAACCTAAGTTTTAGAGTTAATTAGCAATAAAAAACAAACCATTTTACCAGTCATCTTATACCCTTGGATCCATATTCTTTTTTGTTTCTTTGCTGACATGATGCTTCAAGTACCTGATTTGCATTCGGCATTTTTCTTCGTAAGCAATATTTCAAAAATGGAATTCATTGACCTAGCAGCATTGTATGATTACATGAATAAAGTTCTTTTTCTAGGGAATATGATTAGCTATAGAAGTGATCAGCTTATATATATGCAGAAGGACTATGAACTGTGAACATATAATAAGTTAAGACTTCAAACAAAAACAATAACACAAATCAACAGTAACCTCAGTGCGGCCAGGCATTATGGGCTTCCCAGCAAGTAACTCAGCTAATATACATCCTGCACTCCAGATGTCTACACCCACACCATAATCAGTAGCGCCAAGAAGCAGCTCAGGAGGCCGATACCAAAGAGTAACCACCCGGCTAGTCATTGGATGCTTGTGATTAGGATCAAAGAAAGAAGCCAATCCAAAATCTGCAATCCGAAGTACACCCTCGTTGTCAATAAGAAGATTGGATCCTTTGATGTCACGATGAAGCACCCCACTATTGTGGCAATGCTCAAGGCCAGATAGTAATTGATGCACATAACATTTAACCTGAAAAGTTCACACATTACACTCAATAATTGGACACTGCTCCAATTCTATCGTACTCGTAAAGTGCAGGCATCCACCATAACATTAAATACTCAGATGAAGTCCGGCTAACCTGTGGTTCAGTAAACTTTATAGAAGGGCTGGCAGCAAGTCCAGCCAAATCATGCTCCATGTACTCAAATACCAGATAAAGACTGCATGACATTCTTGAAGTAACCAATCCTTCTAGTTTCACAACATTAGGATGATCCAATCTCCGCAAAATGAGAATCTCTCTCGCCATAAATTTCACACTCTCTGGTTCCAAATTGTCAAAACGAACCTTTTTCAGGGCAACAATTCTACCCGTCAACAGATCTCTAGCTTTGTACACATTGCTATATGTGCCTGATCCAATCTACCATAAGAAAGCAGGAAACAATTTGAATGAAAACACGAACCCAAGAATGGTAAGTTTAGCAAATATATTGCAATTCACTTTGAGATCTCCTGTTTCAAATACCTCTTTGACACTTAATATTTTCCATTCCTTTGAAGAATATATCACATCATGATACATAAGTTTGAAGACATTATTCTTAGTCCAGCCAAGAGCATTAACAATAGAACTTCATTGTTGAAATAAGATCCTAGAATGAAACATTACCTTATCAATTTTCTCGAATGTATCTGCTCGCCTAGGAATCCAGCCATTGAGTGCCTCTCCACACACAGCAGATAGCCAAGGGGGCCACCCGGCTGCCACCTGCTCGCCACGTGACTGCTTGGGCAGGTTAGAAGGCCTGGGATTCCTTGACCTTCTCCTCTCCTCTCTAGGTTTCTTATCCCCATCTATTTTCTCCTCTTTCAGAGACTCCTCATTATATATCTCAACAACACTACTAGTGTCCGTCTCTGTCACCCCAACATTGTCCAATTTCCTATTGGAGTCATCATCGATGCTCTTGACCTCTTTAGACTCCAAAATTATGCCCGAAGACACCTCTCTCCCAAGAACACACCCCATCTCTAATATCTAAGTCTCGTTTACCAACATGGTTCGTGTGATTTCTCTCCAAAATCTGCAATTCAAATCACTGCCAATCAAGATCATTAAACGTAAAATAACTCCAAACAGTTAACAACTTCATACTCAGCTGCATATAGTTCCCTAATCCAGTAAGAGCTTAAATCGGCTCAGTCAATTGAGAATATGAGGAAGGAGAAAAGCAAATCAAAACACATATTCTACAGATTCATAGCTTACAAGATGATGAACATAAAAAGTCAAAATGATCTAGAAGACACAAAAAATATACACTTCAAAACCAGCTCAAACAATCACGGTTCACACCCATACGAGCCACCTCGAGATTTAAAGCCAAGAACTTTCAAGATTCATCAAACAGAAACCAAGGTCAAAATGATCTACCAAGGTGCAGACAGTGCAGTTGTATAAAAAAAGAGAAACGTACTCAACAAAAAAAAAAACAAAGAAACTGATCCAACAAAAGGACATTAGATGAAGGGGAGAGAGAGAGAAGGATGGTTAAGGAAAGCGATGGTTACAGAGAAGGATACTTGCTTTGGCTGAATCTGAGTGAAGACAAAGGGACAAAAGAATAGTAGACAAAACTTTCTCTGTGGGTATTTGGTGTATGGCCTTTTAGCTATCTTTTGTTTCTTATCAGTTGGTTTTTATTTCGCGAAAAGAGCAAGAAAAAGGAAAGAGAATCAAAACGAACAAAAGAATCACTTCCCTGCTCTTTGTTCATTGGTTTTCCTGTCCTGTCGAAGTCAAACCTCGAACTCAATCACCAATCCCAAATTAAGGGCATTTTAATGACAAGATCGTTTCTTTCCTCTCATTTCCTCGAACAAAAACAGAAAGGCATTTGGGATTATTAACTTTTAACTGTAAAATAATAATTAGAATTCTTCTTTGCTTCTTTTCTATCCTTGTCCTGAGTGTGAAAGGTTTAAACTGGGATCATATTCAGTCAATAATCTTCGTTCTGGTGACATTAAGTCCAGTTCATCTTTCTCTACATCATTTTGTGGAATATCATATTAATAATCATCAAGTCAAACCCACCTGTTCCATAGTTTACGAAGCTAAACAGAAATTAGACGGGTGTATCTTACCTACCCTATAAGACATGCTTGGCTCAACTATGGGACAACTCTGTGTCATAAAATAGGATTCTGCAGCTGTAACTGTCAAACTGAATCCTGTCAGTAAATACTTTTGTCTTTCTTAGTCGCAGATGGGCATTAACTTGCTTCTTTTCCTTCGTAAAGCAAGTGCATGATCAAAAGTTTCTTGACCCAGAAACTGGAAAGAAACTTCATTTTGGTGATCATTCCTTGTTAAATGAACTATATTGTGAGACATACTTCTGACGCCAAGTACATGGCGTGTATGTAGTCCACAAGAAGTTAGAAATGCTCAATCAATAAGTAATGGAACAACAGTGACAAACAAACATAGGAAAGCACCATTTTACACCTAGTGGTGCTCGTTCATTTCTTCTCCAAAATTGTAGGAAGGACAGTAACCTTAATTGTCTAACTGTTTTCTTGAACATCACTTGGCCTTTTTCTTCTCTTTCTTCTTCTTCGGCATCTCCGGTTCTTCAACTTCTTCAGCATGCTTTCGTTTCTTTTTCTTCTTTTCTCCAGCTTCAACATTCTCTATCCCATTTTGTTTCTCATCCTCAGCCTGCTGCTTCTTCTTTTTCTTCTTTTCTTTCTTCCCCTCACCTTCTCCTTCCTGTCCGGAAGCCTCTACAGTTTTTTGGTCATCATCATCAGTTTTCTTCTTTTTCTTCTCTTTTTTCTCCTTTTTCTTTTCACTGGTAGCATGGATATCTACTGGTTCCTCGGTCTTTTTTCCCTTGGGAACCATTTCTACATCAGTCCCAGCAGTGGATTTTGGGGTTTGTCCAAGAACAGCATCGGCAGCAGGATTGTAAGTCTGGAAGGAACACCAGAGTTTATAACTGCCAAGCAAGAGCGACAGAAAACTAAAAATCAATCACAACATAAATGCAGACCTTCGCCGGGGTTATCATTCCACCAGCTCCCTTTCGATCTTTATCATAGGCTTCAATCTTTGGTTTTCCTTTAGCAGAACCAGCTGAACGACTCAATTCTTTTCCTTCCAGACTTCTTAAACGAGCTTCAAGCTGTAGATTGTTAAATTTAGAACTTTCCTGCTTATAAGAAAAATTAAGGAGGCATGTCAAGGGCACAAGTGAGTTACCTTCACTCGGTTCTCTAGTCCCAAGGAGCCATCTTGGTCATCTCCAAGAGCATCACATCGGATGGCCAATGCAGCTTTTGCAGCCAACGACCTGGAAATCTTTCCCTTAATCTTAGGAGCTGCTTGACCCACCAAAGATGCATGGTAAATAAGCCCATACTTAGGAGTTGCATGCTTTGTCTTCAGAGCTCTGAATAGAGCCTTTTCTGCACCAAGAATCTGAACTGTGCTCCCAGGCTGCTTTGCAAGATTCAACAAGCTACCACCATGGGCAATGAGGCGAGCACCAACAAGCTCTCCAACAAGAGCAGTCAAATTTGGTGCAATGCTATTCATTCTACTCTTCAAGTAATCATAAAGTTGAGCTCTGTATTCAGAAAGACCCAAAACCTGGTCACAGAGCTCTCTTATATTAGTCAGATCAACTTCATTAATTTCTGTTCCCATAGATATAGCTGCCGCCTCCTTCAATTCTTCCTCAACCTCTTCAGGTAAGACCTGTGACAAAGGGAATGAAATGAATAACAGAAGTAGGTTAAGTCAATATGATATAGGTCTGTCTTATCACAAATTGTTTAATAATGATGCTATTTCCACAAACAAAACCGAAAATCTACCTCAGAGAAGTCGAGGTTTGGAGCATTATCTCGGGTACCCATCAGTTTCACTGCTTTGGCATATTGGATGTTGTCCTGTACAATCTTGGCAAGCTCTGGGAAATGCCAACCATACCATTCTTTCACCCTCATTGCATAAGTGTTCAACTCCTTATCAAGATCATCTAGCAAACTAATGGCTTGTATAATCATTGTATCAACCTGAGAATAGGGCATGGTACTCATTATAATCCATAAATACAACAGATATCCACATATATGGACCGGCAAGAAATAATGAAAATTGTTTGGTCAACAGATTTCAATCAACCTAACAGCATCATCCCCAATTGGTAGTAAATCATCCACTAAACAAATACCAAGGATGCAACAATGTAATTGTCACAGACAAAAGAAATCTTCAGCATTTTCATATTTGTGAACTAAGATATCAATATATTCAGAAGTAGATGCAATATTCAATAATAAATGTCCTCAGAGAAAGTGAAATTACTTTTCTGAAACTATCACGCATCTTCTCTGACTTGACTAAGAAATTGATTCAACATCTTGTTTACACAACTAATTAAGGGAAAAAGCTAATACTACAAGTTCATATTTTACCAGCAAATTCCATGACCAAAACCAAAGCTGTGGATAAAGACTCAAACGGCAAATATAGCAAGTTTAAGGCATATGAATGGTTACCTTGTCAGGACTGAATTTCAATTTGTACCGTGATAGGCTATGTGATAAACCCAAGCTCATTGGAGCCAAATCTTGGGTGGCTAGGCCAGCTATGAGTTCAGTAAACTGGGATCTAACACCCCTCATCAGTTCCATGACAGCATTGTTGTGGACACATTCAATTTTCTGAATAACATTTGCAAAAGAAAAAAATGTAAGATTTCCTAATTAACTATAACTACTTGAGTTTTCCTAGGATATTGGCCCACCAGTTTTTCTTTGATGGCATTTCCAAGTTTTGAATCAGCCACAGCCAGTGTTTCACCATCACAATTATCGCGCAAGAATTTCCGCAGACTTTTGCTGGTCAACCCATCCATTATTTTGGTTGCTGCTTCTAGGGCCTCTGAAGTATTTCCAAACTTCGAAAAAGCTTTTAGCTTCACTACCTGGTGTTTGTACGAAATAACAGTCAGATCAGGATAACAAAAGGGAATCAACTGATCTGGTCATCATAAACCATCCAAAACATGCTTGCCTTTTCTCCTAATCAAAACATACATAGGATATACAAAGAGAAAGATAACCTGTCTTGCTGACTCCGAACTGGAAAAGTCTCTCCCCAAGTCCTGCCACAAAAACAAAACTTTGAGACAGCGGAAAAGAAGAATGCAAATGCTATCGAGGAAACCACTCCAATGGAAGCTCATGTGACACGAACCACACAAAGTAGTAAGACATTTCACCGTCAAAATAAAACAAAAAAACAACAGCAACACAAGCTAAACAACAGCTTAAGAGAAAGTCTGAAAAAGTTTACCTCAACTTTAGATAGCTTCCCTTCATCCAACACTTTAAAAAGGGCAAAGCCCGCCGGCGTTTCAAATAGAACTAACATCTCTTAACACCACCTGCAAAGTCAAGATCAAAACCATTTCTTTATAATCAACTTCACCTGACAGAAAAACACACGCGCGCGCATATTCACACCCACGTTAACAGACAGAGCGCTAAGAAAAAGGCAGCCCCCTCAAAAGAAACAGTAAGAACACCAAACCCACTTCAACATTTAATTTGAAACTCCAGGTTTACGGGAGAACGGGAGAAAAGATAGTAAAAAGGTCGAAACGCGGCTTACCTACAGCACTGCCACCGTGTTTACAGAGGAGGGAGGAGTTAAACGAACAACTCGCTAGGGTTTTAAGAGAAGGATTGAAGGAGAATTTAGCGATGCTTTATACTGAAGAAAACGGGCCAAGAGTGAAATATAGTCTTTTGCACTCGCTGTTATAGTCCGACATGTGTCATTCTTGAGGGTCTTTAAGGGATTCAATAAAACTTGTCGGACCTTTTCGGTATAAAGGTTTTGATCATTTGCTGATGTGGCGTAAATCAATACGCAGAGCATAGTAGAATAACTGTGTTATCGATTACATACTAGCTTTACCTGCTATGCTAGGGTTTTTAGGGTTT
Source organism: Passiflora organensis (assembly GCA_019739055.1). NCBI lineage: Eukaryota > Viridiplantae > Streptophyta > Magnoliopsida > Malpighiales > Passifloraceae > Passiflora > Passiflora organensis. Next base: position 125,377 of record JAEPBF010000244.1, on the reverse strand, counting down.
TACACGCGTAGAGCATACTTGATTATAAGAAGAAATATATTCTATGTTTATTACTAATAAATATTCAGATTTATTTTTTGGAGCAAATTTTAATTTTAGATATTTGTTATCATATACTTTATTTTCTTGCAAAATCAATGTACTGGCATTTTCAATATCTCGAATTTTATACCAAAAGGTAGCTAGAATTAAATTTTTATTATAACTAAGAATATATTAATTTCATTTTGAATTGTGATTTAATATTGAAAATACTTCAATAATTATATCTATTGATTTAATTTTGTTAGATTTCGAACACAAAATATAATAGTTTTTTGGATGAACATAAATGCATTATTAATTTTCTGATAATTTTAATAAATTTTGTTATCAATTATATTTTAGTTACTTAACAAAAATTAATTGATTATTTAAAGAAAAAAGATATAGAAGCTTAATATTTCAGGAGATTTAACATGAAGTTTATAAAAAATATAAATAATGATTACATCATCTATATAACAAGTTTAATCAAACAATATAAAATTAAAGATCTTATTAATTTATTTTATGTTTATCATTTCTATTATTCTTTTTTTTTCTATGAAGATTATAACAAAACATTACATTCTCTTTGCATATGCCATTAGGTAAATTTTCAGAAAATTGAATTGATTTAGAAATAGCATTCTCTCTGCATATGCCATTAGGTTAGTTTTCAAAAAATTAAATTGATTTACAAATTGTCTATTTTTTCAAAATTTATTTTATAATCAAATACTAAAAATTTATTTAATGTATTTAAATAGGATAATTTCAGTTAGTTAAGAATAATATTTGGTAGAAAAATTAGTCCATATGAATGGAATTTGTTTGTTAATAATATTTTTATTTTATTACTAATTTTGCATATTTTTTAAAGAAAACTAAGAAAGATTAAAAGAAACTGTTTTGGTACTTAATTTAATATTAATAAAATTATTTTGATAAAAAACCATGTTTATTTTTATATAAAAAGTTATTTTATATTGTAAAATTTTGATATGAAAATAATTAAAAAATATTATTTCTTATGTGAAATTTCTAATTCATATTCGAAGTTAATATAATATCCGCAAGTGGTTTACTTTGTACCTGTTATTATCTAACCTGCCATAGCCAAGAGGATTGAATTGTTTCCGGCCACAAGCGACAGGCAACGGCGGAAAAGGTAAGCGGAAAACCGAACGCGCCACGGATTCTGTAGAGTTAGACTATGAGAATGGTGATGCAGAATCCGATGCAGTCATTGTGCTTTAGCGTTCTGAATGCTTAGCATTGCGGTACTCGAAATTGGAAAATGATGGCTTCGTGCTTTTCCTCTTCCACTCCACCTGCTCCAAGGAGCCTGTTTTTGGGTTCCGACTCCGCTTCTGCTAGTGGACAAGTTTCTATTCCGCCTTGGCCGCCGAAGCTGGGTCCGAAGGAAATGTGCAGCATCATCCAACAGTGCAAGGATTATAAGCAACTCAAGCTCATCCATGGAAAAATCATGCGTCATTATATGTTTACCAGTCATACAGTTATGAGGAAACTGATCGGTGCCTGTTTTTCTCTAGACGAAATGGACTACGCCGCTCTGCTTTTCGATCAACTCCGGGAGCCACCTGTGTATACTTGGAATTTCATGATTAGGGCCTGGAGCCTCCATGGTAATCACCACAAGGCCATTCTTCTATATAATAATATGATCTGCCACGCCTACTCTCCCGATAAGTTCACTTTCCCGTACGTCATCAAGGCTTGCACTTCTGCTCGTGACGTGCGGAAAGGAAAAGAAGTCCACGGCTTTGCCATCAAGACCGGCTTTGCCAAGGATACCTACATATTCCACAATCTCATGAATTTTTATTTCAAGTGTGGCGATGTGAATTGTGGGCGTAAGGTGTTCGACCATATGTTTGTTCGTAATATCATTTCCTGGACTACCTTGGTCTCTGGACTTGTTGCCTGCGGGGAGTTACATGCCGCAAGTGAGGTTTTCCAGCAAATGCCGGTCAAAAATGTCGTCACCTGGACGGCATTGATTGATGGGTACATCAGAAGCAATCAGCCTAACGAGGCACTCGAATTGTTCCGGAGAATGCAGCTTGATAATGTGAAGCCCAATGCATACACACTAGTTAGCTTGTTAAAAGCTTCTGCTCAACTTGGCAGTCTCGTGCTCGGTAGATTGGTTCACTCATATATTGTGGATCATCAGTTTGAGATTCACGATTTTCTTAGCACTGCTCTTATTGACATGTATTGCAAGTGTCGCAGCTTGAAGGATGCCAGAGAAGTGTTCGACAAGGTGGAGAACAAGAGCGTGGCTTCATGGAATGCAATGATCACAGGCTTGGGAATGCAAGGGTATGCAGAGGAAGCACTGGCTCTGTTTGCCGAGATGGAGGCATCAGATGATCGCCCAGATGCAATCACTTTCGTCAATGTTCTGTCAGTTTGTGTACAGATGAAAGATATAGAAACAGGACATAGGTATTTCAAGCACATGCAGGAATACTATGGCATCGAACCTACTTTGGAACATAAAAGCTGTATGATTGAACTACATAAACGTGCTAACTTGTAATGTATGGATTCTGAGTTCATGCCCTTGTCTTGTGTGTCCCGTCTTCCATGGATGGGTCGATCAAACAACACAATTATCAGACTGAGTCTCCAACTGCATCAAGAAAACACATAACTGATCGAAAATTTTGTCATCCAATATCATATTGATAGTACCAAATAATTCACTAATTTTGCTCCGGCAATCTCATGGATATGATTATTAACAAGGTCGATCGGCTTTCAATGCAACTAAGACATTCTGTCTTCAGCCTCACTGCAGAGTGGAAAAACTTTCAGGAGTCCACCGCAAGCTTTCTAACAAACTGAAAGAGAAAAAAAATATAAAGACCACCACCAAATGCCGGAGGAGAATGCTTGTCATTCCCTTGCCATTATCTCTCTCACATCCAAGGTTGGTATCAATTCTTCTCTTTGATTGGGCTTCATTTTATCCTAATCCTTTCCGCAACATCTTCATTGATCATTATAATTCCCATGCACATGAACATAAAGAGCAAATTAATTCCAAGAAGAAAACAATAGTAAATGAAAAAAATGGACAGTATAATAAATTCTGAAATATCAAACCCGAAAGTCGATGGACATAACGTGTAAAATGATTCTTAAAAATGTTTCGGTATAAAACCTATCAGTGAAGCTAAACCAGCAACCTGAATAAAGCAGATGCATGGAGAATTCAGGAGAAAAGATGACATTATTCAATAGAAGATCCGACAGTATTGAGAAGTTTGTACCTAGAATATCATGAATGGTAGTGTCATTTGCACATCCACTAACACTCAATTTTCATGCTAAAAACTAAAAGTGCTACCCACAGTGCAAAAATTGTTGCCGTGACGATGAAGTAGCTATAAAAATGAAGTTCACAGTTGAAGACCTGTCATGGAATAGATTGGACGTAGTAAAATTACCTTTTGTATCTCTTCTTCGAACCACATGGACACAGTGCATTTCTGCTGATCTGTCCACTCTTGGCCAAATTAGACCGAGCAATATCTAGTGGAGTTGAGCCCATCAGCTTTTGAACCTAGACAACAAAAACTGATATACATAAATAAACACGTTTCAATCCATACCTAAGCAGAACTAAGAAAAGTATTAATTTTAACAAGCAAAGATGCAGGAATAGAGTTCCAACAAGTCAATCATCAACTACTTCCTTAAAAGAATAAACGATAAATAAAAATGGTATGATGGAGTTTATCAAAGAGCATAAGTAGCCCCAAATAACCTTTTGGTTTTCCAGGAAACTAAAAATCATTATTTTTCAAAGTACAATTCATAGTCAGAACTGCTTTAATGGCAAAACTTAAAAGCAAAGTTTACACATTGAAAATCAGATTATTGAGAACTTTGGTCAAACGTGCATCAATTCAAGACTTCTTGTTAAATGGCCTCGATCAAAATGGATCTTTGATTCTAACTTGAATTTGATCCCTTTTGGCGGATTTCAACCAGCTATGCAGACACAACACACACCATTGAGTGCACGGGTTGGGAACCTATTAGATATATCCATCCACTCTTAGAACCTACTTTCCGCAGTTGTATGTATAACACAAATTAAGTGCAACATTACCTCGGCCATGCTCTTTGGCATTGGTTTCCCTTCTTCCTTCAACTTCTGCAGCTTCTTCTGTGCTTCTTTTGCCCATGTAAACTTTGAAAGTGCGTTCTCTACATCAGCTATTGTGCAATTACAGTGCTTTGCTGCCTGTTGCTTTTGACTCGTTTGGAGGTTCTGCAGATGAAAAAACCTAAAACCAAAATCAACACATCTAGTTGGGATCTATTCATCATATGAAGAAGTTAAATTCATTCTCTTTTGGGGCAAAAAAGAGTAAACTTAACAACTGCAGGGTATAGTCCAGTGAGTCCATGTCTGGACAGAAACATTAAAGGCTCATTTCGAATCCCAGCAAAAGTCGCATTTTATAGAATATTGTACTAAATAAATATCAGTGTTATAATCCAAGTCTTATGTATACATATACATAAGGAGATGCAAGTGTGGAGTGGGGTAGAGAAATGAACGAATAAACCCCAATACAGCGGATATTTAAGGCAAACTGAAGAGGGACAAACTAACCTCTCCAGTAGGATCAAGCCCGCTCAGAAACCGAACTATAGCTTCCTGCTTCGCAAAAGCATCCGAGAAGGTCGCTTCACTGCTTCGGCCCACCATGAATTGTTTAAATGAATCAGCCCTCTTGGCATTCTTCAATGCATCAGCGTAATCTACAGCCAACACAACCCAACAAAACCAAAAGTATCAGCAAAAGGTAATCAATCACAAGCTAATTGCACTCGCGGGGGAAGCGCTAAATGAGTAGGAAAAGCAACACTCACTCACGAGCGTGAAAGATTTAGGATCCCCAAAGTCCGGTTCCTTATCTTTGAGTTCTTCTTTCTTGCCGGTGAAGAGTCCTTTCACGGCATCCATCCATGAGGCGACCGAGGAGGTGGAAGAGATCCATCGGTGCTGGGACAGAGCAAAATGACTACTACTATCGCGGAAACCGTACTGTACGGAGGATCTGGAGAAGGAGAAGATAAGTGTGCTAATGTCTTGTTTAGAAACAGTGAAAAGATTCCTTGCAGATTGCATTGGTTATGAGGAGGAGGCTTTTGGCGGTTGTCTTCTTCTCTGAGTTTGCCTCTGTAGGAAGAGCTCCATGAAAGTTTGAATAGTTATTTAGGGCTTCCTGTGTTGGTCATGGAGTCCATTATCTTCCAAAATGACACAATTTGGGCCTAGTAATCCATATTTGTGGCCCAAATGTAAAACCCATCCAAATTCTATATAAATACATTGAAATTTAAATTTGTTCAACTGTCCTTGTAATTGTAATTTATTTTGTATTTAGTATATTTTATAAATAAAATTATTCCTTTTCTATTATATCTATTTTTCATATGTGTGCTTGAAAATTTGGATATGTAAATATCAATTGATATTTAGAATATTTATAAGAATTTAATCCCACATCCAATGAAAGTATTTTGAGAATATATTCTTGTGAAATTATATATAAATAAGATATATTTTTTAGATTATAAAGACAATAACTAATACAATTATACATTGACAATCTATTTATTAGAATAATATGATTTTTTTATAATAGAAGAATATTTTGATCGATAGAATAATTTTCTTCGAAACTGATAGAAAAGATGGTATTGTTAAGTAGCAGAAAAGAATTAAATAAAACAACTTTCATTAGCTTAGTCAAATCATGTGACAGTGGGGATCATGTCAGAAAATAATATAACAGACCCCTTCAAGCCTAGCTAAAACCTCTACATATGGTGTCAGAACACTCCCTGCAATGAGAAATTGCTTCAGTACCAAGCAAACAAACAAGCAAATAAGAAAAATCCTACAAAACCAATATGCATTAGCAGACACAAGACTACAGATTCCAAGCAGAGAGATCTCTGTGCTCCTAAATTAGATCAGACATTCTCCTTCTGTGACGACCTAGTGTGTTTCTCAAGTTTGAATCTGATGAATTCACCAACTTGCTTCTCGGCAAGGAAGCTATCTTGAGATCCAAGCTATTAGATTTAGCATTTTCTGTGAGGGGACACTTTGCCTCTCCGTACCTTGATTTCTTATTTGATTCGCGTAAAATCGATTTGAGACGAATATCTGAATAACTGAGGGACTGAGAAGCTGAGAATTGCAGAGAACTTCTTGTCACTGACTTTGAACCTTTTGTTCTTCCAACCATATCTCTCTCTGCAGCACTTTGCCTCTGGCGGCTAGCTGCAGTAGAAGTCATGAACCGAGGGAAAGAGCTTGGTGGACTTCTCTTGATTCCTTTGACAGCAACTTGCACAATTCCAGGCACCACCTTGGTATCTTCTCTGGGAGTTTCAGGAACATGTTCATTGTCTTCAGGACTTTGGTAAGAGGATAGGAAATGCTTTCTGTATTCACTTAACAGGAACTCAGCTTTCTGCACTTGATTCCTGACCTTCTGGCACTCTTCCTCTGATTCTCTCATATCATTAACAAGTTCCATAATCCTTTTCTGCCTTAGCTTGATCACTTCCTGATAAAAGACACATACCACAAATAGTCAATAAGGCTTTACTGTTGAGATCATTGATCCTAGATCATTGTTCATGAGCTTCAAGTAGGTCTACCTCTGCTAGTTCTCTACTTGTTTCGATTGCTCTGGCTCTGTTTGCAAAGCCTAGAGAACAGACTGTCTCTCCAACATCTACTTCACATGGACTAATGTGAACAAGCATCAACACCTTTGAACTGGTACCTAAAGCGGTCACAATGATTAAGAAAGTAAAAAAAAAGCCTAGATTGCAGAGAATAATAGCTTTGACTGGAATAGAAGAATATCTCCGATCGTACGATTAATATCTCTCCGAACTCGACATCTACTAAAATAGACATCCTAAAATTACTCAACGGACATCTGTTATAAAGATAGTTACCAAATGGGTAGGAAACTCCAGACTCCAGGGATCAAGCAAATGGGGTAGGTAAGCCTTAAATGCAAATACTTCGGAGCAGAAGTTTACCTAAGGAATCTTTCAGGATTTGGGTCAGCTTGCTATTTCTGCAATTAAAGTACAGACAATTGTGAGTCAAATATTCTTAAGTAGGAAAGAAGAAAGATCTCTGTTTGAGTAAATGGGGACCAATTCTAGCACTAGATATGGCAAGAATGCTCAAGAACTTGCCTGTAAGGGACATGGACTCTCTTCCTTCTTAGAGCAGCAATAACATCGCCTAAAGCAGAAAGTGAGAGATTAATGGCTCTTCCTTCATCAAGTGTTTGTCCAGTGGCCCCAGTTTTCAGCAATCGCTCACTTCCTCCAAGATCAACCATCCACAGCTTGCTCACTTCTGTTTTTCCCTTCAGAGCATCCCCATGTCGACAAATGGTGATCCTTGTTAAGCTAGAGATATACAGCTAACCAGATAAAGTTATCATCAAACTAATCATATGAACAGGTTCCAATTTTTGAAGATGACTCCAAACACCCACCAGTGCGACCTGCTTGATGTCTCATTTACATTTGTCCATGAAGTAGCTCTAGCCTTCCTCCCCTTTGCATACCACCATTTTGCTTTTGTAAAATCTGGGATTTTGATCTCTGTCAATCCTTCAATCTCCACCATCCCCTTTGGATCTGTCTGAATGTTTAGATTGCTGTAGTAAAGTCAAGCAAACCATAATGAGAAACATGCATGATATGTCCTAAAAGACTGCCAAATTCATCTCTGAGTTGTGGCTATACAAGGAAGGATTCGGGTTAACAGTGACTAACCATCTTGCTAAAACCTCATATGCTCTACTTGCCACCTTTGGAGCCAGAAGATCTCTCAAATTTCCCATATAAACCTCTAACATGCTCATCGAAAAGGTCACCGATGAGTTCTCGGATGAGCTCTTCTGAAAAAGCTCCTCAAGAGCTCGAGGAATGATTCCAGGTTGGTCACTTGTGCCATCCTGGAGAAGAACTGTTAGCCACTTATGAATAAAAGATCACAAATTTAAAAAGGTATCCATCATCATCGACAACAATAACTAATCTCTTAGCTGTATAGTAACACATCAGAAATCAGAAATCTGTCACTGACCATTGTAAATGTTTTTCCACACCCAGTTTGACCATAAGCCATTATGCATACGTTGTACCCATCAAGTGCAGATCTAAGGATTGGCTCAACCTCAGCAAAGACATCTCCTGCAGAGTTTCCTAACAGCGTAAGACTATTGCTACAGTAGCAGACAGAGAAGCCATAAAAAGAAAAACTCAGATTATTACACCAACCTTGAGAGGCAGCTTCATGAAAAACCTTATCAAACCGGTATTCCTTCCTACTACCTCCAGATCTAACCACAACCTTCTCTAACCCAAGAGAAACGGGTTCACGGATTCTTCTCTCCGCGAATGGGAATGGTCTAACTCGACAAAATACTCTAATACTGCCTGAAAAAGTAGCCAATATTTTAAAAGGACCGAACTGTTGTAAAAGAAAAACTCCATGTTTTTAGAACAGAAACAATAAAGTCACACCACCTTTAATATCGAATATCTTGTTCAACGCTTCTCTACGTTTGCTGTCCAACACCCTCTCCTTCTGTCTCAACTGCTCAATCTCCCCTGTAAGAATTATTTAGGCAAAAGAAGTCAAAACCATGAACTAAACTTCAGAATCCAAAAGCCTGCTTTGGGTTCGTCCCCAAAACTTTCAGAAACACAAAGACATCAAGAAACAAGAACGCTGCAATAGTTCAGTCCACCCAAAACAGTAGCACTTTTGTCCGACAGTGACACTTCGGAACACACAAGATTTTACCTTCTAGATTCACCATCGACTGCTCAACCTCATTCTTTCGACGTTCAGGAACCACTTTGACATTAGTGCAAATGGGAGGGAGTTGCATTGAACCCACCAACAACTCTGATTCCAACGGCAAGTTGTTGAAGTAATCTGGGTATGATGTCATAGGAGAGGATTGGAACTGGAGTGATTTCTGCTACATTGGCAACACAGCCAAAAAGATCTGTTCCTTCTCACTCGAGATGAGCATTTCTGAACTAATGAACCCCACAGAAGAAAACCCTTTTCAGGAAAAGGCAATACTGGTAACGAGAACCTAACTTCTTGCTTGAATCATACTCCTACCTAACATAGGAATAGAAAAGGTAGAAACGAAGCATGTGCTTAAGTTCTAAATAAACAGAAAAAAATGACAAAACAAACAACTAAAAACCAATCTGCACTTACTGCAACTATATAGCAAGTGACCCAATTAAAGAAACTTCAACACAGGCGTATAGGTGAAGCACCTCCAAAAAGCTTCACGCCTCATCCAATCTCAAACACCTTTATAGGAACCCAGAAACCCCCAAGATCAAGCAAAACAGCAAACCTGGAATGAAAACGACAGGAAGCAGTATTTTTTCAAAGTGAACAACCCAAGTGACAGGTGAAACACAAGACTTTAAGCAAGAAAACAAACAAGAAGTCAGACCCTAAGGGGTTGAGTTGTTTTCTTCGAGCGACCTAACTAACATAGGAGAAGCTTTGAAACAAAAGGGTTGCTTTCAATGATTGAATGTTCCATGGACCATGATTACGGAGTGCTCTGGTTCTTAGTGGTGCAGGCTTAAAGAGAGCATCATGACCAGCCAACCAATGAGAAACTAAATAAATCAATATTTTATTATTCCTTTATGATTGGTCCAGATCCATGAATGAACTGTAAAGCTTATTTTACTCCGTAGGGGAGCGTGAGGAGCGGGTGGACAAAAAGTGGGATCAAGAAGAAAATGCCTATTTCCTCCCTTCCATAGTTTGGTAATAAGGTAAATAAACAATTAACCATCTTTAACCGATTTTGGGTATGAATTAATTAAAAAATTTTAAACTAATTGGATCGTATGGGATATTGGTAATAATATAAATAATTTTACCAAATTTCAATATATGGGATAATGGTAATAATATAAATAATTTTACCAAATTTCAAGATATTAGATAATAATTATGTCTCTTAATTTATGATAAATTTGATCTTCAGTACATAAATTCGATAAATTGATTGGTCGATACACTATCTTTTATCTAACTTTAGTTTGATTTATATCAAACTAACTAATTCATCAATATATTTATGTTATATAGTATACACTAACCAAAGTAAGATGCTGTATATTGGAATAATAAAAAGAATTATAATCGACAATATTCTCTTAAGAGTTATACTAGCTCTTAATAAATGACATTTCATTGATATTAATATTAATAATAATTATTGAAATAATAAAAAATTAATTTAAATCCTTAGACAAAGATTAAATTTATCCGGTGGTATATTATGGATCGCTAATAGGGTTTTATTGATAAAAATATTAAAATTCATTAATGTTGATTAAAAGAAATTATATTATAAAAAATAAATTCGAATTTATTTCGTTTTTGCTCAACACAGCCACAGGGACATCCATCCCTTTCTGTTGACTTTGGTAGGTTTCTCCGTTTCGTAAACGGTTTCCGTTCCGTGAAGGAAGAAAGAGAAAACAAAGTCCAAAAAAGAAACCCATAAAATGTCCGTTTAGACTAAAATTTCCCCTTTTCTCCACTCCTCCCCGTCTCCCTCCACGATAACCACCAGTAGCACCTTCACCTCCAATCGATAGTACGACTTGTTTTAAATATCTATCTCTCTCCAATCAACTCTTTTTCCTCTAGCTATATCTCTTGATTCCACTCCTTCTCGGTGAGTCTATTTACACACTTAAGTTAATCCGCTTCTCTCTCTCTTGTAATCTCACTCTCCTATCTTCGCGCGATCATGTCGCCGGCTGACTGTCTATAGTTGATTATGCTGTGTTTGGTAACTTGCATAGGGTTTGGATCGCACTCGAATTGCTGTTTCCGGAAATCTGAATTCGCTAGTGGTTGTATTGTTGCTCGTACTTAAGTTTTTCGACGGTGTGGTGTTAGTCTTGCTGTATCGGTCGCGAAATTTGCTGAGATGATTAGTGTTTTGAGTGTTGCTCGGCTCGACTGTTTTTTTCTTAGTGTGAGTGCTTGTGTTGTTCGGTGGTCGGTTTGGAATTTTTTATTTTCCGGTGCATTGACTTGTGGCGTTTTCCCTTAGCTATGTATAATTTTGGTGTTTTTAGGCTTGATTTCACATACTTTTGGCGTGTTTTGACTCAATTTTTAAGTTAGGTCGTTGTTTGTGGAAAGATGATGAGAATCTTGCTTTTCTAATTTTTAAACCATGCCAGATGGAGAAATAAAAATGCTCGGAAATGGTTACTATGCCAATGCTAGTTTCCATACAATTTTTTTTGTTCGAATGGCTAGACCTATTTGTGTTTTTGTCTAGTGGAGAGCTGTGAAAAAGTTATGTTATTGGACTGGCCATGTGCTGTTATGGACAGGCAATGTCCTCCTTTTTAAATTTTTTTTTCTTGGGAGATGAATCAGTTTTAGTTGGTCTGCAATTTGTTTTAAGTTGATTTCATCCTATTGACTGATCCTGTGTTCATATATTTGTTTTAGGGTTTTTTGCAATGCACCGAGTGGGAAGTGCTGGGAACACCTCTGGTTCTGTTCGCCAGAGGAAAGAGAAGAGGCTCACCTATGTGCTGAGCAATTCTGATGATACGAAGGTAAACTAGACTTCTGGTTACTTTGATTTTAACTGTCGTTTTTTGGTGGATGTTTACAATTTCTGGGGCAAATCTTTGTGTAATATCTGCTGGTTTCTCGATGTGGAGAGGTGCATTCGTTGGTCAGACCTTTTTTTTCAGTTAGATGTGTTCGCTTCCTAGTTGAGATTCTTGCCAAATGTACTCATTATGTAGTTGCCTTACGAATATCATGTATTTCAATATAATTGATTGTCAGATTTGTTGTTTGGAAGTAGGTTTGAACACTTGAAATGGAACAGGATCTATCTTTCCAATCTGTTGCCTTGAAATCATGGAAGGGTGGAACCCACATTTTCTGCTTATTTAAAGGAGGCACTTTCTCTTTTGACGCTGTGGTTGTCTTTTTCTGTATGATTTGAATATTTGGATGAAGTACAATGTACTTGTCATGATCAAGTCAATTGCGTATTTAGTCTGTATTCTTTTCGTAAACTCACAATTGTATCTAGAGTAGCTCTGGAAATATCCTTTCGTATTCGAGTGAACATGTTTTCAGCCCCAGTAACAAGTAATGCACTAATTCCCCAATCTATTTATTTTGAATGTAAGAAAGAGTTAGCTTCTTGCCCTCAAACTCTTCTTATGCTCGCTTCATGGATTCTCCGTATTGCAATCTCCTTAGTTCTCTGTTATAAATCTTTATCACATCAAGACCAATAAGGCCTCGTGTCTGTTCCATATTCTCTCGAGCCTTGTTTGAGTTGTGTAGTTAAATAGTTTTTGTTGAATTCCTTAACATCCATTAGACAAAGTGTAGGATTCTTATAAACTTGTTTGGATTTATCAATTTTGCAGCATTCTGCTGGCATAAACTGTTTGGCAGTTTTAAAGTCATGCGTATCTGATGGGCATGATTTCATCTTTACTGGGAGTCGTGATGGGACACTGAAGAGATGGGCACTGTATGAAGATTCAGCTAGTTGTGCTGCCACGTTTGAGTCACATGTTGACTGGGTATGTTGTCCGAAGTCATACCATTTTGTCCTCTGTTTTGTGTACTCTAAATATTTTTGAGGGCCTTTTGCTTTCTATGGTGCACCACATAAAAAACCTTCCTTCTCATCAAATAAGCCTTTTATTATGGTAATTTGGGAGGATAACTTATAACCTTGGAAATTCTATCTACACTCTCATTAGTAAGATTTCTTTGCTATAAAAAGTGTGCCTGTCAAAGGCTTCCCTGTACAAGATCTTACTGACTATGCATACAAATATGCACTGTCTATCTAATTGTGCGAGATCTTATTGACTCCAAAGAGAGTGTTTGACTTTGCAGGTAAATGATGCGATTCTTGCTGGTGATAGTACCCTTGTCTCCTGCTCTTCTGATACTACTCTCAAGGTTTGTTTATTGTCACAACTTTTATGTTCTTGTGACATACTGCTTATTTTCTTTTTGATTGAGTTGCTTATGAATTAGTCAATTAATTATCTTGCTTTTTGTTGTGATGGTTAGACATGGAATTCCTTGTCTGATGGAACATGCAGCAGGACTCTCCGACAACACTCTGACTATGTCACTTGTCTTGCTTCATCCAGTAAAAATGTAATGTCTCTGCCAAATTCTCGTGGATATTATTAATTTCATGGGTGAAGGTTTTTCGGCACATTTTGTTATAAGTCCCATGTTCAGTTTGCTGAATGATGTTCTGGCATATCTGTGAAGTTGTCATTCTCTGAGCCTTTCTTAGTGTCATGTATTCTAGAGCAATATTGTTGCTTCTGGTGCCCTTGGTGGGGAGGTGTTTGTATGGGATCTTGAAGCTGCCCTGACTCCTGTCTCAAAGTCATCTGATGCAATGGAAGATGACTGTTCAAATGGTGTTAACGGTTCTGCTAAGTCATTGCCCATGACAAGTTTACGTACCATTAACTCAAGCAACAGCATTACTGCACAAACGACTCCTACTAATGGCTATATACCAATTTCTGCTAAAGGCCACAAGGAGTCTGTTTATGCACTGGCAATGAATGACAGTGGAACCATTCTCGTTTCAGGAGGCACTGAGAAGGTATATTCCTATATTCTTTGTTCATATGTTGTTATCGTTGGCAAAATTAAGAATATTATATCAGTGGTTTTCCAACCATGTAGACATACATAATTTTGGAAAATAATTATACCTGATTGCAAGTTAAAAGATATCTATATCTTGTGTTGATTCCTCTAGATTATTCGTGTTTGGGACCCAAGAACTGGTTCAAAGACTATGAAGTTAAGAGGGCATACTGACAACATTAGAGCTCTCCTTTTGGATTCTACAGGCAGGTTGGTTGATTGCGTCTGGTGTTAGTTATAACTGTATGAGCTCAGATTTTATTTATTTTACTTTTAGCTATTTTCAGTTCAATTTAAATTTGGTTTATGAATTTCATTGGAGGTTTTGATCATTGTACCTATTAACACTTTTGGCTTGGAGACCATGTGGGATCTATTATGCTCTCTCCCTCATCTTTATTTTATGGGTTTTTTAAAAGCAGAAACCAATTCATGTTTGAGATGAACTAAGCTTCACCCATGTATAGTAATTAGAAGAAAGCATCATAAAGTGTTAATATCGGTTGTATATATCTGTGGTTGCGTGCATGAATATGTGTATATATATTCAATTCCTCTGCAGTTTATTTTTATAAGCCTTTATATGGAACTTCTGTAAGATACTGTGCCATTTCCATGGTATTAGGAGTTTAAAGGATGCTATTGGATAGTACTGCTCTTTCTTTTAAGCTGTTTGATCACTCGTTTATTTCTTGTTTTGTGATCATTTATTCCTAGGAGTAACAGGATGTTAATTCTTTTATGCAGGTTTTGCTTATCAGGATCTTCTGATTCTATGATCAGGTGCTTATCTGCCTCACATATTTTGCTCCATGGTTTTGTAATTCTAACTCTAATGTCTGAAATGGCTATGGTAATTGCTTTAATTTTGTATGGATCATTTTGAAGGCTATGGGATCTTGGACAACAGCGCTGTGTGCATTCCTATTCCGTGCATACAGATTCTGTCTGGGCCCTTGCTAGCAATTCAACATTCAGTCATGTTTACAGTGGTGGGAGGGACCTTTCTGTGAGTCAATTTCTTATGAAGCCTCGCTAATGCAAAATTTCCCCTTTTTTTCGCAAATTGTTAAAGGCTGATTCTGTTTTTATGCTCAGTTATACTTGACAGACCTGTCTACGAGAGACAGCATATTACTTTGCAATGAAGAGCATCCAATTGTTCAATTGGCATTTCATGATGATAATATATGGACGGCGACAACGGATTCTTGGGTCCATAAATGGCCTGCTGATGCTCGGAGTCCACAGAAGGTCTTTCAAAGAGGTGGTTCTTTCATGGCAGGAAATTTGTCATTTTCAAGGGCAAGAATCTCCTTGGAAGGATCTACTCCAGTAAGTGAGGTTTAGAGCTTTTTGATTCATGCAAGGCTATCATGTGCAATTGGTTGTTCTGGAAAGACCCATATCTTTTCGCATGTATGCTTTGCGTTTTGCGACAATTCCTTTCAGATTTTAAGATTCATTATAAAGTAGCATGGGGGGTGTTTTTGGTTCCTATTGACCTAGCCAATTTTCTTAATCCTATATATGGTGATAGATTTGGACTATTTGACTTACTGAATTTTTGTCAATTCCTTTTAGTTTTATGAATGATTTGTTCACTCCATAATTTGCTTCAGAGTGGGATATGTTACCTCTTTCTGCTTACTATGATAAGTAAACTTTCTTATTCCTTTATTGGTGAACTACTTGGCATGTTTTCCATAGGTTCCTGTCTATAAAGAACCTACATATACGATTCCTGGAACTCCAGCAATTGTGCAGCATGAAATTTTAAATAACAGAAGGCATGTGTTGACTAAGGTATACCTTTGTCATATTTGCTGGTTGTAGCTCTAAATTTCACGGTTTCATTGGAAAAACAGTAATTGTGAATCTGTTTGTCTTGGCTGTTTCTATTATAGGACACTGCTGGTTCGGTGAAGCTGTGGGAAATTACCAGGGGAATTGTAATTGAGGACTATGGGAAGGTTTCATTTATTTTTCCTTTTTTCTTTTTGAATTTAGAGATTTCGCTTTTGTACTGTCTTCTTTATATGTGCAATATATTTGATTGATTATGTATGTTTGTAGACGAGCAAAAACCAGCATTTTTCATACTTCTAACTCTGTTATCGGTTTTTGGAAAGGTGTCTTTTGAGGAGAAGAAAGAACAACTGTTTGAAATGGTATGAGCATATGTTTGGTGTTATTGTAAAGTTATAGGATGGGGTGTAATAACCATTATTTCCTCTGTGCTCTAGGTAAGCATTCCTGCATGGTTCACCATGGACACCAGTCTTGGAAGCTTGTCCATACATTTGGACACTCCACAATGCTTTTCTGCGGAGATGTATTCAGCAGATCTTAATATAGCAGGGAAACCTGAGGATGATAAGGTAATAGTTTACTTCTGTGTTTGTAAGCTGCATAAGCCTTCGGAGGGAAGCAACATGCTTTCAATTGTAGATGATTCTTAAATGCTATGTGGGCTTCCTTGGAATTCCTTTTGAGATGAAAAGAACTTTATAACTTCCATAAAATTGGATTTTCCTTGGGAAAAATATCAGTTAATGTCTTTTGATTGGAAATAAACCTCTAATAAAAATGGATGTGCATGGGTTCATTACCATGCACGGTCTTTGTCACTGTAAGAATAAATGGTAAACATCTATTTTTGTGAGGCCATATTAGTTTTCTTATCACTTGGTTTGCATTGAGTCATGGTCAACAGGTTAATCTAGCTCGTGAAACCCTTAAAGGTCTACTGTCTCATTGGTTGGCCAAAAGGAGGCATAGGCTTGGCTCTCAAGCTTCAGCCAATGGGGATATTTCATCTGGAAAGGATATTACTGCTAGAAGCCTTGCCAATTCCAGAATTGAGGTAGATGGTGGTGCTGAAAATGACTCCATGGTGCATCCTCCATTTCAATTTTCGACAGATTCTCCTCCATCAATTGTTACTGAAGGTTCTCAAGGAGGCCCATGGAGAAAGAAAATTACAGATTTAGATGGAACTGAGGATGAAAAGGACCTCCCATGGTGGTGTTTAGACTGTGTATTGAATAACCGCTTGCCTCCAAGAGAAAATACAAAGTATTTCTCTATTTATTTGCTTTTTCACTGAATTAAGACTTGTTTGATAGTTTTGAGGAATCATATGCTTATTGAACTGTGTACCTCTGTAGCCAACATGTTGTGGAACCTCGTTCCTTCCTTTTTAGTGTGTTATGCTTCCCATAGTCACTGCATCTGTTGAACAATCAATGTCTTATATTTCTGTTCCATCTAAGAAGGTGGTTGTAGACTAATGAAACGGTTTTATTTGTGCAGATGCAGCTTTTATTTGCATCCATGTGAAGGCTCAGGTGTCCAAATTCTAACTCAGGGCAAACTAAGTGCACCTCGTATTCTGAGGATACACAAAGTAAGCTTTGTTTTATCATTTAAATAAAGGAATAAATTGATGGCTTTTGTTTTTTTTAAGAATTTCACGATAAAGATACCAGTTTCCATGTGTGAGAATTACTTTCAATTGATTTTTTTGGATATTTCTTCATTTTGATTAATAATAAACTATGTTCTGCTCTGTGTCAATAGGAGTGAGAGACAACATTTCTTCTTTTTGATTAATAATAAACAATGTTCTGCTCCGTGTCTATTGGATTTGTTCATAAGTTTCAGTCTTTATACTCCACTCATTGCTCCCACACCTAAAAGGACTCCTTGGTTTGTGTGTTTAACAGTGTTGATTCACTTTGCTGTTCTGTTATTTTTTTCATCTGACTAACCGTTAGTGTTTGTTTCTCTTGAACTTTATTTACCTTAAATTTGTTTTCAAAAATAAAATTTGTTTTCAAAAATGGACCTTGACTCCTTGTTAGCAAAGTTGCTCAGGTGTCTGTTTTATTCTCTCTCTCTACTCCTCTTTTCTTGACTTGACTTTACACAAAGTGTTGGCAATGCTGAGAAGTTGCCTACTTTCTTGGAGGTCAAAATGTTCGTTCTCTGAAAATCTCATGTTTTAGTGCGTCCATTTGTGAATTTGGAGTTGGTGATCTGGTTTATGATTTTGGGACTCTTTTGAAAGTCAATAATGCATTCATAATATGGTAAATGTTAATTTCATAGTTTTGGGATGCCTCTGGATGTTTGAAGGATTCACTGTTACTGATGGGATTATGTTACCTGGTTTATGTAGGTTGTCAATTATGTAGTAGAAAAGATGGTCCTTGACAAGCCTGTGGATAATGCAAATCCCAACGGAACATTTGCTCCTGGACTTGGTGGACAGTTGCCAGTACCAGGGGATGGATCTTTTCGAACTGGATTTAAACCTTGGCAAAAGCTTAAGCCTTCCGTTGAGATCCTATGCAATAATCAGGTGAATTTGATTTGTGTTTGGCATAGAAATTCTTTTAAAAGGCATTGCAATTGCACTCGGTCACATGTTTTGCACAAGGATTTATTTAGACGGGTATAACGGTTTCTAATATTCTAGATGTTGGATCCCTTGCATGATCTTGTTGCTGATGCTCCAGTCTTTTAATTGGACATTTTAACAGCTTGATTCACACTCAGTCTGAGGATAACATTCAGAGTTTCATAACTGTCTTAAGTAATATGATGAGCAACTTCAACAAGAAAGTATTTATAGAATTGAAAATATGCAATATTTATGTGTGGATTGTACCGGAAGATTATATCTGTTGGATGATAGATGGTTTACTCCCATCACAAAAATTCCTTAAATATATGATTCAATTTCTGAGGCCTGAGGGAACTACTTTCCATTCACATCAAAGTTTTTGACTAATTTGTTAGCATTTTAATTCTGCTAGTGATATCATTACCCACTGGAGTGAAACAAAATAAGAATGCCAGGAGGTTGCATCCAGTGTGGGCCAAACTATCTTAACTTTGAACATCTTTCTCTGACTTATCTAAGTTTTATTTTTTCTTTTTAAATTATGTTTTGCTGCCTTTTTCTAATTTTGATCAGCCTTAGTTCATATACAAGTATTATTTTTATATGATGACGGGATTCACTTGTGTTTTATTTTTCTTATGCATGTCTATACTTGTATTGAATGTTCTTGTTAAACTTAGATATTAAAGTACAATTTGGAGTCTGACCAACTGTTTGTCTTCTGTTAATTGACATTTTCGTATATTTTACAGGTATTGTCCCCTGATATGAGCTTAGCCACTGTACGGGCTTATGTTTGGAAGAAACCTGAGGATCTAGTCCTTAATTATAGAGTGGGTCAGGGAAGGTGACTCCATACGACTTAGAGCAGGTAATTGTTTAGTGTGGTCGCTGAAAGCTCACTGTTGTGTTTTTGTTTTTATTCTTTAATTAATGCCATCCTCCGAGGTAAAATCTTTTTGATTTGGGAACATCAAATCAATCCACATTGTTACATCCGGTGCCCAGCTGATGATTGTTCACATTCTATCCGCTACTACTTTTTATATGAGGAGGTAGATTGTTTATGTGGAGAATGGAAAAGTAATATAGTTATTGATTGCAACAAAATACTAATATGATGTCAGAGTGTTAGCTTTATTCCTGAAGGACCATTATATTCACTATTCAGATGCACCATTAGAGGGCTAATTTTAGACGTGTTTCAGTTCATACTTTGAATTTTTTTATGTTCTGAGAACAAATGGTTTGTCTTGTTTCAGGCTGGTTTCTTTTTCATTGGTCGCAGGTCGAGTTGTTTACCTGAGACTAAAAGGTTATGCTAAAATGTTTGGAATCAAATGATTCTCCTGATGGCGTTTGCCTTGATGAGACAGGCATTGATCCTTGTAAATGTCGGAAACCAGTTGTTCTGCTGATATCTGAGGCTATTCTCCGGCCATTACTTGGCTTTTCATTTCCTTGGACAGTAAATTTTGAGCACTGACTGTTTCTTCGTCCAAGCTATTTTGGGCAGACACAATATCGACGGTCAGGTGAGCAGGTCTACTTGTGGCAATGGAGTTGTCAGAAGCAAGTCTAGGAACACTCTAAAGAGAGGTGCTAAATTAGAGTTATGATGCCGAAAGCCTTGTAGATTTGAATTGTTCGTACAGTAGATTAGATAGCATAGAAACGCTGGCATGAAGGTGGGTGGGTTTTTTTTTTTTTTTAAATTAGATTATTGGAAATAATACAATACCCAATTGTTTCGAAGCAACCATTCTATATATGCCCGCAGTTTTTGCACTTGTTATCATTCAACATGTTTTTTTTCTTGTAGGATTTTCTGTGGTGTGATTAGATTGGCCACAGACAGATTGTAGGGAGTAACTTCACCAGCCAAAAACTTGTAAGCAAATGGGTAACACGTACTTGTAAATTCAACTTTTCTCGTAGAGTATGCTTGTTTGTTCAATGTTCTTTGTGCACCCACGATCCTTCTCATATATGCACAACCTTGAAAGAGGTTGCATTTTATTTTTGGTATATAGTGGAGTGATTGACTGCATAGAACTGTGCAGTAAAAAGAAAACAATTAAATAATAATAACTTCCTCCAGTTTGAAACTGTGACTGAAGGCGAATAAATTATACTCTCGTCATTGATTAGATCCCTTCAAATGTAGTATCTCCTCCAGATATATTTGTATCAGTTTGCCCTAAGAAATCCAGAAAAAGATAGAAATAAGAAACCTGATTTTGATACAGTAGACATGAATCAGACCCTTGTTCTGAGCTTGCTTGAATATGATTATTCCTAGCATATAAAGACTGCACCAATGAATGGTTAAGTTTTTTTTTTTTGAATAATAAAGAATATATGGCAGTCAATAACCATAATAATTTTTTTCATGGCTTTGATCATCCAATTTTTATTTTCAAGATCTAATTCAAGACCATGAGTTGGGTATAGTATCACATCTAATTCAAAATGTATGGTTATTTTTAATAAATATATTTTTTATATCTTGGTTTCTTGGGATAAATCCTGTTTTGGTTAATCCAATTTTTGGAATTGGTCTGGTGTTTTTAACTAGTCGGATTCTACTTGATGTTGGGTTGGTGTTTATTTCCAAATACAACAGCTACGTTTGAATGGAAATTAAGTTGTTTCTTCGATTGATCTATTCATTAAATTTTACAATAAATTGACAATAATGCCCACCATGAAGGTACAATGAGACACCAATTCTACCAACTTCATCGAAACAAACAGGTCCCTTATAGTTAACAATTTGTTCATTTTCTTTTGGCCTTGTAGTTTGTAATGGACCTCGTCTACTAAGAAGCCCAAAGAGAAATCATATTTTAGTTAATGTTCATCTTTGTTGTTTGAGTGTAAGGTGGAGTTGAACCTTCACTAAGAATTGGCTAAAAATCAATGTGTCATCTATTGTATAGTATATATTAGAAATCTCAATTATACTCTTGAATTACATGTCCTTTAGTGGGCTACAAAAATGTAAACTTAAATTTTCCGCGTTTGTAAACTTAAATTTTCCGCGTTTGTAACCTTACATGTCCTTCAAATTTTCACTTGCTGCATTCATCCTCATTTCAAGACTCTTGATGTTCTAAAAAACTCATTTTTTTTCTCTCAACGTTGCCTCAAACTCTCTATTTGTTATCTTCATTGTTGTTGCTGGTAACCGAGTTGATTAAGGGTCTGATAGTAATGTCCTCTCCGTAAAAGAAGTGATAACCTCGAATTGCATGCAAGGTCCCCTACGCACGACACACTGAGGACTAGATATGTCTACCTCATCATTGTGCTTCAGATGCGTTTGATTGTGTATTTGATTGATGGATGTGTACAGTTTCGTTATTGTGTCATTACAATAATTGAGGATATAACCCACTTTTATTCTATATTTATTATTCAAAATTTGAATTTTATAATTTATGCTTCAATGATATTTTTAATACGAACTTAATGGTTTTGTCGAACATGCATTTCGAATTGAATCTAACAGCGGCTTTTCCTATTAAACTAATATACTCTAAGAGAATATAGTATGACGTATACTATTATAATAATTTTATATTGTATGTCTATAAATTTTATGAATAGTCATAATTTTTTCATTATAGAGCGGAAAAACCTGAATGAAACTTAGGTTATAGTATTCATTTTAATCGAAATTAAAAAATGACAACTCTTGTAATTGATATCGAGATATTCTTTTATTTTTAATAAAAAAAATCGTAATGGGCTTTTAGTAAAAATTACGAATTATGGGGTGCTCAATGGAGCGAGACGTGGCAGGCTGGCAGCCCAGCGAGCCATGCGTTACGTTTCGTTGAAGCCTTCCTCTAATTTGGTAACGGCCAAGATCTTGACACGATGCTATCTATCTCTATATTGACTCATTTTCGTTCTTTTTCCTTTTCCTTTCGTTTTCCTCCAAATGAAAGGACCTTATTATTGTTTAATTAAAGATTGCTACAGTTCCTCTCATCCCCTCTTTCTTTTAACGTCTTAGCCATTGGGTTATCTATATATTAATTTATAATTATATATATATATATATATATATATAATATTACAAATTAATTTAATAAAAAATAACTATATTATTAACTTTACATATACCTATGATATGTTATCTATATTTGAGAATTTTATGTGATATTATTATTGATGTAAAATTTAAATTGTAACTATTATCTGGTCATTAATAAGTGTAGAAAAAATCCATTAAGATGCATCCAAACTTATAAATTAAAGGAAATCATTATAGTCAATCAGTATAATGTGTGATACCGAATGATTTAATTAAACAAATCAAGTAAGATTGTTATATTATATAATATGAGTATAACATAATTTTTTACTAGAATCTAAAATGTCAGTTTTAAGCTGTGAAAAGAAAAAAATTCTATCTCGAATGGTTCACTTTCTTTTCTAGTGACTCTTGTCATGGGAGTTGATTAACAACATGAAAAAAAAAAATTCAATTTTAGATATATTAATTTATTTTAAAATTAATATAATAAATATTTATTTATTTTTATTTCTGATTCCGATTATGACAATTCAGTGAAAGTATATTAGGCAGGGGTGGATCCACACTGATGCTGTTTCTTGATAAGGACACCAATGGTGGGAAGTGCATGAAAAGACACCATTATTAACCATAAAAAATCATGAAATGAAAAGGCATTTGTCTTCCTTTTTTTTCCCTGTTAGGCATTTATGTCCAATGCAATTTTACCTGATGAGTTCTTTATGTGTCACCACGCTTTACCATCTTTAGAGTATTATTACGCCATGATTACCATGTATAGATACCAAAGGTGAGGAAATAATGGAAACAGGTCGGTAGGACCTGGGGCAAAAAGAGGTAAACTACAAAGAACATAATTGCACTTGCATAAATTGTTATTTTCATGTACTCTTCCTTTTTCCTGGGATTTCTTATCTTCACCATTCTGTTGTCAATTTGTCACATTCAGCTTTCCATTACCTGTCGTGAGAGATGGGAAGTCTAGCAATAACGTGTTCCAGAAGATACAAAGAGACTTCATTTAGCTTCTCTTCTTCGTCTGGTGTGTTTTTACGCAGTAATCAGACTCTTACGGTCAGATGAGTCTGGTGTGTTCTGTTGATTTGTTTTTTAAGTGCTAGTTAGCGAACTGAAGTTGTGAAGAGATCGTGCGTTCTCAGTTAATTCGTAGTGCTTTTTCACGTTTCTTAAGTTGGTCAGTTGGTGAAAGCTTCCAGAGGCTGCCAAATTTACATGTAATAGTGTCGCAAGCGTGTCTTGTTAGCTTTGTACTTGGGCCTTTTGAAGCTGGCGTTACCTTTTCAAGTTGCAGACTGCTTGGGATTGCTTCTAAACCCGATGGCAACTATGGTTAACTTCTGTATTTCGCCTTATGTTCCATTTAGTTCAACGACTAAGCCTCGTTTTCGTGTAAGAGCTCAAAGCATAGGTGGTGGTGATTCAACTGTTCTGTCATCTGATTCGACCAGTGTAAACGGGACACCATTCACTGGAAAGAAGGAAAAGAATGGAGCACTGAATGGAGGAGTTGGAGAGAAAGAAAAGAGGGAAGTTTTGGTCGATGGAGGGAACGGGAGGCTAAAGACCAGAGTTGACAAAAGGTTGGAGAAAGATGGTGTTTCTAAAGATTTGGCAGTTTTGTGGGACGATGGGTATGGGACAATAACTGTGAAGGATTATTTTGATGGTGCCAAGGAGATGACAAAACCTGATGGCGGACCACCCAGGTGGTTCTGCCCTGTTGAGTGTGGCCAGCCTTTAAAAGATTCTCCAGTTCTTCTGTTTTGTCCTGGTAATTCTTGATTCTCTGTGGCAAAGTTTAGATCTTTGATACAGGTTCTTCCCATTGGGGCTTTATAACTAGTAGATGGAATGTTTTTGCAGTCGAGGAGTCTTCATTTGGTACAACATTTTGCTAGCTAAGATTTCTGATGCTCTGAAGGGTTTCTTTTATATATATGCAGGGCTAGATGGTGTTGGTTTGGGCCTTACTCTGCATCACAAAGCTCTTGGGAAGTAAGTTCCGTTGCCTCTAACTTCATTACAAGCGTGAGAGTTCTTATCTAGCTAGATGACCTATCAAATTATTGATTCATGGTCTTTTCTCATCTTGCTCCTGTTACTGTCTATAGACCGTGTCAGTGTATAGTTTCTGGGAATTATGTACCTTTTACTTTGTGCTGACCATTTTTCGGTCTGTTACTTTTTGTCTCAGCTAAACAAGTTTTGGCAAATGCAGGGTGTTTGAAGTTCGATGCCTTCATATTCCAGTGCATGATCGAACATCGTTTGAAGGTTTGTCTCAGAAAGTCTGAAAATTTTTTGTTGATTATTCGATTATTAAACTTTCCCATGTTTCTGTAGAGAATACTGTATGAAAATGGTTTTTGGCGGTAGAAATCTGTGTCATGTTGTTCTTTCGATAAGGAATTTATCACCTGACAGTAACTTAATGGGATTTTCCCATATGAAGGATTGGTCAAGCTGGTGGAAGAAACAGTGAGGAGTGAGCATGGTATATCTCCAAATAAGCCAATTTACCTCATAGGGGATTCATTTGGAGGATGTTTAGCTCTTGCAGTAGCTGCTCGTAATCCTAACATCGATCTCGTCCTCGTACTAGCCAATCCAGGTCAGTTACATATTGTGTATTAATTTGTTCAATTTACATGTTCTTGGTGACTTTTTGATTCAAGTCCCATCTGTGATACTTGAGACATAGTCTGACATTTTCACTTTTATTTTAGCTACATCTTTTGGCAGGTCACAGCTTCAACCATTGCTCCCTCTTCTGGATGCTTTACCTGATCAATTACATGTTACAGTCCCCTATCTCCTTAGCTGTGTAATGGGTAAGTTATCTGTTGATTTCCTATGCTCATACTGCTTTTACACTTGCGTAGAGTATGAATCAGTTCTCAATATACCTTCCAGTAACTTTCAAAATCTTTGAAAAATCAACAGATGAGCAAGATTCAAGGATTTCCCACGTTCTGAGTAGAAAAGCTTTTCTACTTGCTCATTTGACATAAATGTTTTAGCTGTTGGCTTTCCAATTTCATATTGCATTGGAGTTTCTAATTCCTATTCTTGTATTGTCAGGTAATCCAATGAAAATGGCAATGGTTGATATTGAGCATCGGCTTCCTAGTTTGGTACAAATGGAGAAGCTATCCCGCAATCTTACTGCTTTGCTACCTTATCTCTCTGTAAGAAATGAAGAGCACTGAGCTATCTCTTCTTCTTCTTTTTTCACTTTTTAGTTCATTCTAATTGATAAAATACATGGTGATCAAATGATTATGTAAGAACTCAATTCCGTATCATTACAATATATCCCTCAGACACAATATGCTTTCTAGATAGTGAAGCACCCTCTAACTGGATATTGTAATGCCCTGTAGAAGTTAACAATAGAGACTGAGGCATTGATTCGTAAATCCCAAGTTGGTGACAATATTCTCAAGCTTTCTGCATTTTCTAGTTCAGTCAACTTTTCCAATTTCAATGTGGTTACTTCAGGGGCCAGAATTGGTTTCACTTCATTTATGCTATCATATGCAACAGAAATACACACCCGAAATTGGCTATTGTGTACAGTGTGGCTAAGGAACAAATTTTCTTTTCAGGGTTTGTCTGATATCGTTCCTAAAGAAACTCTTCTCTGGAAGTTGAAACTGCTCAAATCAGCTGCTGCTTATACTAACTCCCGGCTTCATGCTGTCAAAGCGGAAGTGCTAGTACTCTCCAGGTACTTGTTCTCCATAGACTTTCCATTTAGAACATTTCCAGCTATGTGTTATTTTTTTTTATAAAGTTTATGGATTTGGTTTGAGATGCCTCATACAATTCGTACCAAACTAATATTTTGGGTTGCAGTGGCCAGGATTATATGCTTCCTAGTGAAGATGAAGCTCAACGTCTGAAAACTTCATTAGAGAATTGCAAAGTTCGTTTATTCAAGGATAATGGACATACCATTTTATTGGTAGGTGCTCTGTCCTTATTATCATCATTATCATAATCTTGACTGACCAGGATCAGTTTCCTTATTTAATGATCTATGCTAATTTCTTGTTCCCCAATTTTGGATTGGATGATACTGAAGAGGGTATTCATCCCTTTCGTTACTCATTTGAGAAATCTCTATTCAATACAAACTCCTTGTGCATTAACCTTACTCATTTTGTGATGGTTCAGGAGGATGGCATTAATTTGCTAACCATAATTAAAGGTACTAACAAGTATCGTCGATCGAGGAGAAAAGATTTTGTATCAGACTTTGTGCCGCCGAGCAAGTCGGAGTTCCGACGAGCATTTGATGAAGAAGCTGGGTAATTCAGCAGAATTTATCTGTAGTTTTCTGTATGCTTGTGGAAGTTCCAACTTAAGATCATTCACCGAAGGCTTTCTGTTTGAGGCACAGACAGGCTAATGTATTACACTCAAATGATTGTTCAGGTTATTGAACTTTGCTACTGGTTCTGCTATGTTCTCCACTCTGGATGATGGAAAGATAGTGAGAGGTCTTGATGGGGTACCAAATGAAGGTCCTGTCTTATTAGTTGGCTATCATATGCTGATGGGACTTGAACTTTACTCCCTTGTTGAAGAATTCCTCAAGGAGAAGAATATTGTGCCTCGTGGTCTGGCCCATCCCGTGTTGTTTGCAGGGAATTTGGAGGGTTCATCTACTGAATTTTCTCAATATGATTGGATGAAAGTGATGGGTGCAGTACCTGTCACTGGAAGCAATCTTTTTAAATTGCTTTCAGCAAATTCGCATGTACTTCTTTATCCAGGAGGAGCACGGGAAGCACTTCATTACAAGGTAGGCCAGTTTATTGTTTCAATTTGAATCAACCTCCTTCAGAAGACAAGAAATCAAGCATAGGAAAACGTAATAGTATACTCATTGATTTATCTGAATGACATTCTGAAAGTTCCGGTTTCTTTCAGGGAGAAAAATACAAGTTATTTTGGCCCGATCAACAAGAATTTGTCAGAATGGCAGCAAAGTTTGGAGCCACAATTGTACCATTTGGAACTGTAGGAGAAGATGATCTGGCAGAGGTAAGCTTGCATTTGTTTTGCACTTGATAATTATTTTATGCTTCTTTCAATTTTCTCCTCTTATGTGGATTTTGCAGCTTGTTCTTGATTACAACGACTTGATGAGAATTCCTATACTCAATGATTATATCAGAGATATTCAGCGCAATTCCGTAAGGATAAGGTGAACAATATGTAACTACACTTTCTGCAATAAGAGCAAGTAAGGTTTACCCTATTCTGTAGATTTTACTCTGACAGAAATAAATGCAATATGATGATAGGG
This sequence comes from Passiflora organensis, assembly GCA_019739055.1. Lineage (NCBI taxonomy): Eukaryota > Viridiplantae > Streptophyta > Magnoliopsida > Malpighiales > Passifloraceae > Passiflora > Passiflora organensis. The sequence continues at coordinate 97,716 of JAEPBF010000244.1, read as the reverse complement.
ATGAATCAAAAGGAGAGGTTGCCAATCAAGAGCTCTTTATCCCAGGCCTTTTACCGAAGTTACCAGGCCGATGTTATTACCTGTTCGGTAAGCCTATCGAGACCAAAGGAAGGGAGGAGGAGATACTGAAAGACAAAGAAAAGGCTAGTCAGTTATACTTGAAGACAAAGTCTGAAGTTGAACATTGCATTAGCTACTTGTTAGAGAAGCGAGAGGAGGATCCTTTCAGGAATGTGATTGATAGGACAGTGTATCGAGCATTGTATTCTCCTGTGAGTGAAGTTCCTGCATTTGACCCTTGAAAGATTACAGACATTCATTCATCAAACATTGATTCTATACCTATGCAAATAAATGAAATGCAGTATTGGTTGTATGGTATCCTGATTGTTGAAAATCAGTGAAAGAAAAAGCTTTAAGAACTCGGAAAAAATGAAAGAAAGAATGAAATTCGAAACTCGTGACACCCGTTATGCAGCTCCGCGATCAATGATAGAGACACTGATATGATCTAACAATGCACATACAGTTAGTTGACTTTATGTAAGTCTTATCACTCTAGGTGATATGTCATTCGGTCTCTGGATAATTCACTGATCAATCTCTCTGGACGATGCCGATCAATCTGCTTTGACACGCCATTCAGGCATTCAATATCGTATGACTCGATCTTTCATAATTTGGACAAAATATATTATATACATTATTTTTGGGACAAACATACTTCATATATTTCATCTTTACAAAGGCAATCCCTGGATGAAAGCGTTACTTACAACTATGAACGAATGGATTTCTATTTCCATTGCATCATTGTAGATATTTTCAAGCAAATGTCTCTCTATTAACAATTGCTCAGTTGAGACATCATTTCAAGATGTAGAGCTTACTGAGATCTCTTGTTGCAGGGGTGAGCTTGGTTGGTCTTGATGCAAAGGGACGACCAGCCGATGCAAGCGCTGTAGAACAACTATAAGCTGTGAAAATGACGGACGCAGGTTTGGTTCTCTGGAGAAATGAGAAAAGATAAGGTCAGCAACTGAACTAGATTCATAAGTTAGCAAGTTTAGCGAACGTCCAACTTACGTCTGCCAACATTCCAGAATTATCCTGGCAACTGAAGGATCAACTTCCTTGGGGATTTCAAGGCGACGGTTCTGAAATCCAACTGCACCCACGACTTGCATGGGGTTCATTCCACTCCAAGGCAATCTCAATGTTGCAAGCTCCCAGAGGATGATTCCGAAGCTGTACACATCACATCTGCATAACATTTATAGAAGAGTTTTATGTTAGTCTGGAAGTCCTGAAAATTCGTCCCGGCTGCCAGCCAGGATTGTCTGTATGTATACCATTTCTTATTAGTTAGAAAAAGAGTAAATAGTTAACTCAGGACTAGTTGAAAATGAATTCAGTAACTGATGATGCAATTCCACAATAGTTAACTCACTTCTCATTGGAGGGTTCATTTCGAAGAACTTCCGGTGCCATCCACTCGGGCTAAAATGCCAAAGGCAACTAAATTAGAGACATACACCAGGTATAACGCATGTTTAAAAGAAGGATATTAACAGAAACCAAGACTACTAATTCAAAACTAATTTACATATATGCAAAAGACTAGGTATGCACCGTTCCAGCAGTTGATTTTGATGACAGAAAGGTATTATGCTTCAAGCGTGATAGACCAAAATCAGAAACCTGCAAATTCAAATAAGAGTAAGACTACTATTTGAAGCTCAATTACTGTTCCGGCTTAAAGGAAACAAGCATGGTCTTCTAAAAAGATGAAAGGGTCACTAATAAACACCTGGGTTAGATTTTGAATAGGCAAATCACATGTCATCACATCCACAACAAAATGGCCTAAGTGTCAGCTAGTCTAAGTGAAGTTTTTCAAGCATCAAGCAAGAGTAGAAGACTAGATTAATTTTGATGTTTCAGTGCTACGATTGATCTGGGTTCACTATTTAAACTCAGGAATCATTATTGTACTCCCAAACTCAAAGTTTGACCAGTTGGATGCAAAGAAGTTAACGTAATCCTAGTACCGGGTGCAAGTTTGAGTTCGAGCGCAATTACAAATTCATAACCATATAACATATGTGAGCATAAGTTTAAGGCAGTTCACATAACACTTGAGAATAAAAAAGTTCAAAAGGCCATGGCCACATTTTACTCACAAGAGTAATTAGCAAATAGTGTCAGTGAGTTACAAATGAGGAAAATGTTCTGGACAAGAACGGTCATAGGCATCCCAAGACCTAATACCAATAGATTTAATTACACTAATTTCAATTACACTAATAGCATACTTTTATGCATGTCAAAAACTGGAGATATTAATCAGTGACATAAAACATATCTGAAAGTAACAAATGAGTAAAAAGAACGAAGATGATATGTAATAACAAAAAGAGGGTATTATACTTTGACATTCCAGTTTCTATCAACCAAAAGATTTGGTGACTTCAAATCACGGTGAACAATTGTTGGTGTGCTGGAATGCAAGCAATTCATACCTCTTGCCTGCAACAGAAAGCAAGATTTGAGACACTAGATAATGCAAAAGTAGATTCAGGCAAAATGATTGATATTATACCACATCTAGAGCCATCTTTATCCTTTGCTTCTCATCAATTTGACATTGCGGACGGTGAAGAATCCGATACAGGCTTCCTCTAGAAAGCCAAATAAGCATTCAGATAACATTCAGTTGAAACACTTTTTAACCGTACCATTACATACAGGTAAATGAAGTCCCACAAGATAACTAGAATTTTCAGCTATCAGAGACAGAGACTATAATAAAGAAAAATGATATGTCAATGAAACATAGGCATATGGTTATACCTTGGGAGAAACTCAGTGATGATAGAGAGATTTGGAGGGCGGGTAACAGCACCCATGAAAAGAACTACATTTGGATGATGCAATCTACGCATTATTCGCACCTTGTATTAATGAGCAAAAAACAAAACAATCAGTCATTTTAGACTGCATTGAATTGAAGTTCCATTTCTATGTCATATAATGAAGACAATATTCTTATTAAGTAGAAATAAATGAAACAAAAAGATACCAGAACGTTATAATGTAGATGTCAACAAGATACCAGAACTAAATAAATTTTGTTATTTCCCCTTTCTTCTGAATAATTTATAGTGGTTTTAACCATGATTAACTGCAAAGCCAAATAATTTACACTCTGTTTTCCCAGTGCGAAGAAATCTGCCAGTGCTAAAAGATAAATCTTTGCTTACTTCTCTTCTGAATTCATCCAAAGCAGCACCAGAAAAATCTTGGTCTAAAAGCTTCTTCACAGCAACTTCCTGTCAGTTCACCAAAAATCGATCAGCCAAAAGACAATCAAATCATAAACAAAAACGATGAAAGCAGCATAATAGTAATAAAATTGATAATAATAATAAAGCCACAATATTTTCATAGCTCATTAATTTAGTATGCAGTGAAGAGAGTGACAGAACATTGCAATTACCGTTCCATTCCAATCGGCATGGTAGACCTCTCCATAAGAACCTGTAAACATAATCTATTATGAGCGTTTGTGATAGATATGGCACATGACCATAAAAGAAATGTTCCCACAACAGTGAGTACTGTAGCATAATGCCAACTCTTTTAAAATAAGTATAAATTCAACCCGTGTTCTAAAATAAGAAAGCCTTAGATGTCATACTTCAACGAAAATGTCATGAGAAACACTAAAATGAAACAAGAATAAGATTTTTAATATTGTTTCAGAGTTGGCAGAATTTGGTCAAAAAATGAATGAAGAAAAACCTAGAATTTTGACAGAATAACAGGCGTACTTATCGTATTGGCAGAACTAGAAGAAGATTCAAACAAAGAAAAGGCTATAATTTTACAATATTGACAGATGATTGGCCATGATGAGAAATGTTTGTATGTGTCATTGTGTGGATATCAAACAGAGTATTCATTTTTGCTGGGAGCAATCAAAGCTTATGCCCCATTTTCAGCATCTCTATGCATAAGCATGCACAAATATAAGGGAAATGCCCCCTACATGCTCGTCTATTAGCAGACACAGACACATAAGACATGCCAAGAAACATAACAAATTACAAACAGCAACAGCAATATAGACATGTGACCTGCTTATAGCATTACCTAATCCAATCCTTTCGCCAAGCACCAAATCCTCCCAGCGAGTTTCATCACCGACATCAACATCATCAAATAGAAGGTCACGCCTGTTAATGCTGGAACCAACAGATGAACTAGGAGTTTCTGTTTCCTTTAGTTCAAGATTGATTCCCATAAAGCTGTCATATGCACTCTTCCTACGATCATCACAACCTATTTCATTTTTTTCAGGTTGTTTAATCATGGCATCTTGAAAATCTTTCACCTCTCTGGAATTTTCTTCTCTAAAATTGGAGCTTACATCTTCAACAAAGGGCAAGCTACAAGACTGATCAGCAGATGCTGATGCTAAACCATTGTCACTGGCAAAATTATTTGTCTCACTATTTCTGACAGATGGATTTGGTTTATCTGATGACTTGAATCCTGGAGAATGTGTCTTTTCAGACATAGTAGAGCTGGTAGAAGCCAGGGAAGACTTATTATAATTACTTTGTTGACGATTAATTCTTGGGAGGAGACCCTCCATATAATTATAATCCTTTTTCCCAGGGACCTCATTGTTAGCATATCGGTTCTTCCACAACAACGGGGAAGGTAGTCGGTCAGGAACGGGATTATTTTTCAGGCCTTGAAACCTCTCAACCTTAGTCTCTGTCAACTTGTTGTGCATGAAACCTTTTCCAGTTCCTTTGATCTGGAATGGATTAAGATCTGCAAAGAGGTTATTAGAATCCTCCATGCCATTCTGACCATTTTGACTGTTCGGAACTATGTTAATATTTGGGCGCGTACCATCACCAATTGCATGACCAGCATGATTCCGTTTGTAGAAAGGGTTTCCAGTCGCCAAAGAGGATATGTGATCCACTTGACTAGGAGGCGCCAACTTATTGCTGGCACCAGTATCACTACTGGAACTAACAAATGAAGGCAAGGATGCTCGATTTTCTGGTGAACATGAGATTCCACCCAAAGGAAAAGAACCATTGGCGGAAGAGCTCTGAGCAGTACCCTCATCAGGAAATGGCTTCAGTCTAGAGAACATAACTCCAGAGTCATCAGGAAATGGCTTCGATGAAGTATTTTTTGCACTCGGAATATCAGCAGGTATCAGCGTTCCAGGAGCTGCCATGAGATCAACCAAAAATTCTCTGAAGATTAAAAGAAATAAAATTAATATTTTGAGAGGGAAAATGAAATCAAAAACTGGTTTCATCTACAAACCAAAATCACAACCAACGACACATATACAAAGACAAACATAAACACAAGAAAAAATTAGTAAAAGCACTAAAAATATAAAAAAAGGACGAATGAATGTATCCTTCATAATCATGTGGCCAGTGATGTTCAATTTTGCTGATTATGAAGTTGAACTGGAATGGGAACGCAAAAGTGAGGGAAAAAAGGAACTCTTCCAAATTTTAGAGATGAATGGAATAATATTAAAAACAAGAGAGCATCACAAGCAGCAGGTATGATTCAACTCCTTTACAAGTATTGCGAGTGATTTAAAAGTTAACAACCAATTAACCATCTAACAATGACATGGGACAACCTTTCATCCTCCAACTTTATTATGTTCACAGCATCATCCTCACAACCAGTGTAATGACTGCCTTTCACCAGCCGACAAGGTAATTTTATAGTGTCAGCCAAAACCTACAAACAATTACAATCGAGTTAATGAATAGAAGCTTCATGCCTCAAAATCAGTCCATCAGAGCATATAGGCAAGGAAAAGAAACAGCAGAAGGAAAAGACTCCAATTAGATACAAAATTAACCTTGAAAAGTAAAGCTCGATGCCGAGATAAACCAATATTTACAGACCCAATAGGCAAAACGCTCGTGTGAAGAGACATCCTTAACTCTGTGCTTCTTTCTATCCATCTAGCCACAATCACACTAGCATCCTTTACAGGTCCACCCATATGTTCTGTGACAAGTTCAGCAAGCTGCTTTACCAAACTGCCAATAGCTGTAAAATCTAATGCTATGCACTGTGCAAATTGCATTAGCTCTTCCAAGGTAGGATCAATTGTTCGGTTGACAACTACTGCTTCAATGCCAGAAGTCCCAGGATTTGTTTCTAGATCAGAGAGGGATGGCATTTTTCCTTGGTGAGCTGAACTTGCAGAGAATACATCATAAAAACCATCCATCACTTTCTCCTCATAATCAAGCACATTATATTCCTGGAACAAAATAAGACAACAGTCCAGCAGGTAATGCAAGCAAAATGAAATCAAACATAATAAAAACACAAGCATTCAATGGTTCCTTGAATGAAGACATGAATGGCCCAAAGTGTCATGCATTTCTGGAAAGTCACTCAGCATTGTTTAACTTGACTCAGCATGACTGAAGCAACTTATAGCAAAATCAAGCTTTAATTACCATTAAATGAACCAAAAGCTTAATAAATCTAGTATGATCTTCATAGATAATATGAATCACCAAAAGAAAAAACCCTAATACCTCACAATCTCTTGCCCGTAGGATCCAAAGAGGTTTGGACTCAATATTGAGTTAAAATATAGTGAAAGAACAAGATAGCCAAACTCCATCCTATGTGGGTAGTTTAGAAATTAGATTGTGCTACATATATTAACAACAGCCTCCAATTTCATTTTTTTAAAAAAAAAAAACTCTCTTAGGAAATATAACTGTGGAAAATCACAAGGAGATAAGAATTATTTGAAGGTTGTATACCAGAAAAAAGACTAAAACTGTCTCAAGAAGTTTTCTTTTGCAGGACTCAAGATGAAACAAAGGATCCCTACATTGCTTTTAGTCCAGAAAATGGTGAGGGATAAGAAACCCTCCGTTGATTTGCCGATGAGATATAGTATGATGAGTTGGGATTATTTCCAAATCTCAAACCTTATAAAAAAAAACTCCGTAAATTCAAATATATCCCCCATTTTCTCGAAGTTCTGCAGTCACTGGATCGAAAATCGCTCAAACCTTCAGTACGGATAATGAAAAAACCCCACATAACCAAGCTCAGTCACCTTAAAATTCCCACAAATTCAACCCCAACATTACATACAAATCCAAAACTGCAAATATCAGTCACTACGAACAGAAAACCCTAAAGAAAATAACCACAAAATATAGTTGAGCAATTCTGCTGGAAAACTCACCCAATAGTACCTCGACAAGGCCTCAGCCGCCGCCTCCCCCTTCTCCCGCTCCGTTTCAACCCGATTATAATGATGTCGATTCTGATTACTGTTACCATTACCAGTAGCAGTCTTACTATTACCATTTCCACTTTTAACACCCAAGCTCAGCAAAGTAGCAGCCCGAATCTGATCGGTCTCCGAATCCCCTCTATATTCCGAATTCGACACGCTGATCGCCATTGCCAGCTGCATCTGAAAGTCCTCCTCCGACTTGAAGTAGTCCGTTAGTCCACTGTCAGTAGCACCACTGGTAGCCGTCGTCGCCGTTCCCGCAGTCGCCCCAGGGTTGGGCGCGGGAGACGTATGTGCCGAAGGCACAGAGGCAGCAGTCGCGGTTGACAAAGAAGATGCAGCTCCCGCTCCTGCTCCTGCTGACGCTGCCGCTGATGACGATGATGATGAGGAGGAGGAAGAAGAGGGAGTTTCGTTGGAGGATCGGTGATGATGCAGCTTTTTGAAAATGCTCTTCATTTGATTCGCTTAGATTTCGATGACCGTGTTTTCTTTTCCGGTTCCTGTTTGGTGCACACGCCACACAGAGGAAGAATGAAGAAGAAGGAGAAGAAGGAGAATAAGGAAATGAAAAAGTAAAAAGAGAGAAATTGCGAGGAAATTTGTTTGGGGACCCGGAGGGAAAACTTAACGGGGTGTACTTACAATACCTGTTGGGGGTATTACTGTAAAACGCCATGTGTTGGGTAGTGTTCCGACTTCTGAGTCTCCGGGTTTTGCTTTGTTTGGGTGTTAAATTGGCTTAAAAGGGCGGGGTTTTGGACGTAATTACGTATTTGACACCGATGATGTGTCAATTAAGACGTTGACTTATTGCTGACTGACTTTGATCGGACGAATGGGCTTGGAATGTTTCTATTGGTCTGGAGAGTAATTATTTTCATAACATAAGATAATTAGATTTTAATTTTAATTTAAAATTACAAATTACAATTTTTTTATATATTTGAAAGAATGAATAAATGGAATCAATTATATAATATATTTATATACGTAAAATTCTAAAAGCCTTCGCCTAGACTGAGTCAAAATCTATGCTATAGGCTAAGAATCATCCATGCGTAGTCATGCACGCAAATCTCTCCATGTCTCAACCTCTGACCCTTACGTAAAGGTAGGCATATATATATATGGGGAGACGCAGACAACCCCTTTGAATCCTAACATCAGGCGAAGGAAAGGGAGAGGAAGAGGAAAGAAAAGGGAAAATGAGCCAACAGCAGCTACGAAGGCCAGAAGAACCCATAAAGTATGGGGAGGTGTTTTCTGTGGAAGGTGAGCTTGCAGAGAAGGTTGTGGCGCCCAGAGATGCAGCATTGATGCAGACAGCGGAGAATGCATTGACGGGTCAGACACAGAAGGGTGGTGCAGCTGCAGCTATGCAATCTGCTGCAATGAGGAATGAGGCAGCAGGGTTTGTTGGTCACAGGGACATGAATGTTGTCGTTGATGATGATGATGATAATGATCGAGGTGTGAGTGTCGTAGAGAGTGATATGCCTCGAAGGGGTACGATCAGAGAAAATATTGACGGACAGGTTATTTTTTTGTTATTTTTTATGATATCGGGATGAATGAATTTTACCATTCAACTATATTGTTCGAGTTTTATTTTTTGTTATATATGATAGTTAGATTTGATCGAGAAAAAGCTCAGGGATCATGATCATATTGGTTGTGGTATGTAGGTGGTAAGGAAGATGAACCTGAGGGAACAATTGGAGTCGTCGACTGTTCAACTTGACAAAGAAGAGGGTGGGATCACCATTGGTGAAGCACTTGAAGCTACTGCCTTAACAGCTGGGAAGAAGCCTGTTGAATGGAGTGATGCAGCAGCCATTCAAGCAGCTGAAGTAAGAGCTACTGGTCGCAACACTATTGCTCCAGGAGGTGTTGCAGCTGCAGCACAGTCGGCTGCTAACCTCAACGCTAGAACTACAAATGATCTAGACAAGACCACGATAGCTGATGTTCTTGCGGTAATTCTTATTATCGACGGTGAATATCTTTTTATTAAAAAAAATATGTATAGAGTCATGTTCTTCTAGGATTAAGGTAGTCATTAACCAACATGGCTTAAGATTACTTAGGTTCTAAGCCACGTCAAATTTTGTCCCAGGATGCAACTAAAAGGCTATCCAAGGACAGGCCGGCGACAAGAAAAGATGCTGAAGGGGTGACTGTTGCAGAGATGAGGAATGATCCATATCTCACCACACACCCGGCAGGAGTAGCAGCTTCTGTGGCTGCTGCTGCTAGGGTCAACTGGGCCAACAGCAAGGACAAACAGTAAACACCCTGGTCCTTTTAACATGGGTACTAATTTCTTTGCGGCTGTAAGAACTCAGAATGCCTTTGTGTTTGATGTGTTCTGTTTCAGTGTTCCTCTGGTTCTGTATTTTGAATCCTTAATTGCTTCATTGTCTATATTTTTTTAAAATTAAAAAGATATCCATAATCGTAATGACTAATCCCCCTCTCTTATATTGTAAGTATGCTTCATGGTTTATATTATATTATTTTATTTCCAATACGGTCTGGAATTTCCTTAAACCATGGTTCGAATTCCCTTGAGCATCATGTTCACGATTCGAATCCCAATGAATACAGATATAACAGACAAAGCTGGAAAGATGTTCTCATTGTATTAAAATATAATTCGGAATCTAGAAAGAGATTAATCTTATGACTGGTAAAAATACTCTTCATGATGAATCAACAGAGAATGGTTTCAAGGATCAGCGGGAGACTGATCAATGGTCATGTTTTCTGCTTCATGCCTGATTGACTCAAACAGCTTGGAGGACAAGTATCGCTCCCCAGAACTGGAGAAGACCACCTGCAAGTAAAAGCAAAATAAATGAAAAAGTGACTGGAAATTTGCAGATTAGGAGCTTACAATATTCTTGAAAAGAGCATGAAATTGTTAATAGCATCTGTGCAGCAGATCCTACTGTGCTCAAGAAGAACAGAAAGATGAGTTTCAGGAGAACAAAGAAAAGTTGGTTCAACTTACTACGATGAGCTTTCCTGCATTTTCTGGTCTTTTGGCCAATCTCAGAGCTGCAGCTGTCACAGCACCGGATGATATCCCCACCTGAGGATGAGCAGCAACATCTTATCATGTTCATTCAAAATGGAGAATGACGACTAAACTGAAATGGGTAGTGAATTCACCAGCAATCCTTCTTTCAAAGCTACCAGCTTGGCAGTTTCCATGGCATCCTCACTTGAGACCTATAACCCAATCACACATTGGAAAATCGGAAAAGAGTAAAGACAATCCAATATGATATTGCATCCAAGATTCTACGCATACACTTATATCCGGACCTGTTAAGTTCAAACATAACAGAGTTGGCCAGAAGCCAATGAAGAGCATGGTGAAAGTTAGACTTACAGGAATAACCTCATCAATTATATTGAGATCCAAGACAGGAGGAACAACATCATCCGAACCAAGTCCTTCAATGAGATGCATGCCTTCAACAAAACAACTAGCTATATAAAGTTTGGAAACAGTAAAACAGAACCTTGAATGCATTTTTTAACTGAATTACAGAACTTTGTGGTGATATTCCGCATGTCTGGCTATACAGGCAGAGTGGAATCAAGAACATACCGGGTTTTCCTCCACTCAGGACTGCACTTTCTGCTGGCTCTACACCATAAACCTAGATGTGAAAGAGAGACCATTATATACAGGATATGATCATTATAACAAGGGAACAGCAGGATCTTCATACAGTACAAAAGACTGAAAAAAAAAACCTTAATTTCTGGATTCTGCTCCTTCAAGAATTTTCCTATACCAGTCAAGGTACCACCACTCCCTATCCCAACAACCAGGGCATCAACCTTTCCTCCTGAGTCTTTCCATATCTCTGGACCAGTTGTTTCATAATGAATCTACATCAAACAAAGCTGAAGGTTACCTCATAATCCTTCAGGCTACCGATTGGACTAGAAACATTCAACAAGAAGACACCTTCGGATTAGCAGGATTTTCCATCTGCTGAAGCATGTAACCATTTGGTGTGGTGTTTAGTATCTCTTCAGCCTTCTTCAAAGCTGCTTGATAGCCTTTGGATACATCTGTGAGACATAACTCAGCTCCAAAAGCACGCAAGACAATTCTTTTCTCGAGACTCTTAGAAGCTGGCATGATTATGATAACCTTGTAACCCTTTGCTGCAGCAACTGATGCCAATGAAATGCCGGTGTTACCACTAGAAAGCTCAATGAGAACAGTCTAGGGGCAATTTAACAAGCATACCCAGAAAAAAAAAACTGCAAGTTTTTAGTGTGGTAGTACAGGAAAAAGGTCAAGGGAAACTCTTCAGAGTTCAAATATTAACCTTTCCTGGTGTGATCAAGCCCTTATCTTCAGCATCTTTGATCATACTATAAGCAATCCTGAAGATCAGAAAAGATGAATCGACTGTGTTTATTTCGAGATAAAAAATCAATCTGCAGCAGCAACAGGTTTGAATCCAAGTTTATAAACCTGTCTTTAACACTACAACTGGGTCCCATATTCTCGAGCTTGGCAGCGACACGGCCAACACAACCATCTGAGATGTTGTCTAGATATACCATGGGGGTGTTTCCTATTAACTGCAAATGTCAGTAGAATGGAAGAGGTCCATCAGTAGGCAATTATTGTCGCTCAACACCATTTTTGAAGTGGACAAACTTGACAGTAAGAAGAATTACTTCAGTTACATCTTTCTTGATTGCGCGTTTGACCTCCATTCTACCTGAAACTCTGCAATAAACAAGTGAAAAGGCTGTATGCCAACAATTCTGGAAGAAGAATGCAACTTACCAAAACTACTACGTTTGTCCTTCATGAATGAGGGAGAAAAACAAAAATATGGATAATCAGAGCTCCAATGGTTAGATATTTTTTAAGGTCCTTTGGCTCTAGTTGGAAAAAACACATAATTAACTTCAGTGCATCAGTTCTATTTTTTTTTTGAAAAAGAATAAATCTGGAATAAAAAGGTAAGGAAACCCAAAATCTTCATTATCCCAATGACCCAAAAGGGTCAATGGTGTTTCAGAAGAAAAGCTTCCAGGCAATGCTTAACAGGATGATAAAAACTTTGTATGCTTCAACCTCTCAAAGAAACCACCAACAGCTCAAACCTAATGATATGTTTTTTTAAAAAAAAAAACTCAGGATCTGTTTACCAATGAAGAGCATAAAAAACAAGCCTAAAACTTTCATGAATTATAGTGTTTCTGCTAGAAGAGATATACGACCACTTTAATTTAATTTCCAGAACTCACACCAGTCACTGATGTCATGAACCCAGACAGTTCCTTTTAATCTTTCTTCCAGAGAACACACTTGACTTTCATGTTAGTTCTCATCACTGCCTAATGGTAGCTATAAAAATGTAACCACGAGCATAAAATTTTGCAGTAATTCTTATGAAAAAGATAAAACAATTGACTAACATAAGAAAATCACAGAACAGATGTATATATTAATAAGAAAACGACAGAACAGATATGGTAGAAAACTAACCAGGGAGTCGTTTCAAATGTTATATTTTGAAGAAGATGAGGAATGTGACCACAGGAATCTGAGTTTGAAGTGCAAACATATATATATATATCCTATGAAGAAGTGGAAGTCTGCCATAATTATGTGGGGTCTCAGTTGACGTCTCGAGTCAAGCATGTCAAGTTTGAATTCTAAGTTTTGCAGTATAGATATTCGGTCATTGCTTCCAAGTGCTCTAAGACTAATGGGTACAGGTTACAAGAGGGTAACGTTCAAACGACCCATATGAATTAATTTGTTACTCGATTTCTTTAATCATTTAAGAAGATTTTGACGCTCTATGCCTATACAATACTTGATCTACGAACTTGGTCAGGGGCCGCGCGTACGCAGGCCCCCGCTTCCACAAATTATGACGTAGGCTCTCCCAACTTGGGGAGACCTTACGCCTGCACCCACCCTAAGTGCAATGGGCGTCACAGGCCTAGGCCATGGGCCTTCTTGAACACCCATTGACCCCGTCCAGGTAAGTATGTTGCAATGGGTTTCGAGCTCTCAATTTATAGTTCACAAATAGGCTGGTACTTACATTCCAGCGATGTGGGACAAATGTTCAAGTGGGGATTGGCAAAGTATTATATTGAAAAATTTTGCCTTCATCAATGCCACAGGTTTACACTTTGACATTGAAATGCCTGCAAGTATCAGTGTTATCTCTTACGCCTCTTCTGGTCAGCTAAAATAAAAACAAGGAAAATGATACTTATGATAATGTAAAGGCATAATTAATGCTTAGTCTCCCCTGAAGTAATCTATCAAGGGTGCTGGGTTTCTGTTTTTGCACTATTCTAACGGATTCTAAAACCTTTGTCTTCCAAGCCATTCTCTTATGATGTCTTCTTGAGTTTCAGTGGGGAAGAGCTTCAATGTGTTCATGACGATCAGAAAAAAGCGATCCACAGGTCTAAGATTTTGATAATTGTGTCATCCAGAAACTATGGTTTTACCAGATGATGTTTACGATAGCTAATGATGATCTGCAGAAAAACTTTAAGACCGATGGTTTTCTCCACATTTTATGATTTTGATTCGTTAGATATATGATAGTGATATACAATATATTGTGTTTTTCTTTTCTAAGTTACTGGTTTAAAACGGGATATATGAAAATTATATTTATTGAAAATGGTTCCATACTTAAAAGATAAGATTCTGTGTTAGATTCCGAACAAATAAATTTAGATGGTCGAATGGTCGAATCATGAAAAAAAAATTATGAGTGGAATACTGTTTTGGTGGTCACTCTCGATATATGTTCATATCCGGAGGATTCGAATTGTATTAAAAGAAGTGCAACTAGTTGTTTCCTGCAGAAGAAGAAAAACTAAAAAACCAAGAGTCTGGTTTCCTCCACTAGTATGGAAGACGAAGGTTTTTCATCAGGCTTCAACTAATGGCCATGGCTTCTGCTTCGTGCCTGAGTGGCTCAAACAACTAGGATGATAAATATCGCTCCCCAGCACTGGCAAATAGCACCTGTAGGCAAGTTTCTAGCTAAATGTAGTTGGCAAGTTCCTTACACTTGACAGGTTATTGACAGGCTTTGAACCAACTTACAACTATGAGTTTCCCACTGTTTTCAGGTCTCTTTGCTAGCCTCATCTCTGCAGCTGCGGTTGCACCAGAGGATATCCCTACCTGATCAAGACCATTTGATACATGATGAACAGAAAAAATAACCCAAGTTAGAGTATGTTCTAGTAGGTAAGATTTGCTTGATCAAGCTTGAAAAAGGCGTGTGGCAGTACCATCAAACCCTCTTTCAGAGCCAGCAGCCTAGCTGTACTTACAGCTTCCTCACTTGATACCTGAAAAAAGCAGCAATTGCATAACAGCTGAGCGAATGAATATCTGTGCTGCCAATTGTAATAGAATAACAACAACAGCAATGACAATGCTTGATTCCCGTAATCCGGTCCTTAAAAGGACGTGAACAAGCAGAGATCCTGTTGAGAAATCTCAGAACCGAGTTGTTTCTTGAAAACAAGAAGGTAAATTTGGTTTCAGAAATATACATACTCGTTCAGTCTTGTTGGACTAGGACGTGACAATTATGGTAAGCAACTGAAGCAGATGCATAATTATCAATAGCCATTGAAACCCAATTTGTAGAAACACTTACCTGAACAATTCCATCCAGCAAGTTAGTATCCATA
Source organism: Passiflora organensis (assembly GCA_019739055.1). Lineage (NCBI taxonomy): Eukaryota > Viridiplantae > Streptophyta > Magnoliopsida > Malpighiales > Passifloraceae > Passiflora > Passiflora organensis. The sequence goes on along the minus strand of JAEPBF010000244.1, from coordinate 82,649 downwards.
ACACTGTAGATTTCACCAGGCCCCATACCCTGTATCAGATGCGGGCCTTTGATATGTGCAGCAAGCAACATTTAGGAACTTCACAGTTAGAATGATTCAAGAGTAAAATGAGGACATTCTTCAGGTAAGAACAATAAAAGCTGCTGAACCATTTATATCATTCGGCATCTGCATAAGAAACGATAACTCACCATGTTTTCCTCCGCTCAAAACAGCACTCTCTGTTGGTTCTACAGCATACACCTAGGCACATACAGAAAGTAGCATACCATCATTGTCCTATCAGAGCAGCTAGCATTCCCTGAATATGTCTAGCTAAGACCCTCCATCCCTTTGTGTTCATGTGTGATGTAAAGTACTGTTCCCAAGATTAAACATAAGAAAACAACAAGAGGAAAATCTTAATATCAGGATTCTTCTCCTTGAGGTATCTGCCAACACCAGTCACAGTACCACCAGTCCCAACCCCAATAACTACAGCGTCAACTTTCCCTCCTGAGTCCATCCATATCTCTGGACCTGTGGTTTGGAAATGGATCTATGCAAATAACAGGAGAAAACAATGCCATAAGAACTTCCAAGTTTCAGAAACATTGGAATGTGGAAAAACAAACCAACCTGTGGATTGGAAGGATTTTCAGTTTGCCGAAGTATATAGCCATTCGGTGTATTTCGAAGTATCTCTTCTGCCTTGGCATAAACACCAACATAGGAAGTGGCAGGATCAGTGAGGTGGAGCTCAGCCCCAAAAGCTAATTGCACAATCCTTCTTTCAAGACTCACTGAAGATGGCATGACTACAATGACTTTGTAACCCTTTGCAGCACCAATGGCTGCAAGTCCAATGCCCGTGTTACCACCTGTGCCCTCGATAAGGACACTCTTCAGCCAATCAAGAGTTCATTGTTAGCTCAAATGATGAGAGAAGAAATGTAATTCTGGATGTTCTGGTAACAGTACGTGTCATCACTTTGTTACTAACCTTCCCAGGAGCAATCAGACCCTTGTCTTCAGCATCTTTGATCATGCTGAACGCAATTCTGCTTGTTTGAAAATGATGAGAAATGACGAGGTTATACTTCTAGTAGAAGAAAATATGAAAATCCATGACCTGAAAAAGAAAAAGAAACTCGTGAAAACTATCAACTCCCTTGCCTGTCTTTGACGCTGCAAAAAGGTCCCATTGTTTCTAGCTTAGCAGCAACACGAGCCACACAACCATCCGCGATGTTATTAAGATACACCATCGGGGTATTGCCTATTAACTGCTTAGCAAGAGATGATCATTTTTAAGACAAAGATGAGACATGAAAAGAGCAAGCAGACACAGGGACATGCTAACTCGGTAACATCCTTCTTGATCTTGCACTTGCCCTCCATTCTCTTCTAAAAAGGTCTACATGAGAAAACAATACAATTAAACAGAAGGTTGAGAAAAACTTTGAGAAGGGAAACAGGAATCATAAATGGTGAAGGAGACAGAAGAAAGGCTACCAGTTAGCACAATTTGAAATGGAACCACCAGAGTTTAACTATTTTCAGAAGTGCATGACCATAAACTATTACCATAAAATAGAATATTCCATTATCACCTGCTTTCATGTTGAACACATGCTGCATAGAAGGTCTCACCTACCATTAACACATGGTTCCACTTGGACTAATATCTCACCTACCATTAACACATGATTCCAATTTGACAAAATCCTTGGATGAAAAAAAAGACAGACAGAATGTTTAGAGCTTCTGAAAAGGTGATCCTCAATTCAATGCAGCCACAGCTTTGCAATAATCAGGAGCATCTGATGCTGTTAAGATGGATGAAAACTTTTGCTACAGGGAAAATTGTAGAATAGGAGGAGTTGGATGAGTAAAGCCAGCCGCAAGAATATTGGGTCCAACAAAGAGAGGGAGTAAACTACAACCACTAGAATTAAGCTGATTAATTGATTAACTATTTGATCATAATTATCAAGTCGGAATCCTCTATTTTCGTTTTCCAAACTGTATTTTCATGTATTACAAGCAGTTCTCAAAATTACACGAAATTTAAAGAGCTGGCCTCGTTTCTTAGTCTGTTGAAGCAGCCTTTGAATTTCCATTCCACTTGCAAACGCAGACTATTCACCCTTCTGCACATCATATTTCATGCCTGTAGCTGGATCAGTACGAACCAGCTCGGCTCCAAATGCACGAAAAACCATTCTTCTTCCAGACTCATTGAAGAAGGCATGGTAATCATAAGCTTGTAGCCTATTGGAAGCTGCCATGAACGCCAGTATGTCCACTTGTAGACTCAAACAGGACACTTCATCATTAACGAGAAAACCATGTCAACGTAAAATTTGTTTCAAGACTTGCTGTACTATAAAAATGTCAACTCGGCTGTAATGATCTGTTCCTTCACGATTTAATCAAAAGATTTCCTTTTACTTTTTGGGTGATAGTGGAAACAAGTTGGGTTTAAACCATATTTTGGTATCATTTTCGCATCATTAATTCTTATCTGTGCAGCCAAGATTGAAACTTTATTCTGCTAGTCAGTTGTCAGACCAAAGTCATCCAAAAACACTCAGCTTTTGTACTTACCTCTTTTATCGACTAATGATAATTTTTTAATTAGTTTATTTAACAAACAAAATTTTGTAAACTGATACATATAAATATTTCCAAAAAATAACATGTAATTTATGTCATGATTTATTTCCAAATAGAACTTTTAATTTTAAGTATATGATATAATTCATATAATCTTTTAATTAATCCTGATCTAAGGTGAAAAAATAATAAAATATTATGAAAATAATGGAGAAAAAATTGTAAATAAATCGTATAAATTAAATTAATAATGGGTAATTCATTCATCCTAAAACATCAACAACCGCTACAATAAATACACCGAATGGCTAGCCATCCGCCCTGTTGTTTCGTACGGAAAAGGGCATTCTTGTCCATTTCGCTCTCCCTCTTGCTTTCTAGTTTCAACCTTCTCCCACCGCAGGCAAAGCCAAGCTCAGATCTCCACGCGATCGAAACTGGAACTAGGGAGGCTGTATGGGTGTCCCGGCGTTTTATAGGTGGCTCGCTGACCGCTACCCGCTAGCGATCGTCGACGTTGTGGAACAAGAGCCCGGACCAGACGGTAAACCTGTTGATGTCTCAAAACCTAATCCTAACGGCCTCGAGTATGATAATTTGTATCTGGACATGAACGGCATCATCCATCCCTGCTTCCACCCTGAGGGGAAGGTAATTTCTACTGTTATCGTGTTTCACACTTTCGTGTTGCAGCACGCGACTTAACTCCTATATTAGAGAAATGTAATTTTTACTATCAAAGCTGAATTCCTTCCAGAATCGAAAGTGTTTGTTGCATTTTTACCAAATGTAGTTCTCTAATCATGTTTCTATGGAGCTAAGTTTGTGCTTTGTTTGTCCGTTGAAGCATAATCCCGGGCTAAGGATGTGTTTGTAGCACTATGATCACAACAATAGGTGTGAAATATTATGCAGCACATGAAAATAAAAGTTCAATCTCTAGTAAATGCACATGGTGTTTAGCTCTAGATGCGCTTGATATGTCACCCTATTCTTCGTGTCTTGCAGAAAGTGTTTTCTGTTTGTTGTTTATTTTTTTAATTGGCAGAATGTTCTGTTGCTCCTGATTCTTTTATTGCAGCCCGCACCAGCCACTTATGATATTGTTTTCAAAGCAATTTTTGATTACATTGATCATTTGTTCTCAATGGTACGCCCCAGAAAGCTTCTTTTTATGGCAATTGGTAAGCTACGAATCAGATCTTTTCCTCAGTTTCTATATCCATTTTTCTGATCTGGGGCAAAACCGTATAATATTGTAATCTTTAGATGGGGTTGCACCAAGAGCTAAAATGAATCAACAACGTTCTCGGCGCTTTAGGGCTGCTAAAGATGCAGCTGAAAAGGTTAGATTTTTAGGACATTTTGATATCTGCCTTTTGTGGTAATTGCTAAGCTGTCACTCTTATTTTTATGGTTCAGGAAGCCGAAGAGAAAAGGTTGAAAGAAGAATTTGAAGCAAAGCTCAGTCTATTATCTGCTCAAGAAAAGCCAGAGACCTCAGATTCAAATGTCATCACTCCTGGCACTCAATTTATGGCAGTTCTCTCTGTTGCACTTCAATATTACATACAGACCAGGATGAACAACAATTCTGGCTGGTGTGATACAAAGGTATGACTGGCACTATCCATTTTACTTTTCTCGTGTTTTAGATTAGACCATTCCTTCGCTGTGGATTAATCCCTTCTGCACTTTGTTTTTACACACATCTGGCTATCAGGATGCTTTGTTTCTTTAATTTTCTTATGCGGCTACATTGGGTGATTATTTGAAGGTTATTCTTTCGGATGCAAATGCTCCTGGTGAGGGAGAGCACAAAATCATGAAGTACATTAGATTACAACGCAACCTTCCTGGTTTCAACCCTAACACCAGGCATTGTCTTTATGGACTGGTAGTGTTCCCTACTTTATGGCTTTCATTTTTTTTCTAAGTCTTACAATTTTCTTTTCATTTTATGTCATTTGGTCGTAATTAATGTCCTTGTTATAATTTTAATAGGATGCTGATTTGATTATGCTCTCATTGGCTACACATGAGGTTCACTTCTCAATACTAAGAGAGGTTGGTCGCTTGTATGACTATGACTTCTGCATGTTATAACCCATTTTGTTCTAGCATCGTAGTTTTATTATGCATCTTTTCTGTATAGATGGTCATATTTCCTGGGCAACAAGAGAAATGTTTTCAATGTGGTAAAGCTGGTCATGTAGCTGCTGACTGTCGTGTCAAGTCAGGAGATGGACCTTTGGATTGGAATGTTGATGATACTCCAATTCACAAGAAGAAATACCAGGTAAGTGAACGAGCATCCTAACTTTAATTCTCCTTGTATAATTGTTTTATTATTCTAACTTACTTTCTGATTAATCAGTTCCTCAACATTTGGGTATTGCGAGAATATTTGCAGTACGAGTTGGCCATTCCAAACCCTCCCTTTGAAATCAACTTTGAGCGAATAGTGGATGATTTCGTGTTTCTATGTTTTTTTGTTGGCAATGACTTTCTTCCACATATGCCAACCTTGGAGATCAGGGAGGTATGTTGGAAGCTAGCAAGAGTTGCTATATTACAATCATGGGTTTTGCTTTTATTGAACCACTCATTTTCTCTAGCTGTCAAACTCTTGCTTCAAATGTCTTTTCTCTTTTTTGGAAGTTTATCTCCAGGCTTGTTTCACTCTTTATTTCCTTATGAAATTTTATTCAACTATGGATGATATAGATTCCATACTTTAATATTTAAAAATTTTGGTTTGTGATGATTTTTATTTAATTGTTTTATCTCTTTGTAGATTGCCTTGTATTTAATTGCCATGAATTTCTTTTTTTCTCCAGGGTGCCATAAACTTACTGATGCACATATACAGAAGGGAGTTTTCTGCAATGGGTGGTTATCTTACTGATGCGGGTGAGGTAATTCTATAACACTTCTGTCAGCCAGTGTTCTGCAAATGGTTCTCTTCTCTCAGCTTATCTTTTATGCATTTAAATTTCTTTTTGAAGTTGGTGAACTCCTTCACCAACAACCAAATTGTAATTCATCAAGTATCAGTTCTTAGAGATCAATTCCTTTGTTTGATTTTACTTATGCAGTTTACTATTTTATTGTTGAATGTACTGTGTTGGTCTTCCATGATGGATTTTAGTAGCATTTTGTTCTAGCTGATGAAATTAATTGATGTGCTCACACCAATTGTTTTACTTTTTTAGGTTTTCCTTGATAAAGTAGAGCATTTTATCCAGTCTGTTGCTGTTTATGAAGAGCAAATCTTTCAGAAGAGAGTACGCATACAGCAGGTAGTAATGAATATTCCTTTCCTCACTGACAGTGACTTGAGATGGCGAGAATGGTTCATTGTCCGTTCTAATGCATGTGATTCTATTAAAATGTTTCCAGATAGAAAGAAGATAATTCTTTATTGGTTGTTATACTCATATGATAGAATTTGAGTTCTGAAGCCCAAATTCAAGCCTGTCCCCCCTAGTTAAATGCTAAACTTTACCTATTTATGACTATTGAATTGCCCTTAATTATGCTTTGTCCATGCTATCTGGAGCCGGGAACTTTGTTCTGCACTGTGCTGCACTGTGCTGCACTGTGCTGCTTATGTATTCTCTTTTTTATCTTAACAAGCAACATGTTAGAGAAAAGCACATCAATACTATAATAACATTTACTTCACCATCGGTGATGACATTGGCTCTTAATTCTGCCCATTTCTGCCTGAACTATCTTCATCTGTGTCTTTAGGAAGTAGGTATGATCTACAAACTTTCTCTTGAACTTTTCCTGCTCGACACAAGAAATTCATGTTTGCTTGCTCAATAATCCTCTGAATGTGTGAGGGATAGTTAGAATGTGACAGATGTTGTATCATACTGTGTTTTGTAGATCAGCTTATATTCCCCCTAGGTGACACCATGAACTAGTTGTCACTTTTAAATTCACTTGTATGTATATCTTCCTTTCTCAGCTCATTTTTGAGATATGTAGACATGAATATGCTTGTGGGACTGTATGCATGGTACTGTGTTTTTGTTTTTATTCATATGCACCTGGGGAAGGAAAGAAAAAATGTCAGACAGTTTTTTTTTATCAACTCATTTTTAGGCTATGGAGAATAATGAGGAGAGACTTAGGGCCAGAAGAGATTCGATTGAAGAGCCAGAGCCACCTGCTCTAGACAAGGTCTGTTGTTTATAATTGCAGTTACAATTATGCAGTGGAGTTTTGAATTGGTGTGAACTGTTATTACTGGTTTCTGAATTTGTCATAATATAGAACATATGCTGACTAAGTTATCAAAGATTTAGCTTTTGAAGATGACTGGTCTATGAATTTGTACTTTTATTTATCTCCTTTGAATAAAGGCTGTGATTTATTATTGGTTATCTCTTCTATCTCTCTTCATTTTCCTTTATTCAGTCGGAGTCTATCCCAATAAACCATTACACATTTTCTTCCTTATAACACAAAGTAGTAATTTGTTCTTACTTCTCCAGTGAATGGTATATGCCAAGCAGTAAAAAAACATCCGTCTCGTAATGATCTCAATTAAAATGTTATTACTGCTTTTGTGAGCGTGACAACTAAATTATAGGATCATGCTTTTAGGTTAAGTTTCTAGAACATATTAGAAATGTGCCTCAAGAGTGAAAGACCCCATGTCCAGGTGCAATGGAAGAGTTTGTTCAACTAATAGAAATGGTTTTGACTAGCTTAATGATAACAAGGAATTGTTTTCTGAGTTAATAGACTGACATTTGCTTTCACTTTAAAAGCACTGATGTATGCTGCTCAAATGTCTCACTTTTGTTCATGCTTAGTTCTCATTTAAAATTTTTGTAAAGCACTGACACATCTTTTATTTGCTGTTGTTGCCTACAGCAAGTATGTTTTTCAATTTAATTTTTATATTTTTTTTTGTAAAACATGGAATACTTGCCAAGATAATATACATAGAGATTATGAGTAATCATTCTTTGACTAGAAAAAACCGCGATGCTGACTGCCTTGTTGTATTTAAATGCTTTAGCTTGGTTTTTTATTTTTGTCTTGGATATTGATTGGCTTCCAGTAAAGGGAAATGTCAGCCTGATGGATGGCCATTGTCTACTGAGAGATATCTGGTTGATGTTTCCATTTTGTGGCTATAAAACTTATTGCAGTTCTGTTGAATTCAGGTTAGATTAGGGGAACCTGGTTACAAAGAAAGATACTATGCCGAGAAATTTGGTCTGTCACACCCAGAGGAGATTGTGAAAGTTCGAAAAGATATAGTAAGTTTCATATGGTAAACAGTTATCTCTAGTTGGAAAGAATGCACATTTATAGATTGTGAGTCTGTAATTGCTAAGAATTGCATAAAATGCTATTATTGCTTCAGTGGCTGCCTAATCCTCCAAAGTAACATCAGAAAAAATTGCAAGTTTGTTTGTAGATGTTATGTCTGTTATATATTGTTGGTAATTGACATGCACAAGACTTTGTTTTGCTGTTTTTTTGTCATAATCACAAACATGGAGCTGATTTTTTCAAATTCATGCGAGTAACCAGCATATTATTGGATGCTGATCGATATGACTATATTTTTTTGTGTTTGGATTTGCTCCTTTTCTCTTTTCTACCCAGTGTGCGGTTGTTTCTGAATCTGATATGAAACTATGGGTTTTTCTGCAATTGGTCTTGTGTGCCGTCACTGTGCTGTTTCATTCTGCTGACTTTCCAACTTTGGTATCCTATTCTTTTATGTTTTCAAATTAAATTTTTAAAGCATGCTATTGGTGCTAATTTGGTTATATATAATGTCGGGGTCGAAGAGAATTTCACTAAATTGCATGTTTTACCTGCTCTAGTTGATTTGTTTTGGTATTATCATAGTCAACTTATCAAACAAAGTGCTTTCAAATGAGCTAAGATACTGGGACACAAAATATTTCACGACACCCATAGGATTCCTGGAGGGCTACAACTATTTCATGTTGTGTGTGGGTCCTCTTTATTTCATTCTCTTTTTGGACCATATTTCCAGTAGGATGAATCAGGCAACCATTGAAACATATGTGACATTTGGACATTGCCCTGGCAGGTTTTGAAGTATGTGGAAGGTCTGTGTTGGGTCTGCTGGTATTACTATCAAGGTGTTCGCTCTTGGCAATGGTCAGTTGGATTTAACAACAATAGAAACTGCAATGTTTTATAAATCTTGTCACATATGGCTTCCTGTCTCATCAAAGTATTGTTTTCAGTTAAAATTCCTGTATATGCCTTTGGTATGCTGATAAGTTGATGATAAGATAACTGAACAAGAATGAGGGATCCTGTTTTGATTGTTATTTTTGCCAGTATCTAGTATGAAGTACATGGTCGTTCAATTATTTTTTATCAGTAAAGATAATGTGTACTAAAATACTCATGCCATGAAACTGTATGGAAAGGGATGCAAAACTGGACTTATGGTTAAACTTCTGCATGTGTAACTGAATTTCCAGTTGAATAAGTGTAACTAGCACTGCATCTGTAGCTAGACCTTAAATTTTCATTAATTACCACTTGCTGGCCTATGTGAAGTCATGAATTAAATGGAATTTGTGGAACACCTCATTGATTCAAGTTCTAACCACTGTGAGTGTAGAGAATGCAACTAGTTAGTTGTTATTTAAGTCACATCTGTCTGCTGTCTGTTTCAGGTTTTATCCTTACCACTATGCGCCATTTGCTTCAGATCTGAAGGGTCTAACCGAGCTGGAAATCACCTTCTTTTTAGGAGAGCCCTTTAAACCTTTTGATCAGCTTATGGGAACCCTACCAGCTGCAAGGTTTTTGCTGTCAGCTTTGTTAAATGGAAGTTTGATATGATTATTATTTTGTACTGACCCACACTGGTCCTTGATGCAGTTCTAATGCCCTGCCAGTAGAATACAGAAAGTTGATGACTGATCCTGCATCACCGTTATATGATTTCTTTCCCTCTGGTGAAATATTGATTGAATGATATTCACCAATTTATGCTTGTAATCTTTAACTTGCAAGCTTACTTGTCTTTGTTTGTGTTTACAGATTTTGAAGTGGATATGAATGGTAAACGGTTTGCCTGGCAGGTAACATCTGCTACCAATTATCACTTTGTTTGCATATGTTTATTCGTTGGAACAAGCTATTGAAAAGCTATCTTGTTCTTTTACTGAAAGCCAGGGTGTTGTCAAATTGCCATTCATTGATGAGCAGAAATTGCTTCGCCAGACAAAGAGGCTCGAAAGCACTTTAACAGTATGGTCTTTTCTTTTAATAATATTCACTGGCTTCATTAATGTTTAACTGCGTTTCAGTGTCCTTTTATGTGTATATCATTCTTAACTCTTTTTACAGAGTGTTGTTAATCAATACAGACCATCATATGTTGATACTCCATATATAAGCTATTGTTGTTGGTATCCTTTACGATAAAATATGGAACTTGAGTTGTGGTTTCCCATAACATAGTAAAAAAGAGAGGCATTGATGCCATTTGTACTTTTTTATTAAAATTTTCTTAAAATTCGCCAAATATTAGAGGGAAATGATAGGAACTGCAACTGGGAGGCAAAACCTAGTTTGACATGTTTGTTATACATCTTGCATGCGTACTAAACTTTTTTAATCATTAATTGGACAACTGCAGGTGGAAGAACAAGTTCGGAACAGTGTGATGTTTGATTTGCTCTATGTTCATCCTTCTCATCCACTGGCTCATGAAATCAACTCATACTATCAAGAAGTCTGGCGACTTCCTCTGCATGAGAGGATTTGTTGGCATATTGACACAAACTTAAGGTTACTTGTTATACACTGCTACTTTTGAATTTTGAATTTTAAGATTTTCTATCATTCATCTCGCTTGACTTTTTATCCCCATGTTAATATTATTGACCTATTGCAGTGGTGGAATGAATGGTTATCTTTGGTTAACTTCAAGGAATGTCAGGAAGAGTGTGATCCCGTCTCCTGTCCAAGGATTGCCTGACTTGGAGCATAACCAAGCATTGTAAGTTTAACTTTAGCTGATGTTTTATCGGTTAATTTATGGATCATTTGCATCATAACAGGCATTCTTGCTTAGCAGAAATGTAACGTATCTCAACCCTCTGGACCATAAACACATCCCTGAGCCTCCCCCAGGTGTCATGATGCCAGAAAAGGTTTGTGAATCTCTATACTGATATAACTAGCAATATATTGAGAGCAGAAGTTTGAGGAATGCTAATGATTCGTATTGTGCTTTGTTTTATGCATAATAGAAAAAAGGCAGTGTTTCTGTCCTGCTGACAGTTTTCTTTTGAATATTTTATGATGAGTATGACATGCATTTTGTGTTTTAGAAAATTGACACTCATTCCTGGATCCTCCAGTATCATCATATTTGTTTTAATGGTGTAAGTTAATTGCATGAGGAGTGGATATTTGCCACCAAGTGTGGTTGGGATATTGGATTAGCAATGTCAATTATAGAAATAACACAATTATACTTTACAGATTATATCTGTTTATGGTATGCTTTAATATTGCAGATTCTAAAGCCTATAGATATAAAACCATTTCCCACATTATGGCATGAAGATAATGGACGGCGACACCCTGGCAGAGAACGGTAAGAATTCATTTCACATTTGCTATCTTCTGGTGCATGGGTGTTAACTGCCTTATTGTTTGTAACTACTCTCATCCAAGGCACGGGTGGCATGCTATCATTTACAACATGTCATGTGGGAAGAGACTCATGTATTTTTAACTGATACTTTGTAGCATTATTTCTGTTTTTACTTAAAATTATGTGGGCTTTCTTTGAAATTGTACTGGTTCATTCCTTCGGAAAGGTTTGTATTTGGCCAGAAACATTTTTTTTTTGGTTTCGACCGTGGGAAATATCGATTTGCTGCATATACTTATAAATTTTAGTCATTCTCATCTAATGCATGTTTTGCAGGTCACAAATACCTGGAGCAATAGCAGGTCCGTCACTGGGAGAAGCAGCACATCGTCTTGTGAGGAACACTCTTAGTATCAAATCAAATGGCTCATTCTCTAGGCCTTCTGAGCAACTGCCGATCCATAATATATATGGGAATAATGCTTTCAACAGAATGAGGCCGGCTGGTCCTTATGGTTATGAGAAGCATCACGAGCCCAACAATAATTATAGGCAATATAATAATCACCAAGGAATGACAAGCCCGGGTGGGCTAGGCAACCGACAAAACTTTAGAGCTCATGAAAGAGTACAATACCATGATGTGAGGACCAGGGTGTCAGCTCTTGCTGTGGAAGAAAATGGAAGAGGCAAGCTGATACCACCAAAGTTTGCAAATCCGGGATTGAATTTCAACTCAAACCATCAGCCTGAGCAAAACATGGGTCCGCCGCCATCCCCACCCACTAAATGGATTGATAAAGTAAATGAGAAGCAGCTAAAGCAATTTTATCAGGTTAAGACAAGGGCAGTTCAAGATTCTTCAGGTCCTGGAGTTCAAGAGATATCAGATCACTACTAGCATCAACATCATGAAGGCTGTTGAATCTCTGGACCTTTCCTACCAGGAAAGCTTGCACCTGGCAATTACGAGGCCTCCATTGGGTCCATCCCTTGGAGAAGTGGTCTGGTAAAATCGACCTTATAGACCCATGACAGAGATACACAATCGCCAGACATCATGTCACAGTAAAAGGCAGTTGACATTGCATATTCTACCTTGATTCAGTACCCATTTTGAGTTTGTTTGGCTGCAGCATTCCGCGGTTAAGTGGGAGGTACAATTTCAAGACAACACCGTTTTAGCTAGTGCAATTTACAAGTCTCGTTTTAGTTATGTTGTTGTTTTTTATGAATAGCATACTAGAAATGCTAATATTTGTTTCAGGTTTTAGGTTGTAGTAAAGTCACTAACTTGATGATTCGGGTCGGGTAGGTTTTTTTGGGGAGGAGGGGGAAAAACGTATCATTTATGTTGTAAAAGATGGTTTATAGTATGAATGTACATTTTGGATGCTCCAGCTGGATGTAGTATAATCTCGTGGAGCTTTGTAAGCAACATATTTTAGAAACCCTGATGAGGATGTGCGGGAAATATTTTATAAACTATGAAATTGTATTAATTATCTCTTGAAACAAATCACTATTTTTGATTGCCTGAAAACAGTTAATTATTGTGCTTACATTTACCCTGGAATAAAACCTGACGTGCTAGTGAAGTCTAGTGCCAAACTCTGTTTAGGTAAATTTGATGGCCGAGAGCACCAGGTGCACTCTGTGGGCTATCAGGTTCTCTGGATTTTTCATTATACACTGGCAGAATCCCCAAACCAACCATTATTCCGGGTACTATACTGTATCTCCTTCAATTTTCCCAGCATTATATACTGGTCTTCCAAGATGTGTACCTTGAACCATGGTGGTGTTTTCTTTTTCTGTTTTTTCTAAAGTTACAGAACCAACCTCATACTAATCTAGACAGACAGACATGGAGCTTCTATACCATTTATAAACCAACCACGACAAGCCTACCAACTAACCATTGGACCCGCGACACTCTTAGGAATGCTCCCACGCTATATCAGTTGATGTAGATTTCAACAGAAAGAGTTCGACAGAAGTTGATATGCTTTACTATGAATTAGAATGATATCTGCTTGTTCTTTACTGTGATCTTCCCCAGAGATACAAAAAGAGTACTTACCGAGAGTCAATACCACTAAATTGCCATTTCCTGAGCACACTAATCATGAATGACAGAAAAATACTCCATTGGAGGTAAACATTTTGCACACTCCACGGATACCACCCTGAGCAGAAAGTACTGACTTCTTTGAGCAGCACTGACCAGTTCTGACCAGTTCTGACCAGTTCGAGTATTGCAGTTAATCTTTTCAGGTATATTTGCCTATCCTTGAGCTGCATTTCTTTTGTTAGTTCCACACTGCCCTAATTCTTAACAAGAATCTCCAATCCAGAAACAATCACTTCCTCAGCTCGGTAAAAACACTATATTTTGCAAAGAAAGCAAATAAACTCAATATAACAGAAGAAATGAGACAACCATGAAGGGCTAAGCAGGAAAAGCCCCCTCTCACAGACTATCCCACTATTGCAAGAAATAGCCAGACAAGAACAAACAAAACAAAAGGAACAGGCTTCCATATATCAAGATAGCCTTTTGACCAGAAGTTAGGGTATTACCACCTAAACCATATTGCTGGTTCTGTGCAAACCCTGCAATCTCCACTCTCTTGCTCTCAAAAAAACTCTTTGCAGCTCCACAAGTAGGGCATCTCCAGTCCCCAGGCAACTTGTCAAACTGCAACCCTGGTGGTACGGGATATGACGGATCACCAACAGCCTCGTCATACTTGTAACCGCACGACCTGCACTCGAAGATACCCGTGTTCAACACTGCAAACTTCTCTTCTAACCTGCGTGGATCAATCTTGGTTTCAGGTTCAGGTTCTTGAGGTGCCAGTGGTTCTGTTTCCTGCTGTGGTGGTTCTGGAGTGGGCTGTGTCGCACTTGAAGTGGGTGGTGTGTCTTCTTTGGATACATCGATGGATTGGAAAGTGAAAAGGGTCTTCTGAGGTTTACGAAAGGAGATGAATGAGGGTAGTTTTGTGAGATGTGTTTTGGGTTTTGGAGGGGAAAGGTGGAAGGTAAAAGTTGGTCTAGTGGTTGCAGATGCCATCAAAATTAGTCAGGGATGAGTCTTTGTTTGTGATCTTAACAATGCCAATAGTAGTTCTTGTCGTCTTTAAGTGGTATCATTAGTTTAAAGAAGGAATAGAGTTGATGTCTGGGTGGAGGAGAAGTGAAGGGGATCCATGGAAGAAACTAGGAGCATATGCTGCCTTCTTGAAAGGGAGGTGGATAAGGTGCCCAGGTGGGGAAGCGGTGGTTGTCCTCCACGATTGCTAGTCAATCTGGCAATGGGCCTATTTGTTAACATTTGGGGCTTTCGAAAGCCCAAATATTGCTAACCCATGAACTTAATTATCCTCCACAATTGCTAGTCGATTCGGGAAATGGGCTATTTGTTTGATAATTGGGCTTTTAGATGCCCAAGTATTGTAACCCCTAAACTTTTTGTGAAGATAATGACAAAAAAGTTGTTGTCCACCACGATTGCAAGTCAGTTCTTGCAATGGGCTATTTGTGTCATTGTTTGGGCTTTCAAAAGCCCAAATATTTATAACCCATGAACTTAATTTTCCTCCGCTATTGCAAGTCTATAAGGAAATGGACTATTTGTTTGATTATCGGGCTTTCATAAGCCCAAGTATTTGTAACCCATGAACTTTTGTGAAGATAATGATGAAAAAATGAAATATCTCAACAAAGAAATTACGGCTGACGTGGATATTTTGCTGAGATGGCAAAACATAACTGGGAAGGTCCTCAAGATGATGATGTGGCGTTCTCCTACATAATACGGCCCCCCGTTTTCTTACAACTTTCTTTGTTTTGTTCTTTTTAAAAATTAAAACCAACCAAACATTCACTAGTTTAGAATTATTGTCCAAAATTACTTAAGTTAACCCTCTGGCTCTGCTACCAGTGAGAACGTTAAAGCCAGCGTTTCTCTTCAATATCATCCCATTAAGACACATTCAGATCTCAATCGGATCTCCCCCCAAAACCCTGTTATATGATCGGTTATCATTCTCTTGCAAAAACCCTTTTTTGGCGGAGCTTTGTCAGATCCAATATCCGAATCAGCGGATCAGTTCACTCTTTTGGTGTATCAAATCACGTATAGTCGCTGGTACTCGACTCTTCCTTAGGCTTTCAGTTTTTGTGGTTTGGATTGATAGAATGTTTAGGTTTTCTGCGGAATTGAGCATTTTTCTTTACGGAAATGGAGTGTTTGATTTTTGTTGAATTCGATCGGAGTTTTGGGATTCATTTTGCTTTTTTGTTTGTTTGTTGTTTGTAGATTTGGGGTTTGATCTGGTTGTTGAAGATTGGGTATTGAGAGTTTCAATTGTGAAGGAATAAAGTGTTTTTTGATAGATAAGAAATGGCGTCTAATGTGCCTCCAGGGGCACCTAGGCAACAACCGCCTCCTAATTATGTCCCTAATTATCAGCAAAACCCTAACATGTTGGCTGATAATTTCCAAACTTTGAATCTTAATCGCCCGCCCACTTCGATGCCTCAATCAGCTACTAGGCCAGCACCGTTTGGTCAACCACCACCTTTTCCTTCACAACCCGTGTCTCGGCCGGGTCCACCCCCTCCAGGTGCCGTTTCTAGACCCAACATGGGCTTCCAACCTCCCACATCTGCCCCAGGTAGGCCTGCAGGCGCCCCTTTTAGCCAGCCTTTGCCTTTTGGTTCCAGACCACCTCCCCCCACATCATTGCCTTCTTCCATGGGCAGTGGTCTAGTTACCGGCTCCGTTCCTGGGGGACTAACTCATGGATCATTTGCACCGCCGCCAGGTACTCGACCTGGTGGTCCCACTCCTTACTCTTCATTGCCTTCAAGTACCCCACCGTTGAGTGCACCAGGTGGTCCATTAAGTAATGGGCCTCCGGCAACAGCTTTTCATGGAGGACCTAGGTTTCCTTCACCTGTTGGAACACCGCAGCAGCCACCCATGGGCCCTCCAGGAGTGGTTCAGACACTTCCACGAATGTCAAACTTGCATCCTTCAATGGGGAGTTCAGGAATTGCTGCTCAACATGGACTTCCATTTTCAGCACCACCTCCAGGGATGCCACCGCCAGTGGGTGGTCCATTTGGTCAACAGATGCAGTCTCAAATTGTAAGTGTTGAAATTTTTACAGTCATGTTCTACACTGTCAAAATATTGATTATATGCTGTAGCTATTTTGTATGCTTCATGAACATCAGGTTTTGATACAGTTTACAAGTTTTATCCGAACTTTATTGCATTCAGAAGTAAATAATGTTTCTTTCATAAAATGCAAGCAAATTATGACTATGCTGAAGCCTACCTCATATTTGGTAGGATGGAGGAATTTGGATGCTTTGTTTTGTGCTATAAAAGTTAAATTAAATACACAAATCATTCTGCAAAAGTTTACCCTCTCAAGTTTTGGTCTGTTTCTGCATATGTAAAGGCGTTTTTACTCTCGATTGTGCCAGCATCAATCAGGTAATTATGAACTGGTATGAAAGCTTGTGAGGTTCTTGATAGGATTGGTTGGAATCTAGAGGGGTCTATAAATATTTGATGTTCAATTAATCGTTCACATGTTTTTGGTTGGTGGAAATACAATGGTCATGGTTGATTTTCCGTTTTATTGAAAATGTTCATTCTCTAGTTCAAACCTCTAGAGAGGGTAGGTGGCTGCATAGAAGTAAGTTTCAATACTTCTATATCTTCCATAATTAGCTTTCCCATTATTTGTGCTTGTTTGTTTTGCTTTGTGGGGATACCTATTGTGATGTCTCTGGTATCTTAAGGAGACATTTCTAACCGTTTTTGACATATCTCTCCTTGGAAGTTTTGTGCCTTCTACGCTCCTTATTGCATTTGTTAAATATATTGGTTTTTGACTTTTATTGATTTATTTAGGTGCCTCCTGGTGCTCAAATTCCTGGATCTGCACAGCCACCTAGAATGTTTGGAATGCCACCACCGATGCCAAATCAAATGACTGCCATATCTCCTGTTATTGGTCAAAGTGGAAGTCCTCTAGCAGGTTCATCAAAGATTGATCCAAATCAAATTCCTCGGCCTTTACCAACTTCTTCTGTGACACTATATGATACACGTCAAGGCAATCAAGTCAACCCACCTCCAGTATATCTCGCATAACTTGTTTTCTTTTTCTTTTTTTTTAAAAAAATGAAATTCACTTCAGGTGTGGCTTTAGTTTTGCATATGACCTGATACAATATTATTTCCTCCTATGGTTAATATTATCAAGCCTGCAACAAGTGATTTCATTGTTAAGGACACTGGAAACTGCAGTCCACGCTACATGAGGTGCACCATCAGTCAGGTGACAATTAGCTTTTTACTTAGATTTTGTCCATTATATTTTGTTTAAATCTATCTGTCTATTTTCCTTAATGGTGATTTTTGTTTCTTTACAAATCAGATCCCTTGCACTGCTGATCTACTGAACACATCCAGCATGCAGTTAGCCTTGTTGGTCCAGCCTTTGGCCCTTCCTCATCCATCTGAGGAGCCTATTCAGGTAACATGTGATTATTTCTCTTAAGCTTTCTCATTTCTTTGGAAAAAGGAACATCTTTTTTTTTTTCTTTGCTGGCTTATGTGTGGATATATGCTTATATTACATATCTTGTACTTTTGTGCTTGATTTTCACTGTTCCTTTCTATTCACTAAATTCCTATCTCCCATAACCAATTACATGTCTTATACTTAATACTTAGTTTGGAATCATAATATTCATCCATATTTTTTCATTTTCTTTATCTTCCAATGACTGTAGGTAGTTGATTTTGGAGAAGGTGGTCCTGTTCGCTGCTCCCGTTGCAAAGGCTACATTAATCCTTTCATGAAGTTCATTGATCAAGGAAGGCGGTTCATTTGCAACTTTTGTGGTCAGTATATATTGCTTGGATTTCTTTCCCATCTTTGGTTTATTTGTACTCACAAGTTAATTCAATTTCGTCATTCCCTTTAATACCTTTTGTTTTGAGATGCGAAATGTTCATCAAGAGTGAGTTTGTGATATGTGCTCAATTCAACTTGCATTAACTCAGCTTACATTTACTGATCCCAAATTTAGGCCACTTTGTTCAGCTATATTTTATGCCACGCGGTATGCCATGTGGTCCTCTATCCAGGCTTTGAATCATATATGCTTAACATAGTTATATCTGACATAGCTGTGATCTGGTTATATAGATATAGATTAATTAATTGCATGCTTTAGCATATGATAATTGGCTTCATTGGCATTTAGTTTTCAGAATGCATTGTAGACGTGTATCTTAGCATTGTCCTAAAATCATGTCGTGTTTGGGCAGGGTTTACTGATGAGACACCCCGCGAATACCACTGCAATCTTGGTCCAGATGGAAGGCGTAGAGATGCTGATGAAAGGCCAGAACTGTGCAGAGGATCTGTAGAGTTTGTTGCAACAAGAGAATACATGGTATGCTATTCATGAATATACTGATTTTTGGAGAAAAATATTTTTATTTTCTTCTACTGTGTAATGCCTGCTGATTCACTTGGTTTTCCCTGTCTCTTACTTAGTGAATATATGATTCTTTATCTATCTAATATTTCAGGTGCGTGATCCAATGCCAGCTGTTTATTTCTTCCTAATTGATGTGTCTATGAACTCCATTCAAACTGGTGCAACTGCTGCAGCTTGCAGTTCAATCAGTCAAGTCATTGCTGATCTCCCCGTAAGTTTGCGCCCTTTTCTAGGTTCCTATTTTGTACCTGTGTGTTTGACTGTTGTATTATTTAGTGGCATTTCTGTGGATGCAGTAGTCTTTGTTGCATGGACTTTGATTTTGCTGTCATTGCTTACTAAAACTCGCATCCATGGGTTTTCCTGTTGTGATTGTTAATGATTCATTTGTAGCTCTAGCAGTTGAATAGTAACTGCTGGACACACTTTTGTGGGTTTACTGTTTCAGAAGGAGAATACAGTGCAAAATGGAAAATATTAATTAATTTGCCTTTGCAGGAAGGGGCAAGGACAATGGTTGGAGTAGCTACATTTGACTCAACCATCCATTTCTACAATTTGAAACGTATACAGCAGGTAACTTGCACTTATGCTTGATGTTACTGAACTGGAGAATCTCTTAGCATGTTATTCATTTTTCTGTTCTGCTTTTCTCCATGATATCTTTTACTTGTACTGCTCTAATATGCTGCAGACATGACTTTTTTTTATTATTATGGCATTGTTAAGCTCTTAGCGCCTTCACTTGGAATTACTATGATGCTTTCCGTTGACATCTATGTAGTTTCGGAAAAGAATATAAAAGTCCTAGGTTGTAACTATAAATGCTATGTTGCAAGATAATGATTTAGTACAAACTTTGTTGTTTGATTCAAATTCATGTTTGGTATTTGATGATTTGTATGCACTACGGATCTGGATGTCAAATTAAGTGCAAATACAGAGTTTACAGGATGGGAATTACTTTAATTAGTTTTATCTTGTTGGAGATTACTTGCTGGTGAGATTTTAATATTTGTTAAGATTAAATTGTTTCTGTTAATTTGTCTCAAAAAATATGTACTTGGAGCTATGAGATATAATAGGGTTTTACTGAAGTCAAAAACAGCAATCTTCTGACTTGTCCTCTTGGTTTCATTTCCATTGAGTTAAAATGATTTAAATATTTGCTAGAGTTCTTATATGTTTGTAAACTTTGTTTATTGGTATTTGTCTTTTCTTCAGAGCCAGAAGAGAGAATAGTAGAAAGGCTATAAAAACTGAGGTTTATGTGGTTGAATAATTGGGGCATGACAACTCTGAGTTTACATTGAATAGAAGATAGGGGCTGATCTCTTTTCTAGCTTTGCTATAGTGAAAAGAATGTAATTGTCTTATGCTTAAGTATCATTGAAGAGGCCTTATCAATGTCCAGTGCTCTTGTTTTATGACTGGTCGATATATTATGGTATTCTGAGGTGAAATTTAAGAAGATAAGAAAAAATGCAATTTTTTTTTCTCTAAATGTGTAATTGAAGGAGAATGATGTTGCAGCATTTTTTTATGGTTTTGCTGAGTGGATCATATGTGTAGTATTATGCATATTTTTAAGCTAAAATGCTGGTGGCTGAAGAAAATTATAGATGTGAAAATTCATACTTTTTACTGGCTTGACCTGCATTGAAAAAAATGCAATTTTTTTTTCTCTAAAAGTGTAATTGAAGGAGAAAGATGTTGGAGTATTTTTTTATGGTTTTGCTGAGTGAATCATATGTGTAGTATTATGCATATTTTTAAGCTAAAAATGCTGGTGGCTGAAGAAATTTCTTTTTGAAGCAGAGATTTATTCGGTGTAGTTTCTTTTTAAAATTATAAATATTGCTCAGCATAGTTGGATGCTTGGCACTGGTGTTTCGAACTTTTAAGATATTAAATGGGCCTATAGCTCTTTTTCTCTGTATTTCCTTTGGTCATGCCTCTCATGGCTATTTTTTAAAATTCTATGATCTTCTCGGGATTTAACATTACATCTAACCTTCACTTGAGTTGTTTTTATATTGTCATTTTTTTTGCAGCCGTTGATGCTTATTGTACCTGATGTTCTAGATGTCTATACACCTCTACAAACTGATGTTATTGTCCCGCTTTCTGAGGTCAGTCAAATGTGCTGTTAGCTCTTTTTTTCTATGGGTGCACTATATTATCTGTTCTAAGCTGAATTATCTTTGTTAATTTGTTATTCTTATTTGTATTTAGTGCCGCCAACATCTGGAGCTATTGCTGGAAAGTATTCCAACCATGTTTCAGGAAAGCAGAACTGCTGAGTCAGCATTTTGTGCCGCAATGAAGGTATACTATTTTCATTAGGTAGCTTGCTTTATTTTTTAGTAGGGTATATTTTGCTGCAAGAAGTCCAGAGTATTTGCAGAATCATACCCAATTCTGACTTTGATAGCTGTGGTGGATATCAGATATCCTTAACTCAGAAAACCTTATTTGATGTCCTCAATCTAGAAACTAACTTTTATGTTGCTACATAGGATTGTTGTGCTTGTAATTGGTGAAACATGGGGTCTCAGATGATAAAGGGATTAAAATGTAACTTTTTGGCATGTGGAATTTCTCTTCATCTTTGAGATTCTCAAATTTATTTTTTTCCTTGGGAGTAGAAGATGAGCCACTGGAAAATACATTGGCATCAGAGGAAAATAGTCCTAATCTTGCTAATGTGTGGGCAGCTCATACAAAGAATAGATATCGCTTGACCCCAAAATCATGGTGTATGTATGTTAGCAGTAAACTTGTCACAACACTTGTGATCTATATCATGTATCTCAGAACATCGTGTTATGCATGTATATTTTGTGTGAATCAATTGACTTCAGAAAGAGTTAGCAGAAGTGATTGTGTCAGTGCTTAAGACACTGAAGGTTGACTCCTGTGAGCACATCTTAGCACATGTTTGCTCCTATGCTTATTCTGCTGATCTACTCCATAATATTTTGAAAATAACGTGGTTAGATGTACTATTATAACTTATTCATGATGGTTAAAATGATTTTTATTTTGGACCTGAAGAAAACTGGCACAACTTTCTGAAGCACAAATGTGCTTACTAGTTTTAAAATGCTTCCTTTGTTAAAGCATCCTGGCAGTTTGGCATTTTCTTACCATGGAAATGGTTAACCATCAAAATTTTTTATTTAATGCTGCTTCCATATTTCAGGCAGCTTTCTTGGCAATGAAGAGTACCGGTGGGAAGCTTTTGGTATTTCAATCAGGCAAGATACTGATCTATATTTTGAGTTGTTATAATTTATGTTTTTATCTTATCTTATAACATGCTTGTACACGTTGGCGCATGCAATCAATTACAATTTTTTTCCTTAGAATTTCCATTAGTAATGCTGCCATGGATATATCATAAAAATATCTGTAGAGTTTGAAATACAAACACATGGTTTTGAATTTTGTTTTTATTAGTCTTTGTTCATTATCTATGCATTTATGATTAGTTGTGATTACAGCTGACTTAGTTATCCTAGCTCCTAATGTAATAATGCTGAGAATTTTGGGAAGTTTGGCCTTCTCATATTGGATGATATGGTATTAGAGAACTATTCTGTGGACATAATCTAGGCAGCAGTAGGTTCTCTGGCTTAAACCGTCTGTCTTGCATAGTGAATTGAGCAGTTTTTGGTAACTTGCTTCTGCTTAATGGATTAACCTAGTATTGTTGAGTTATTTGTTGCTATCATACATGAACTGTGTATGTCTGTTTAGGCATTTTTGAGCAAAAATGTCTCTATGGAGATATTCTTTAATGTTGCAAAACCCTCCTTCCACCCTTACTAATGGTAAACATGTCTGCTTATCCAAGCCAACTGTGCTTCTGTTTTACACTTCCTTTTCACCAGTTGCCTCGATCTGTTTTGTAAGATGGGATTATCGGAGGGGTTAATGTAGTCCAAATTTGTCACTAGGAACCATTAAATATGGCTGACAAAGCTTTCTATGCTTTGCTTGTTTTTTTTTCGGGTTTTTGGCTATCTTCTCTGTTGCAATGTTTTGCCAAATCTCATAGTATTAATCTATCTGAGACTTTTGTTGAATATAATTTCTTTTCAGTCCTGCCATCTGTGGGCATTGGAGCCCTTTCTGCTAGAGAGGCTGAGGGAAGAAGCAACATTTTGGCAGGAGAGAAGGTATGTATTTTATTCTCTGCATGTACCCCCTTTTGGGTACTTCTTTGTCAAATAGTCATGTAGCAACTCTGGTTGCCTTCCTTTTTTTCCCCATAGTTAATAAATTGTTTTTTAATAATCTTTAGCAAAGTTAAGCTTTACGTGTGTCTTCATTGTTTACAAGTTTCAAAGTTGTTGATGGCTACATTTTATTATAGGTTGCACTAGCTTATTCTGTAATTATGATACTTTAGAATTTCCTATGGCAGAATAATCTGCAAAATCTGCATTAAGAAGGACCTTATATCCGTCTTTTTTGTTGCACTGTAGTTTGGTCTTTATATGGAGTATAAACTGATAAGCTCCTCACTTATCATGATTCTCAATGAAATAGTCAAGAATAAATAAACAGATATTCACACATCAAAGTAATGAACGAAAGGAATGGATAGAGGTATTATTTCTGAAAAATAGGGAGGGACATTCAGCATTCGAGAGGCTTAGATTCTCCTTTCCCAGAAAATTGGGACCCTATATCACAAACCAAAAATCCAAGATACCCCTAGTGTGCGTGTGTGTGTCTCTCTCAATGTCTGCTACATTCTGCAAAAAATTCCCCTGCACACATAAAGATTCTGTGAAACTAATCCACACAGTGACACTCAATCATGATCTATGCCAGGTGTCTTCTCCATGGCACCACTTTTCTTTCTCCTGTGGTAAACATACTTAAT
This sequence comes from Passiflora organensis, assembly GCA_019739055.1. NCBI lineage: Eukaryota > Viridiplantae > Streptophyta > Magnoliopsida > Malpighiales > Passifloraceae > Passiflora > Passiflora organensis. Next base: position 58,980 of record JAEPBF010000244.1, on the reverse strand, counting down.
TGCAGGCTTTACATAATCCCAACATGTCTTCAATTTATTGTTTAGACGTTTGATACACAAGCATGCAAAAAAGGCAAAGGGCTAAAATAGAACCTCTTATTCCCTGTAGTTTATCCTCTAATTTTCTAATGTTTTTATGAGTGCAGGAGGCCCACAAGTTGCTCCAACCAGCAGACAAAATTTTGAAGGAAATGGCTATTGAATTTGCTGAATATCAGGTGATACTTTGATTACTCTCTTTCCTTCGCTGAACAGTGCATCATCATGATACTGGTGGTGATATTTCATAGGCATTGCAGTTGAAAACCATGATATGCATAACATTTGTTTTGCATTCTGTTATGTTCCAGGTCTGTGTTGATGTGTTTGTCACCACCCAGTCTTACATGGACATTGCTTCAATCTCCGTCGTCCCGAAAACTACAGGAGGACAGGTATCATTCAGATGTTTGATATTTAGGTTTGTTTTGTGGTTTTTTAATGTGGCTTTTAGCCCTTAAAGTTTCAGTTTGGTTGCCTAGGGGTTTTTTTACAGTACTTTCTCATGGGAGGATTATCTCAGTTCAATCTTATTTTTTGTTATCGTTTGAAAGGGATAAAAAATGCTAGTAATTGTAAATATGGTACTGATGTGAATTTCCTTCCTTACCTCTCTGCTACACTCACAGAAGCATCATGTGATGTACTCATTAGCACCCTTGTGTTTTCATATGATTAATCATGATTTTCTTATCTAGCTTTTAGCCCTTGAAATTTTAAACATTATACTCTTTTGCTTTTTACATATTACTTATCAATATATTAGCTTTTTATCCCCCTTAAGATTATTGAGGGGAAATACAGTAGCTGGGACTCCATTATGTGCTAGTCGTCAATGTTGACCAGCTGTCAATATTGACTGTGTGTTTGCTTCATATGGATCTGCTATTAGTTGTCATGGTTTTATGTGAATTAGAGCAAAGACTTTATTTTACACCCTTCCATTCTATCTGCATCACCAATCTCTAATGCCGATATGTAATGGATTTTAGGTTTCTTTTCTGGCAGTTGCTTTACTTTTGAGTTTTTTACCTAAAATGCTTATATTCTGTTTCAGGTTTATTATTACCATCCATTCTCTGCTGTCACGGATACTGCAAAGCTTTTCAATGATCTTAGATGGAATGTCACAAGACCTCAAGGTTTTGAAGCTGTGATGCGTGTGAGATGCAGCCAGGTAATCCTTTCCAGGATACCAAAATTGCTTGGCCTCCTTTTTAGCTTCAAGCTTAGATGTTTTACATTCTTAGAACTTGCACAATACTAGTAGATTGATTTAAGTTTTTTTTTTATTATTTTGTTTGCAGGGAATTCAAGTTCAAGAATACCAAGGAAACTTTTGCAAGCGCATCCCAACAGATGTTGACCTTCCTGGGGTTTGTATATTTCTGCAACCACTTGGTTTTACCTGTCATTATCCAATGCTTAAAGTTGGTTTACACAGTACTGGGGAAAGAAACATGAAAATTATTGCCTGATCTGATAAGCTTGTTTTAGGAATTTTAGTGAAAGATCAATTCTGAAATCATGTGGACAGTACCTAAAACTTGCTTAAAAACGTTTAATAATCTATAAGAATTTATTATTACATTGTTGGTCTCCCCCAAGCGGATCAATCATTTTTGTTCTAATAACATGCTTCCGACATTTTATTCCCAGGTTCCTGGTTTCCTGCTGTTGCTTCCTGTTAATAATTTTTTTCTATTCACCAGGTTGATTGTGACAAAACTATCATGGTCACGTTGAAACATGACGACAAATTACAGGATGGCTCAGAATGTGCCTTTCAGGTGCAGTATGATTTATTTCTATTGCAGAAAGTCTTTTTATATGTTAGGTGGCTTGGTGTTCTGCCATCCAAGTTAATCCTTTGTTGCAAATGAAATTTGATAGATTGTGCAATTAGAAATATCCAGGTTCTTTACGTTGCAATTGTCAAGCCTGGAGAGCATATGATATAAATTTTTGTACTGGTGGTGAATTCTTTTTCTAAATTGTATGATTCCTTGTTCAGTGCGCCCTACTATACACCACTGTATATGGACAGAGAAGAATTCGTGTTGCAACTCTATCGTTGCCATGCACAAGCAATTTGAGTAACTTGTTCCGTGTGGCTGACATGGATACTCAATTTGTATGTTTCTTAAAGCAAGGTATTTACTGAAATTCTTTGCAAGTTTCTCTTCTTTACTTGCGTTTGCGTTTGATGTTTCCATGTTACTGTTTTTGTGTTTCTGACAATTATTTATTAGGTTTGAAACTGTCAATATATTATCAATGTAACTTTTGCACTTCTGCTCTGCTTTTCCAGTTGTCTTCTTGTTTGATTTAGAAAAAAGTGGTAGTGATGCTGACCTGTTTCCCCATTTTTGGTATGTTTGTAGCTGCTAGTGAAATTCCTTCCACGCCACCCTTGACTATCAGAGAACGTGTAACAAATTTTTGCATTAATATTCTGTTATCATACCGCAAGTTCTGTGCAACGGTATCCTCATCAGGACAGCTTATTCTTCCGGAGGCACTTAAACTTCTTCCTCTTTACACCCTTGGTATGTGATCCTGCTCCCTTATTTGTTACCCTTTTCTATTCTTGTTTATTGGTTAATTAAATTGGAAATTGAGAGTGATTTCTGTTGCTGCTGAAATATTTTGTGTTCTATTCTGTTATGTAATCATGCCATAATTTAATACCAGTTCATTTTACCATATCGATCTGGTTTTTGTACTATAAACTGTTGCAAAAATTAGGTAGCAAATTACTTGTAAAAGTGAGTTTGTTGAATGATACTGAACTTCTCTTTCTCATTTTCATTGATTCCATGCTTTATCCATTGGATTTTTTTGTCTATCGATATTAAAGGTAATAATGTAAATGCACTGTCTATTGGACCATCAGAATGTTTTTTAATTCAACGTAAAAGATAATAATATGAATTGAGAATTGAATTTAATTTGGTATCTTTTGCTTCTTTCAGCTTTAACTAAAAGTACAGGATTACGAGTTGATGGTAGAATAGATGATCGGTCGTTTTGGATCAGTTATGTTTCCTCACTTTCTATTCCTTTAGCAATTCCATTGGTATACCCACGGATGATACCAGTCCATGATCTTGATTCGCAGGTATGAGTCATTAAAATATGTTTTTTTTTAGTTCACTAAATTTGGTCGTAACTAATGAAACCTTTTAAATGGACAGGACGGGGATGGGTCGCTTGTACCTCCTCCACTTCCGCTTTCTAGTGAACATGTGACTGAGGATGGAATTTATCTTCTTGAGAATGGTCAGGATGGTTTAATATATATTGGGAACGCCGTTAGTTCAGATATCCTGGTAAAATTGTTTGGTGTTACCTCCCTCGCTGAACTCCGTAATCAGGTAAGCAATCATATAAATACTATTTCATCATTGGATTAAGCTGTGTGATATTTTAGATTGAAAGGTTATATCTAGGGAAATGGCTTTGCATTTCAGAGAGTAAGCTGGTATAGAATTAAGCACTGGAGAAGATATTGACATCTGGGATAACTATGTAAATTAACTTATGGAATCTGTTTAATCATCAAACTTAGGGGAGAAATTTATCTTGTATAAATGTGCAATTTCTTCATTATGATTGAAATGGCTGTATCTATAGCTGGCACTGTTCCTTTCCTATAATTAAGACACATGAGTCCTGATTGGTGCTGTTTTCTGTTCCTTTCTACCTATATATTTATATTATGGCACTACATATGTCTATATCGGTTGTCATGTGTTAATGAGAGATCTTCTGTTCGTTTTGGATTAATTAATGATGGTTGACTGGGAAGTGTTATGCATTAAAAGGATGCTTTGGGAACCTTATGTCCTTCAATCAATTATTTCTTTTCTCAGTTTGTCCTGCAGCAATTTGACAATCCGCTGTCGAAGAAGTTGAATGATGTAATAAATGAGATACGACGTGAAAGGTGTTCTTACCTGCGGTATGTTCAATGTTTGACCTTGCTAATTTTTGTGGGTGAAGCTCATACTGCATCTTGTTTTGATTTGTGCTACTATTTTTCTTACAGCTTATCCTTGCACAAGAAGGGAGACCCATCAGGTCAGTTTCACGGAAACTATCCTCTCTCGTTACAAGCAACGGATGTGCTAACCCAATGAACTAGTAAAGCATGTTGAAATTGACCGACATAACACCAGTTTAACCTCTCAACTCGCGACCTTCAAAAGTAATAGGCCATAACTCTTAACGTCAAAATGAGCTATCCCAGCAGAAGCCAATGAACCTTAGCTCAAATGGCATGATCCCTTATGAGGATAGGAGAGATCCTGGGTTCAAATCCCAACTAGGAGGATAGGAGAGTGGGGTGATGGTAGAATCATCTATTTCCCCCAAAAAAACTATCCCAGCAGAAGCACCTATTTGTCCGTTAAAAGTTTGCAGCGAAGCTTTGTACATGACTCTTTACATTTCACATACCATATGCCTTCTAATTGTCAAGCTACAATGAGGGCTGATGACACTATCATATTCTTTTTTGTTACCATATATAATTGAATTGTTGCTTTCCTTTTTGCAGGACTGTTGTTCTTCTCGCATTTGGTTGAAGACAAAGTTCCCACAGGCGGTCTCTCTTATGTTGAGTTTCTAGTTCATGTACACCGGCAAATCCAGAACCAAATGTCTTCATAATTCTGTGCATCTTCAGCTGGGGTTTTCTGGAGTATTGATCAAGCTCTCTCTGCAGTGGTAAAATTGATTTATAAACGAAAAGTTAAAATCAAAGTCTCTTCATACATGGCACCTCCAAGTGGCAAGTGGGATATATATCATTTATTTGTGGAAAAAAATCAAGTGGGGATGAATTTTGGCATATGGGATATATCAAAAGTGGCTGAATAAACATACAAGGGTTTTCATTGTTGTATTGCTCTTTGTTCATCCTTAGAGAGATTTTCTTTCTCTTTTTTTCCTATGTTATCGTAATTCTCTCCTTTTGTTTCCATGGTGGTAGACTAGATGTCTAGAGTGTTGGTGGAGGAAAAGTACCATAAAGACCTCGTGCTGTGGGTAATGGAGAGTGTAGAAACAATTTTTGTTGTAATTTTACACAGATTTTTGTAGTTTGTACACATTGCACTTTTGGGACGTCCAACGTGCATTAAAAGCCTTCACACCTTGAATAATTCTTGGTGATATATGCATATATCACCAGGGGGGGAAATAAATCTGGGGACTAAATTATTGGGTTTGATGTGAATTATTGATATTAGGAAAAATAATTCAAATGGAAGGTTACTCCAGTTGAACTGGAATCTCCCTTTTGAGTTTTTTGTAATAGGACTAAAATGGATATCTTATAAATAGAATTAAGTTTATTGAAAGATTTAAATTTATATTTATATTTAAGGAATCTCTAATTTCATTGAATATTTTATTTATTGGATTGAAGGTGTAGAACATTTATTTCTTGGAATGAAGGAGTTTATTTGTAGTTGTAATAGAGTTTTATTAAGTAAAGTAACACCCTTCAGGATTCAAATTAGTGTCATCTCTGCATCAATTATAAATGGGTTCAAAATTTTTAAAATTTTAAAATATTTTAAATCTAAAATAAAAAAATAAAATTTTTAATTATTGATATATTGGTCTGGGCTTCCTCTCTCCATACTCAGTCCAAGAAAAGAAATATTTGGAAATTGATTATTCCGGCCCGGCCCACAAAAACCACTATTTTTATTAAATTTCCTGCACAGCATTCGCCAACACAACAATAGCAAACAGACAAACAAGCCTAAAACCAAGCAGCTGTGTTTCCACAGTAAAAATATGTAATCATGGTTCTTTTATTGGGACTTACTGGGGACTGGTGTTAGCCTAGGACAGGTAAGTGCCATGGTTATCTGTTCCCAAAGAAGGAGAACACATCATCAAGGCATTTTGTCTGTCTCTTTGCAGATCAGATTTTACAATTGATAAAATACAGAGTCGAGCTTTGCTTGAAAAACACAAATACATTCTTTGATAAACTTGAGCATCAGAACAACCACTCAGTCAGTACATGGTGAACTTTTCCTTTGTTTTTTCAAATACTTGTTCTGCAATAGCAGCACCATTTCCATCTGCCTTTTTTATCTCCAGGTTAGCCTTCTGGTAGAACCCAGTACCTCTAAGTGCATCAGCAATGAAATCATCAAACCCAATTGCAATTGCTGCTTCAGCTTTAGCTCCATACACTAACCTCTGTTTCATTATGTGAACAAGTTAAAGCAATTATCAGAAAATCAAGATTATCCCTTTTCTTTTTCTTGACTTGGAAAACTTGAAATATAGACAGGAAAAGTGAACTTCCTAGCTATCAGAAACCTTGATTCTTGACAGATGGATAGCACCAAAGCACATGGGGCAAGGCTCACAGGAGGCATAAATTTCACAATCTGCAAGCTCAATCCTGTTGAGCTTCTTGCAGGCCTGAAAGGAATGTGCCATTTAAACATTAGAACAGCAAATGAGTTAGGAATCGATTACTAATGGCTTTCCAACTGATTTGGCAGGAAAAGGGCACGGAACAGATGGAACATGATAGTTTCAGAGCCTAACCTCTCTAATGGCAGTAACTTCAGCATGTGCAGTTGGGTCAGTATGATTCAGAACCATGTTGTGACAACTCACGACTACTTCATCATTGCAAACCACAACAGCACCAAATGGACCTCCATCTCCACTATCAACACCTTTATATGCTTCTTCAACAGCTCTTGTTAAGAACTTGTGGTCTCGGTCTTGCACAGCTGTTTGCATATGCACCAAAATGAAATGATAAAGCGATGACCATTTTGAACCTAATGATAATCGATCTATTGGGTTACACAGACAGAATTGAAGGATGAGTCTCTATGACATGTTTATTTCTGATATTACATATGTTGTGAAAGGCACAATTTGATGTATCAAACATTTTCCACTGATGGAATTTCTGCATTGAAACATGTACTACCCGAAATGAACTAAATCGAGACAAGAATACCGACCGGAGAAAGTGGGGAATAAGTATGGGATTACCTTCTTGATGACCGGCGAAAGCAGATGCCACAGAGATAGTTCTATCTCTAGCTTCCACAACTGTTAGATACAATATAAAAACAGGAATGGTTATTCAAGGAATACAGTGCCAACCAACCAAGGAGATGGGATAAAATCCGTAAAGTGAAGATCCAGCAAACAACATAAAGGGATTTAATGATCAACATTAACTTGTACCAAGCCAAATTCACATTTCATTGCTATTACTGGTTAGACAGCTCGACCATAAATGTAGCAGTTGGTCCCTTCTGCTTCACAAAGCAGGTAAGAATGCTAATAAATGCTGTCAAAAGAAGCATCTCAACAAAGAATGGCAACCCACTTGAAAGTGGTGTTCAAAAGTTAATATCACACCTCAAATGTTAACACCCTCCGCCATAAAGCCGCTAGGATCTGGCCACTTCTGAGGGATTAGGGGATTTAGTTGGTGGAGATGTAAAACTCCATTGAAACAGCAAAAATCCCTCGGCTTAAACCCAAAACATGATGGACTAGAATGACGAACCAGTCTCACTAAGTAAAGGAGTTACCTACCAGTCGTCATCCTCACTATCCCATTGAGCACTCAGAAAGAAAATCATATTAAGCTTTACGCAACAATGGATACACAGAGACCCAAGAGACCTGGAAACATACTAAGAAAACATGTTAAGAGAATGACAAACCCCACCAATTTCCACAATGAGACAACCTAGGAAAATGGAAGCCTCTCCAAAAGTTATCTACTATTCTCCTGCACACTACCATTATTAGCATGCCGATCAGGATCTGACCCAACGATGACATGAAACTCATCAGCACCACAAAACACAAACAAATAGAACTGCGCCACATGAGCATGCAAGGTAAGAACACTAGATTAACCAACCAAAAAAAAGGTTCTTAAAATAATCCGACAAAAAAACCAAAAGTTGGGTTTATTTGGGTTCCATTTGAGAAAGAAAAAGAAAAAGTCAAAATCACAAATACACAGACACAACGATCTGAAAGAATGCATGGTCAAACCTGTAAAACTAAGAACCAAAAAGAGATGGTGACGAATAGCCACACATAACACGATTCAAGGATCAAGAAACAATACCATTAACATCCTCCATGATCCCAAAAGTGAAAGGCAGATAGACAGAAAGGAAGACAGATGCGTCTCTTTGAAAGAATGGCTCTGCGGATAAAGAGAAGAGGAGAGAAAGAGCAGATGCGGAAAATACAAACTAGTCCACGAATTCACACGTATTTATAGACTCACATTTAAGTCTTTGACAAAACTGAAAAAGAGACATCCCACAAAAAAACAAGACAAGAATGGAAAGATGAGATTTGCCACGTTAACTAAGCGTGGAGGTAAGGAAAATATGGCTAAAAGAGAATCTCCAGTGGTTGGAGACTGATTCAGTCTTCGTTTCGTTAATGGCTTTTTCTTCCTCATTTATTTTTTTTTCCTTCCGACATAACAATGCCCAACAACAACGTTGATATTACACTAATTTTCACAAACTCTTGGTCAAATTTTTTTAGAAAATGACAATCATTGGTTATAAATTACTCTAAAATTTCAGATTAACTAAAAAACTCATTTATAGTTGGCACAATACCTCAAAGGAAATTAATCATCTCATTATAAATACGTCTTTATCCTTTTAAAATAGATTGACTAGATTTTAAAATTAAAAAATATTATTATAATAATATAATATATCAATAATATCACAACTCCTATTATTCTCCAATTTCAACTTTTCTATTTTTTTAAACTTTTTTCCTTTTATTTATAAACAATATAATAATAATTAATTATATTTTTTATAAATCAAAATTACTATATTTTATAATCTAATTTTTTATCATATCTAATTATCTAAATAATAAAAATAAGATATCAATCTCAATATATAAATGATTATATATTATATTATTGAGCATTGTAGATCAGCTTTAATTTTTTATTTTTATGAGGGAATTTTATCATCTTTGTGATCTATCCATGGTCTTATCGTGTCAAATCCCCATCGGTCAGTTGATATGATATTAAATAATAGATAAATTAATTAAAAATAATTTAAGAAATTTAATTATTTTTTATAAGATTAAGATGATGATATATATCTAGCTTATCTCATACCATAGGATGATCTTAACACGTGGATCATATGATCATTGACACGTTGGATTGAGCTTAGATAATATTTTAATATTGCTAGTGGTTCGTTAAAGGATATGGATTCTTTTAGAAAAGAAAACATCATTTTAATATAAAATTTGTTTATTTTCAAAAGATACCACACTAATGTGTTCTTTTTAATATTCATTTTTTTAGGCTATTTAGTTATTCCCATGTTCTGGAATTTGACTACTCATACATAAATCCAAAAAGGAGAAAATATAGATATCCAGAAAGAGTTGCTGACAAGGATAAAAGAAAGCACTTTACTTCCTAATCAATGCGGAATCCTTTGAATCATGTGAACCATAAATTGATTAGGCACCGATCCACCTGTTTTCGTGATACTCTTTTTGATTGCTTGAAGTCTCAGAAGAGATGTAATTTGCTATAACAAACAGAGAAAGAAAGCAACCCAACCCATTTGACCATCGAAAAAACACCAACCTGGATGAAGTCCAACTAATCGAATTTTTGATTTTTTAAATAAGGGTAAGTAAATACAACATTCATAGGCACATACGATGCAATGACGTAAAACTGAAATAGAGAATTGTTAAAGGTGGTAACATAAGAGAAACTAGTCCCTTCAACCATGTGTTTTAGTCCAATGTCAAAACAGGAAATCTAAAAAGAATCACTCGGCGTAATGGGTGTGTGACAATGGATTTTTTATTTGTTGAAGGAAATTTCTGCAGTGAGGAGTTCATGTTAGATAGAAGAGGTGCATGATATGGTATTAGTAATTCATAAGGATTAAAATCAACTTGTGAAACAGGAACAGCCCGATCTTGAAGATTCTAGTAGATGATTCGAATAGATGATGAAATGATTGAAGTCATAATGTTACTAAATTAATTATCAGCTACTACTAGCAAAAGATGGAGAAGAGTACAGGATTAAATGAACAAAAACCAAACAAACAAAATATCCTTGTGCAAGTGTTCCTCAAAAACGATGTTCCTGCATATTGGGAGATCCAGGACTCATTTCTTCTTCCCAGCCTTAGCAGCATCTCCAGCCTTTGTCTAGAGGAAGAATAATAATTGTTATTCATGAAAAAAGTAACATAATAGGTTCGAGAAACATTGATAGATTATCCAGAAGTTAAGACATCATAGTACCTTCTTGACTCCACGAACTTTCTTAGATCTGTTCTTCCTTTCCTTCATCTGCTTCCTTGACTTCTCTACCTTAGTAGCAAGTCCATTCTAGGTTCATAGTTTAAGGACATCATTAGATTGGTATAATTGATGAAATCACTTTCATATGCATAACATATTACTATCCACGATCACTTGTACATGCATAACCTGAGTAATTATCATGGCTAAAGTACCAACTAACATCTACAATCTCAGAAATTCGATATCTAGCTTCAATTTTTCAAGGTTGTCTTTGTAAGAAATAATAATATGAAGAATGTTAAGTACATTCAGGACTTACCCTGATAAGCCTGTATTTGGGCTCGTACTTCTTTGCATTATCAACTGTGTCATATATGAGTCCAAATCCAGTGGATTTTCCTCCTCCAAAATGGGTCCTGAATTTGAAAACAAATATTGTATTGGGATCTTTCACCTCATACAAGCTTGCTAGCTTCTCCTTCAGCTCGGCCTTCACAAGAGAAAACAAACGCAAGAGAACAAGGTCGGTCAATACAGTACAAAGAAAAACTTGAAGTTTCAAATGTAAAAACAAAAGCAATGCTTATATAACTCGAAATCCTTCCAATGTTTAGTTTTGAATCATATATATACAACATATAATGTGAAGGATCACTTGTGAGTAAAATGCAACGCATTCTGCACAAAGAGATCATACATACAAAAACACGTCTAGAAATTTATAAAAGTTTCCAAGTAATACCTTAGACACATTGGCTCTTCCTGGATGCAGTACATCAATAACCTGCATTAATAAAGAAAAGATAGTCAATACAGTACAAGAAAAAACTTAGAACGATAGTTCCCTACAAACTGATCATTAATACAAGAAATAGACTAATCAGATTAAAGCTCCAAGCTTAAAATTATAAAGGTCAGACATATTGATGCATTGAGATCATTAGGTCTCTCCGTGCTACCCCTCGGACGTATCAACAATATCAACTATGTTTACTAACTCTACTCCTGAACAGAAAAAAAATTCCAGCATTCTAACGTAAACAACCAGTAAGAAAACAAGGCAGTACTTGGCACACGAAAGAAAACAACACCAAGCAAACTACAAAATAATCAAATAAATACTAATCACCATTATCTTTCACGTCAGTAAGGAGCTCGAGATCTAACAATCCCATCAAACTCCCAAAACTAATTTAAAAAAAAGCTAAAAACCATAAAAAATTTACGAAACAAGTCGTGAAAACGCATAACCAAACAGAACCTAGCGACTCGCATCCTTATTCTATTTTCTCAATAGCAAGAAAAGCTTCACCCCGATGGAATATGGGAAAGCTTACAAATTGCTTTCTGTAGAGGAGGCGGTTGGTCATAAACTTCCTAGTGCGGATAGTCACTGCCTTATCTGCCATTGTTTCTCACTTAGCGGCCGGACTGTGCTAATGTAAATGCTCTTCCGGAGGAGATCGGCAGCGTCCGTTTCAACCTAAGCAGACAGAGGAAGTAGATTAGTGAACCTTTGCGTTATTTATATTCTGGATTTAGGGTTTCCTCCGGGGAATATTTGGGCTTACAGTACTCATTCAGAGTCATTGGCTCGTTTGTTTGGTTGCATGGGCCTGAGCAGATAAGAGTTTACATAATATGGAGTTTATTTATTTTTTATAATATTTTCAGATAATCAATTTAATTTGTATTGAAATTAAAAGTAAATAGTTGAAAAATTATTAAATTAATTTTCTAATAATTAAAATATGATATAATTTTGTAATACTTTTTGAATATTAAATTATTAATATTTCATATTTTTAATAATAACATTTTTATTTTATATTTAAGATTTGACAGAGCTTCTCGTTCATATTTAATTTTAAATTGAAACTAAACTAAATTAAAATAATATATATAGAGAGAGAGACTCGTGGTTTCAAATACTTGCACTGGGGTGAAGCGCGGCGCCGATTAGGGTTTGTCTTTCGCTCAACAATGGTGTGTTCCTCGCTCTTTGTTTTTTTTTAAAAATTTCTCATAGTTTGTTGCGGTCGATGTCTCGTTTATTGATCGGTTTGTTTGTTTGGCATTAGGTTCTTCAAAACGATATAGATTTGCTAAATCCACCAGCGGAGCTCGAGAAGAGGAAGCATAAGCTCAAGCGTCTTGTTCAAGCCCCCAATTCATTCTTCATGGTAAATGTCTCCCTTCTTCTTTCTCTTTCGCTATGTGTACATTGTTGTTTTATTTTGTTGTAACGCAACTGATTGATTTGATCTTTTCTTCCTTGTGTTTACTTTGTTAATGAAGGATGTGAAATGTCAGGGCTGCTTCAATATGTAAGTGATCTAGCGAATTTTGTATGAGAATTCATTATATTAGATTTTTATCTCTCATCTGAGCTTATCTTGATGGCTTTTGCAGAACTACTGTGTTTAGTCACAGTCAAACCGTTGTGGTTTGTGGCAACTGTCAAACTATTTTGTGCCAACCAACTGGGGGACGAGCTAAATTAACAGAAGGATGCTCCTTCAGGAAGAAAGCAGATTAATGACAGTAATTCTAGTTTGTGCTAGTTAAACTATGATGATAATTTTGTTTGGATTGGGATTTGTTTCTTAATGACTGTAGCATCTCCATCTATGGTTTTCTTTTATTTGATTGGAATGAAGGGTTTGCTTTTTGTATGATGGTGGGCATAATTTAAGTTTCCAATTGATCTATTCTGTATTTTACTTCAATCTTTCGCGGTGTTGAATCTGAATGTCCTGATTTCTGCATTCTAGCAGCGTATAGATATAGTATATACCGAATGTAAGCATTAAGTTTTAGTATGACAGTTATTCTGCTGTTAGACTCGGATTCAGCATATGATTTTTCAAGTCTGCTTGATTCGTTACACAAGCCTGCACTACTTATTTGGTTTATTTTATCGGATAAGCAAGTTCTTCATCTGCCTGCTTACAGTCAGGTCATATGTCTTTGCAGCTTTCTTTTTGCTTTTCTAAATGGGAAATTTCTTCCAATTTGTTATGCAATCGAGAACAAAAGCTCAAAATGTATTTATTTTGTTATGCAATACATTCTCTCCGTCCCGCCATTAAAATAAGCCTCGAGGGCAAAGCCATATCTGCTCGAATTAACTCTGGTACCTATAGGCTTTTACCAAACCTCAGAGCATGGTAACCTTTAAACTGTTTTAGCCGCTGTAGTTTTGGTCGTTCATCAGATTCCTTATGTTTATCTATTAAGTTGAAACTAGATTAAGATAATTATTATTATTTAAACCTTCAATCTATCCTTGTTATCCATTTTAATAATATATAACAATTTAAAATTAAACTGAATGATAATTTCGTTGACCAAAGACAAAAATACACATATTGTTGGTTTATGATGTTACTTATGGAAAAATATATTTTAATAGTTTATAAAAATTATATATATTAAATTAAATTAACAAAATAAAATTAAAACTAAAAGTTTCATATATTATTGTATGTGTATGAGAATGTAAGTTAAAGAGGTAGTTTTAATTTTATATAATCACATAAAGGCAAGGTTTTAAAAACCGGACCGGTGAAATTAAGGGGTCAGGAGTTTTAGAGGTAACCGGAAATAACCGGTTTAAGAACCGGAAAATTGAACCGGTAATTAATATATTAAAAAATATTATAATATTAATTTTCAAAAATTAATATATCAAACTACATATTAAAAAAATTAATATTCTTAATTTTTATCTTTTTTAATTTTTTTATCCGTTTAATTTTTATTAAAAATTATTTTTTTTAAGTTTTCGAACCGATTGACCCGTAACCGGTTCAACCGGTTTTCAAAACCGGATCATGTACCGGGTCCGGTTGAACCGGGTTGAACCGGCCGGTCCGGTCCGGTTTTCAAAACATTGCATAAAGGGTAAATTAAGCATATTATAATTAGCAAAAGGACAAAATATTTCAATATTATAAATGTCAATAATAATCAGCAAAAAAAAATCCGATAATTCCTATAAAATAATTAATTTTACATTTTATTATTGAGAGGAGATATTATATTTAAAAAATTAAAAAAATAATCTTTACTATATAACCGATATTATAAAAATTTGTTAAAATTATATTAATTATTTTCCGCCTTTATATACACAGAGAGACTCATGAATTTAAACCCTTGCAATAGTGTGAAGCGCCGCGCCGATTAGGGTTGTGTCCTTTGCTCGCTCCACCCTTTGTGACCTCATTGTTCATCAACAATGGTGTGTTCTTTGCTCTTTCTTTTTATATTTCTCATAATCTGTTGCCGTCGATGTATCTAGTTTTCGTTTGTTTGATTTTGTGTGTGTATATACTTTCAGTTTTTTAGATAAATGTAATTGATCTTTTGGTTTGTTTGTTTGGCATTAGGTTCTTCAAAACGATATAGATTTGCTAAATCCACCAGCGGAGCTTGAGAAGAGGAAGCACAAGCTCAAGCGTCTCGTCCAATCCCCTAATTCATTTTTCATGGTAAATGTCTACGTCCTTCTTTCTATTTTGCGATGTATATATTGTTGATTTATTTTGTTTAGGCGCGGCTGATTGATTTGCTATTCACTTCAGGATGTGAAGTGCCAGGGCTGCTTTAATATGTAAGAGATCTAACGAATTTTGTATGTGAATTAACTAAGTTTATTAGTTTTTAATCATTGTCTGAATTGATTTTCGTGGTGTTTGCAGAACTACTGTGTTTAGCCACAGTCAAACTGTTGTGGTCTGTGGTAATTGTCAGACTATTTTGTGCCAGCCGACAGGGGGACGAGCTAAATTAACAGAAGGATGCTCCTTCAGGAAGAAGGCTGATTGAATACAGTGAACCCTTAAGTAATTTTAGTTTGTACGAGTTGTTACACTACAATGATAATTTGGTTTGGATTGGGATTTGTCTCTTAATGATTTTAGCATCTTCATCTTTGGTTTGGAGATCCTTACAGTTTTCTTTTCCTTAATTGGAATGGAGAGCTTGCTTTTGTTTGAAGGTGGGCTTAACTTGAATTTCCAATTGATCTATTGTGAACCCACTTTCCGAAAATTGTGTTGTCTTTGTTCTATTTTGTTTATGCACCTTAAAATGTTTTGCTGTAATCTTTCTTTTGGACCCTAAATGCGTTGATGAATTTTAATTTCTTGATTTCTGCATTTTAGCAGCATTGGCACTTACGAATCTCGTGAGAAACTTTAAACTAGATACTATACAAGTGTGTTGAATAGATGGTAAGCTTAATGTTTGCAATTTTAGCAGCATTGTTGTTTAATAGATCTCGTGCTATACTTTAAGCCACATATTCGAGTGGTGAAGATGATAAAGATAAAATCAACAGAATGTATATTGCAGTACTTCTGTTGTTGGACTTGGATTCAGCATATAATTTTTCAAGTCTGCTTGATTCACTTCACAGGCCAGCACTAATTATTTGGATTCATTTTTAGGATAAACTAGTTCTTCATATGCCTGCTTATAGAACCTGTATTCTTCCTACGCCTTGTTGCAGTCTTGTGGCTGTTGTTTTGCTAAACAAGTACTAAAGTTCAAAAGTAAATGCAAAACCCTCCTGGATTTGAACAAAATTTCGTTTAGGGCCATTCCTGTTTGACTAGGAAAAGTCAGTCCAGGATAGTAGAGGTTTGATCTGTATCTCAATGTATTTGAAATGCAATGTTAGGTCTGGGTTGGTCTCTACATAGTTCTGATGTTGGTTATATGCCTAAAAGTACATCACCATCGATGATAATAGGCCCCGAAGCATGAAAATCCATTCTCTTTGTACAGGCTATCAGTTTGGGTTATCAAACTGAGCTTTTTACTGGATATGTTGATAAAATATTTACTAATATATTGATTAAAAAAATTCGGAAATCAACGAGAATATTTTTCTAATTTTAGAAAAAAAAAACTGAAAAGCAAAGTAAAAAACACGGGGAGGTATTCCTTATTCGATGACCTTACTTCTGAAGATCAAGGAAATGCTAGGACTAGGAGAAAAAAATACATCTTTCTGGGTATTCTGCTCATAGGAAAAAAGAAGTATACTATAGTGCATACTGGCAGGGTTGGTTCGTTACTGGGTGAGAAGTATTCTTCTTGAAGCATTACAGTGTTTCATCGTTGGACTACAGCAATATTAGCTTCTGCAACTGCATAATATGAGGTTCATTTCGGGTAGATCTCTCGGTAGCTGCTGATGGAATTATAGACTGGTAATGTGGACTTAAAAAGGGTCTGACTGGAAAAGGCTTTGGATCCATTCCTATAAACAAAATGCTTGTAGTTATGGAAATATTCTTTGAATTATGCATTCTGATTGCAGGTCACAAGTCAACTCTATCACTTTGTCTCTTTGCCAATCATGCAACCAGTTGTGTTATGGATCCCCTCACAATGGGAACTACCTCTCCCACTTTCTCATCACTCCAGCTTCAGCTTTTGCAGAGCTGATATTTAGATAATTATTTCTTTTTTTATTTTCATTATATATATTCTTGTTTATAATCAAATTTCGATGTTTGATCGAAGATAAATAAATCTTATTAGTCAATTACATCTTGCGAATTGTAAGATATCGAAATCTTTGATGTTGTTTTTCTTTGTTCTCTTTTGTTCCCGATAAACTTGTTTGTCCATTGTTTTCCACACAAACTTTATCTTTTTCCTTATCTGGGGAGAGGTGGAGTTGATAAATTCTAGTAATAGAAGATAGTCAAGGTGTTTAGTTAGGTACCCACCACCCTCCCATTTTGATGTAAAATTCTTTTATATGATAGTGGAGAAGGCCAACTTGTTATTGGTGTGATTTAGCCCTTCCTATCTAGAAAAAGATCATGACAAGGAAGATGATTTTCAACTTTACCATGTCTTGTCCGACCATGGAAGGTAGACTTCAACCCAAAATTCACCTCTTTCCTAGAAGAAATAGTATCCGGAGATAAACATCTCTTCATACATCAAGAAGGATCATGTTCAGTTTCAACGAGCATGTGGTTCAACAGTATTTCTTTTTGTATTGGATGATTAAGAGATTTTGGGTTCAATAACCAGTAAAAAAGAGTTAAAAAAAGGATGGGATAGAATGGACAATATTCAATTGAGAAAAGACTAAATTTTCTTAAATAATTTGATAAGACGTCGATCTTAATTAATACCGAACCCAGAAACCTCTTTATACATATGTCTTGGTTTTGTTTTATTAGATTTGGAAACAACGGGGTCAACGGTGGTGACTGATGAGGATTCTTCTGACCAATCCCTGTTGAGTAATAGTTCTTCTAGTTGCCACCACTTTAAGCAAGAATCGAATATCTAGAATAGTAGGCGAGGTAGTTCTGGCTCTTAAGAACAGAGTTACGTCCCAAGTTTAAATTGGCTCTGGTTGATCAGAAAGGTTGCAGTTTTCTACTTTGTATGATTAAAAGAAAAAAACAGTTATCTGCATGGGAATATGCTTATCTGTTTGTGTATATCACTACTTTTTCCTCATTCTGATGAAGGAGATCACTTTCTGGGATCCTCATGTTCCCACCTTCCACTTAGAAGCTATGCTGACTTGAATGATGAAAAACCCAGCAACTCATCACCATCATCATCATCCACATATTATTAGTTTGACAAAATAAGGACAATGCCTGCCATTTTTTCTTAGTATATTATTGTTTGACCTTAATTATTATCTTTTATATGAATAATTTAATATTTTAATGAGAGAATACATTTTACAGTTTGACTCAATAATGCTAAAAAATATAGTAATAAATACTAAATCATATAGACGAGTATTTGGTTCAATCTTGACTCCTCTTGGCTGAAGTGACTTGAGGATTGATAGATTCTGAATTCAAATCTCAATGATACTGTTAATTTAGATTTAGAGGTCTTGAATTCGAAATCCATATAGAGTCTGTAGAATATTTGAGAGGGGAGAATATCACAATCTCATAGGGAAACTTTTATATGGCAATTACTTTGGCATGCTTCTCCACTAAAACATCAATCATATAATAATAATGAATGATTTTGATTTTTCTGTTTTTCCTTTTGGTGGATGGGTGCCAGTACACAAGAGTACAGGCTTGGTACAAGTGTTATTTTATAAGGTTGGGGTTTGATGGTGTATGAATTATTTAATACTGAGGACAATGGGTGTGGACCATACATTCATCCATGCATCCATCACCATACATATAGCCACATTAATTAGTCATGTGGCATGACCCATGTTCCAACTAGATCTTCATGTATGGAACAGTGTATTGCCTTTCTGGACCATATATTTATGCCATACAACTCAGATCTTTCCTTGGACCAAGTCTCTGTGATTGCCATAAAAGTATGGGTTCCACTTCCACAGGTGGCTGCCAAAAGGGTAACCTGGAAGAATCCGTCATTGGCCAGCTAAAAGTAATTCAAAGTTCCTAACTTGTATCTGCTACTGTTACTACTACTGCTACAATGAATGCTCCATGAGACAAGCATTAAGATATGTGTTCTTAGTTGTTTGGTATGATGAAGGTTGATGGAAGCTCGGTACATGCATATGGACTCTGCAATTCTGCTATTCAATCATGTCATCACTCTGAGGAGGTCCTACAGGCTTCAATGATTGCCTTTCTCTTGGTGGGTCAGCTGTACATGTGCAGCGTACGGTGGATTCCTATACTTTATCATCTCACTCCACTTGGCCTACCAATCATCCATATTTACTTCTTGAATGATCCAAAAAAGCACAGAGAAAGGGGAAGAAAAATCACCAACTTTTGCACTTTGTATTATGGTAATGAGTGCTGTCAGCTTCTTCGCTATAATTCAGATACATGTAAATGGAGGGTTGGGTGGATTTAATATAGCACGGACAAAATGTTGGATTCATAATTATAATTCCTCTATTATGTTCATATGTGAGACTATAAAAGAATCAAACAGTTCTTACAGATGTTATACATCAATAGCATCAACTGGAAGAGACATGCTCCTGTAAAGAGAGTGTGGAAGCAATGATCCAGGGTTGAAACTCTTGGCACTGCTGAGATACTCTGAACTTGGGGATTCCTTCATTGCCTTGCAATTTCTGGACATTTGAGTATCTGCATTGGGGAAACTCCTGCCATGACCACAAAACTGGGGAATTGAATGCTTTTCAAAGGCAAAAGATTTTGGGATTTCATCCATCCTGGTTATTTCTGGTTTTGCTTCAGAGTTGTTTTCTTGTAATGATATCAACTTTGCGATGCTTTCGTGCAGTCCGTCGCTAGGAGCTGGCGATTTCGATGCGAATCCCAGCTGATCTCTGAGTTTCCTCAGTTCCATCTGGTGCTTTGCTTTCAGCCATCTGAATTCTTGCTGGATTTCATTCTCATCAGAGTCTGGGAGGTCAGTGTATAGTGAGGTGATATTGTGAACG
Source organism: Passiflora organensis (assembly GCA_019739055.1). Lineage (NCBI taxonomy): Eukaryota > Viridiplantae > Streptophyta > Magnoliopsida > Malpighiales > Passifloraceae > Passiflora > Passiflora organensis. The sequence continues at coordinate 39,173 of JAEPBF010000244.1, read as the reverse complement.
GAACCCCAAGCACTTGAACTGGATTGGATTTTGTTTTCCATCTTTATCTCCTTCTCATCATGAGTAGAGATTGGTTGGTCGAATTTTTCAAACTCCTCATCGGAATGACTTCTTCGAGATCCCACTGGAGTAAGTTCGCGGCTTTCCTGTTGATCCCAAATCTCATGGCTTTCTGGCAAGTGATGCTCGGATTTGTCAGCTTGGAATGTGATTTCCTCAAACCGTCCATGCATTGAAGCACAACCTTGTCTACAACATGAATTGTTAGTCAAAAACTCCATAAGAGAGCCATTTGAGGTACGTGTGGAAGCACAATTGTGGCAGAGAATTTGATTTGCAAAGCGGGGTGTTTCCTCTATGCCTGGTCCAGACCGCCAGTTGGGTACCAATGAAGCAATCTCCCCATCAATCATGTCTGCAATTTTGGTAACGTCTTGGTCAGTTATATCCAGCTCTGCTACCATTTCAGTTGCAACACTCAATGCTGTATCCAGATCAGTGTCGAAGGGGAAGTATATGTTGCGGATCCGGCCTGTATACGAAAAAAATCGAATCAAAGTGGTTATGAAGAGAGTTTAATGAAGGGATCAGTTCAAGTATTCACTAGACATTAGAAAAAGCATGGAAAATTAGCAATTCAAGGAAGCAATATGTTGAATGAAAGAGGAGGAAAGATCAGCAACCTTCTTTATCAGCGATCCGGAGTCTTAAAAAGATACGACCATCATCTCCCCTCTTCCCCTTCATGCTTATATCAAAATTTGCAGAATGTTCATCATCCTGATGCTCAAAAAGTTCAATTCCACTCGATTCAATCTCGACTGGATGATATCCCCACTCGTTTTGAGTCGTGAAGCTATAGCTATTCGAGTATCCATTACCATACGAGCCACCACTGTCATGACGTTCAAGATATGGCAGACTTATGATTGGACCCATGCCATCAACATCTCTAAAATAGTCTAGTGGCCTAAAATCAGAATCATAATCATCGGTTTGAAGAAAAGGGTCATTCAAAAGCTCCCTAGCAGAGAGCCTAAGCGACACTGTTGCCAAGCATTTCTCTACAAATTGTCTTACTTCAGGATCCTTCACCTTGTACAAAGCATCTGGCTTCTTCCCCTACAGCAATAAAAGCAGGTCAGCGGAACATACCACCTGAGAGAGAGTGACAAAGTGGGAAGAGAGGGAGATAGAGATCTTACAGAGATAACTTTCTTGTATATTTGGGCAGGATGGCTGCATTCACTGTAAGGATATTCAAAAGTGACCATTTCCAGGATGCACATCCCGAAGGAATAAATATCAACCAACTCATTATATGCCTCTTCATACACTTCAGGAGCCATAAACTCTGGAGTTCCTGAAGAAATGAAATCCATATGAATTTTAAAAGAGTATACCCTTTATTTCTAAGATCTAGACACTATCTCAGGAGCAGAACAATCTTAATGGTCTGAGGTAGATGAAGCCTACCGACACATCTCGCAGCATGTGATTTTCGAAGGATTGCAGCAAGACCAAGATCTCCAATCTTTACTTCCCCTTGGTTCCCATTGATGAAGATGTTATCACACTTGAGATCTCTATGGATCACAGGAGGATCATGGCTGTGCAGATAGAGAAGCCCTCGCAAAATCTGCCTACACCAGTGCTTCACAGCTCTAATATTAACTTTCTTATGCTTTAGTCTATACCTAAAAAAAGGCAGAGAAATTACTTAGAATGATAACAATGTGGAAGACCCACAAAGCAGAATCAATCAATAGAGAAGAAAACAATGGATCGTGATATTCTTACTGCCTCAAAGTCCCGGAAGTGAACATCTCAGTCACAAAGTTGATGTTCCTATTCGCGGTATCAACCCATGAAGTGTAGAACTTCATTATGTTCTTATGCTTCAGTGTCTTGAGAAGGTGAATCTCGCAGTAGAGTCTTTCAAGATCTTCCGGGCTCTGTAGAAAATCATAGAGCTTCACCTGGTTCCAAGCGACTTCAATCCCTTCATACTCATCAAACGCCTTGTAACTGCATCAATCCAACACAAAAAAAAAAATTAACCCAAAGAACACGAAAGACTCGACTTTTGCAAGAACATCAGATGTGTTCATGAATCAAATTGCAGCAGGGGGGAACCAAGAAAAGCAAAAAGGATGGATAACTCTCAAATGGGAATTTTTAACAGATGAAAGACAAGAGCTTTGATTCATACACTGTCTTAGAAGCTCCTTTGCCAAGGATTTCATTGTACTGCAAAAGGCAAAACGAAATCCCATCACTTAATCAGATTGAAACCTTCAAGAATAAGGAGAACAAGAGAGAGAGAGAAGAAGAAGAAGAAGAAGAAGAAGAAGGGTTTACCCTGCCATATCTGCCTGTTGGATCAACCTCAACAAACTCAGAATCAGAACTATCCGTTTCAACAAGTGAGAGACCATCCATCCTCTGTTAAAACCTTCAACTTCCAACCCTCCTTTACTATCCGCCAGTCCCTCTTTCTCCTTCTGTTGGGTCTTTCAAAGAATTCCTCCACCTGTTATTTCTCTATCTCTTACCTCCTAGCTCAAAGTGTGGGAGAAACCAAAGACACAGGATTTATCTTGCAGGAACATGACAATATTACCTCTCCGCAACCTCCATAGAGGAAGATGAGAAAGTGGTCAATTATTAATCACATGAGACAGAGAGGGAGAGGGAGACACAGAGGAGTTATAAAGACAAAAGAGTTTTGCAACTGTACCACATTTCAAGAGAGAAGACATACATACACATACAGAATACAGACAAACCAACCACACACCAAGAAACGAACACACACATGAGAGTAATGGGTCCAGCCTCATCTTTCTCTATCCTATAAAGCTTCGAACTTTGCCTGCAAAACTTTGTAAAAAAAAAACAATTGCCAAAAATAAAGAAAATCAACGCACAAAGAATGGGACGAAATAAAGAAAAGATTTTTAAATAAATTAACTAGATTGGGAAATTGAGTAAAATATTTGTGGTGTGTATCAACAGTTTCATTAGATCTTTCCATTCTAACCCTGACTGATAACTACTTCTTAGTGTTGTTACCTATAAAAATAAATAAAATTAAATTTTTAAAAAATATTTTTCCCTTCTTTTTTTTTGCCGATTTTATTCAATATTAATTTTTTCTACAAAATTAATTTCTTTTCAGATTTTATTCAGTACTAATTCAAAATATACTCTTAAAATTAATTTAGCAAGTGTTTTAAAAAAGTCAGGGAAAATGCTGATTCCATGGGTGGATGGAAAGTCCACATATTCACAAAATCAGCAGCCTTGTTAGGCTCAAACTGAATTGCTAAAAACTAGCAAACAAAACAGAGATAAAAAGGTTGTTTTGTTAAATTAAGCATATATTCTTATATTAAAATAATTATATGAAAAAAATTTGATGGAGACTTAAACTTTAAACCAAAACAAAATCTAACAAATTGGGTTTCACCTAAGATAAAAAAAATTAAAAAAAAATCTTTGAGAAGAACAAATATTTGGACAAAGGTTGAAGTTGAATACAAAAGATTGCCCTTGAATTCGTACAATCAACACATCTCTTTAGCATAATTATACTCATAATTGAACACTCAACATCTCCATAGCAATTTATGCCTTGAAAACAAAGAAATTTTTACTATCATTCAAGGAGTTTTTTTATCAAGATCTTAAAAAACTACCCAGTTAGAAAGAATTTACTGACCAAATAAAATATCTTAATCAATCACATAATGAAATCTAAGTGGATTTCAATTTACATCTTCGGGATTCGATTCTTAATTAAATTCCAAAGAGACACGATCTTTTTCCACTTGTTTACTCTTTATTATTATTTGCTGATCATTATCCATTTTATGGTTTTTTAACTATAGTATCAGTAGTCTTATCTTAATTATATCTCTTGTCTTTCCAACATCGAGAAAATATACTATAACCCTTCCTATGAAGGATAATCCTTTGCATAAAGATGAATTCCTTTGCTTCTTACTACAAATATATAGGGTCTGGAAACGTACTCTATATACTCTTGTCTGCAATAATTCTATGGCGGTGGAGGTGAGTAATGGATTAAAGTAGCTTTGGATGGGTATGAAAAATTATATTCGGGTTTTAATTAGAGTTAGTATTAGAAATATATTGGTACCAAAAATAAGTCACCCTTTTTAAGACTGAAATCATTTCGTTCTATTTTAATAGATACTGATCCAAAATCGAAAAAAGAATTTGTTGTCGAATGTATTTTTACTAACTCAAACCGGCATGATCTCTGTTTATATCCTTAGAATTCGAAAATGGTTTAAGAGTGTGATACTTGTCAAACGCGTGAACATTTATTTGCATATAACATCAGTTAGGTCATATGCACTTGGGATAGCCTGTGTGTGTCAAGTATGGAGGTTGGGGTACACTCTGACCAAACTGGTTTTTCACCTTGATTTGTGCATGTTTTTCCATACATGCACGAGCATGCATGGAGAACCCTCCTGGTCTTGTTCAGAGTAAAAAACACTTGTTAGACATCCTTAATGAAGAGTTGATATGTGGGGCACAGGCAACGAACAAGCAACGAAAATGACATGTAACCAGCTAAGAGAAGACCTGTGGCTTTATCTTTTGAAAAAAGAATAATGGCCATACGCATTTTTGTCAAACGTCTTTGCTGTGGATTCTCCTATCTTTATTAGAAAAATAGCTCTTTCTTTTCTACTTTTATCCAGCAACTATTTCTATTCCAAAATATACAGGATTCAAATCCATCTCCATTTTTTACTGTTATATATATATATATATAAACTCAGTATTTCATGTGAATTCTAATCGAAATCAACAATGTCATTGAGGCTTGAATCCAGAATTTTTTAATCCTCAGATCATTTAAGACATATGATGAGATGTCATTGAGTTAAATATTCGTTCGTAATGTATATTTTATTTTTAATCATTAACACTTTAATTTTATTTAATACTTAAAAGATTATATGTCTCTTGTTGATTAATATTATATTTAGTTTGATACTGATCAAAATTCGAAAAAAGATTAATTTATCTCAACCACTATAGTATCGATCATAGTTATCTATGGCTTATTAGATTTCCTTAATTCTAAAATTTCAGGTTCAATCAGTGAAAGTAAAGTATAAAAAATATATTTATTGGACCTATTAAAATTGAATTTGAGAAAATAGATTAATCCCCATCATCTCATATTATTTTATACTATTTTCTAAACTACTATCTACATCATCCTGATATTTGAATTTTCATTTATATATCCTACCAGGATTTGATATTTCTCATTACATCAGCTCTTTCCAAACTGGACAGGACAAAGAAGAACATGGGTAGGACTTGCATAATTGATGCCTCACATGTAAATTGTCTGTTCTGAAAAACAAAGAAAAAGAAAGAAGAAGTTACTCTAGTAAATAAGAAAAAAAAGGAGAAAACTCTGTTCTGTACTGATTAAAATAAACCCTAATACAGTGGCTTAGCAGTAAATTGATCTTGCATTGGTAAACGCACTAAGAGACGAGTCGGGTGGTAAATAATAATAATTTTTTAATTATTTTGTATAATTAACTTTCCTTGACCATGAATGCAAGACAACTTAGGGCATCTAGAGTTTGACTAACTGTCGTTTGATTCCGTGAGTTCCGTACGTTTATAGAAGTCAAAAATATACAAAAACACTAGATTATGGATAAAGACCAACCGATTACCGCTAATACAAACAAAAAAAACGCTGTTATCTAGGGTTCTTACTCAATGATAAAGAGGAGCCTGTTTGTATATCTGGAATTATATTGTCGTAATTTAAAAAAATTAAACAAAATAATTATTTATTATTTATATTAAACATATTTATAATAAAATATAAATTTTTATTTATATATATATAACAGTTATAATTTCTTAATTATTGAATTTAGTGAAGTTGTAAACCAACACTAATAATTCCAGTAAAAACAAACAGGGCCTAGTGGCATGATGCCGACGACGACGAGTATCACTTGAATTTGACATTACATGACCTGCGATCCTCGCCGGTTAAGGTGATTAAAATGTTTTTTGCATGCGTCTTTTAGAAATTCAATTTTTTTTTTCAAAATTTGTGTTTCTCTTGGGTTAAAATTGTGTTTTTAATATTTTTTTTAAAAAAATCACAACACTTAATAAAAATTTAATTTTTTAGTTAGTATAAATAACTGAAAATTCTATACTTACCATATTTTTTTTTTGTAAGAAAGCACAGGATTAAGAGCCTGGACGCATAAAGGACAAGCCAAGCTTGTCAAGTTCAACAAAATCATACATAAAGTAGGGCTGAACCTGAAAATCATGTAAGCCAATGTTACAAGTTAGGCCAAATTTAGCTAAATGATCAGCGGATTGATTGGATTCGCGGTAGACATGAGAGAGATGAGCTTGAGGGATGAGTTGTAAGAGTTGCCGCCCTTGTATGAATAACGGGTGTTGGAACCTGTTTGGATCTCTGCTCTTGAGGCCTTCCACAATAGAATAGGCATCTGTTTCAATGAAAAGTTTCTGCCAGCCTCGTCAGATTGCAAATCTGAGGCCATTAATGACTGCTATAAGTTCTGCTTCCCAAACGTTGTGGCCCCCCAGATTTGAGTCGGATGGTCGAGCCACATCAAAAATTAATTTGGTTATCGACTGAGATATTCTTCATTCTAAAAAAGTTACGCTATGAGCTCGAGCTTTTGGTCTTTGTCAACTTTATTTACATTGAGAAACACCATCTTCTTTTACGAAAAGATTCTAGAAGAAATAAATACGTCTTCTTCCCTCTTGATCGCATCACCAAAAGTCATATATCACATAAACTTTCCAAGTTCGACAGCGTCACTACCCTACACACCCCTAAGGTCAAAAATATACGAATACGTGACTGAAGCCATAGACCATGCAAGTTGTTAGAATACAAACAAAATATTGTTAAGAGTTAATCTTAAATTAGTGAATTGGGTTTAAGATTGTTCTTAATAATTATGATTTTTAATTGTTTATAAGTGAATTTGGTTAGTACCAATTCAAGGAATCTTAACGTTAACTAATCCTTAATTTATATCTCTTGAAATCTTATTTCCTTATAAAATATTTAATAGATACAATTATACATTATAATTCTGAAATTATATAGAATTCATCCATTTGCTCTAAGGAAAATTACTATGGAGGATTCAAATCTTAAATACTACCTCAACCTAATTTCAGATCTCAAGGATAATAATTAGAACTCTAAGAAATTCCTGATTTGATAGGGAACTTGAGAAGAAATAAAAATTATAAAAGATGAACATTATTAATGTTTTCTCGGATTTTCGATGTCAAAATTTCCATCTTTCTTTACTTTTTTTCAAAGTCAATTTTCTTAGCATAGTCAAAGTATAACGTAATTGTCATATGTCATTATTTCACAATTATAACTTTCAAACTTGATGACTTTATTTTATTTCTTTATTTATTTTTGGTAATGTTTTACTTTTTCGAGTTTAAGCTTATATATCCAATCATAAGGAAAAAAGGATGAAAGATTATCCTTGATGGGAGCGCATGGAATCCAATGTAAATTATGACCAATCAAGCTGGAACCTAGGGCAAAAAAGAATTGCCAGATTTCAGTTGGGGCCTGAATGTATATGATTGAAAAATCAGGGTGATCTGTTTGCCATCAATGGGATATTTTCCCTAGGTTTAGCTTAGCCAGCAAGCTTTGGCAAAAATCAGTCTGAGAAAAGAAAAGAAAAAAAAATCTTCATGGGTTGTGGTGTATATGAGACAGGCTCCAAGCTCCAATTGTTTAGAAGGGTACATGAATCACTTGAATTAAATTAAAGATTTGGGAAAATGTGTGCTGTTTGGAAGGTAGGGTACATGAATAGCTATTCCACATGCATATATACACCTGACAAGTGGGGATCCTACGCTAAGTTTCACATCTCATATCTCATAGCTAAGCTCTTGTCCATGGATGCTTTTATTGCCTGAAAATCCAGTCAATGAAGATTTTCTGTTGAGGGTGGTGCAGGGAATAATCCTCAGTTTAAGGCATATTCCAATTTTGAAGGTTTGCTCTTTATCATCTATTCTTACATGCCTAAAATTTTGACAAATGTGGCCATCCACGGATCTTTTATTTCACATGTTTCACGATTTGCTACCATTTGTCATCATAATTAAGTCACATGTATATTTTGCATCTTCTCATCATGTTTATCTCTCAATATTTATTTCAATGATAACAAATTGAAGGGTATTTTAGTAACTTCACAATCAAATATATGTCTTAAACACCAAATTTAGTTTGGAAAATATAACATCTAATCCTTTCTTATAAACTCTATCTCTAATAATTACTCTGATTACAGTAATTTAGTGTTAGATTATGATTTTGCATTGAAAAATCATTCACAAGTTTACAATATTTATAATAAAATAATATATATAAAAGTGGCATGACTATTATTTTTCCACCTTTAATTAACATCTTAATCATAAAATATTCACATCTTCAATGCTTAATAATTTTATTATAAATACCTCTCAAAGATAAACCCAACTATCTAAATTTTAATTTTTAATTTTTAATTAAATATAAATGAGTTTTACGGTTCAATCACATTTTGACAGATCATTAATTTCAAATTCTCAAATGAGTGGCTATGCTATCACTAGTTATATAGAGGACCAAATCGATAGGCACCAGAACTGCACTTTTAACGACAGATCAGAAAGAAAAAAGTGGAAAAGAATCTGATAAATAAAAAATAAGAGGGCACAAAGCAATGTTCCATATATAGCAAAATGTGATACATATGTATCCAAGGAAATGAAGCATACCACTATAGTGAAGGTCCATCAACCACTGGGAAGAAACTCCTTAAACGTAGGCTAACAAGAGCATATTTAATTATCTTGGGAACCAAAGAAACGAACCCACAAATTGGATTCAATTCAATCCAGAAAGCAATCAAGCAAGCAAGAAAGAAGGAACATGGGTGTAGCTCTTGTGAATCAGACAACGGTGCTTAAATTTGTGGAAGATACCAAGGCGTTTGACGACTGTGTCAACCACTTCTTCAACATGCTCGACGACAATGGAGATGAGGTACTGAAGCGTGACGATCTTCGCGAAAGGTTTTCAAGGGTTCTGTCTCTGGGAAACGAAGCCCTCTCGAATGAGGAGATGGAGACTCTGTATAACAGCATCTTCAAAAAGTTTGGTGGGAACAAAGAAGGAACCATCGATCATGGCCAGTTTAGGTCTTTGGTGAGGGAGATTATGTATGCAATAGGTGATGGGATTGGCAACACACCTGTTCTGATGGCTCTTGAAGGAGATGGCCTGCTCATGAAAGCTGTCGAACATGAATGTGGCAAGTGATGTAGGATCATGTTAGAAGCACGCAAGTGTCGTAATTACAGTGCTGATTTGGGTTAGATCATAGGGTTTTTTGAACTAAAACATCATCTTATGATCTTTAATGATATATGTTAACAATCCAAGGATTTAAGGATTTTGATTCTTGTGTATAAGTTTTTTTAGAAAAATTAAAGAAATATTTATTATCACTAATTCCATTTATTATACGTGAACATTAATCGTGGATGCATTAACTAACCTGAAATTATTATGAATATGGGTGAACTTGCATTCGTGGGCTTATTTAAAAAAAACAAACATTCGTGGGCTTATTTAAAAAAAAAACATTCGTGGGCTTGTTCTTGGTGTTCATATTTTGTTTCCAAATTTTGCAGCTAATACTATATATTTGGTATTTTGTAGTGTTGAAGCTCGAAAACCCTTGTAATTTGTGACATGATAGAAATAAATTATGATGTACGAAAATGTAGTTGTTTTTTAATGTTTCCTTTTATATTACCCAGTAGGTTTATTTTTATTTTTAATTTTATTTTTATGACAATAATAATAATATTTGAATTTTAATACATAAATGGATAAAAAATGGACTAAATTAACAATAACAAGAATATAATAAAAAAGGAAAAATAAATTACATAGTCTAGAAAAAAATGGATGTATGTAAAAGAAACCGATGATAAATTTTTTATAATAATAAATTAATAATAGAAAACATAAAATATATATAATATTAAATAGTCTACTGAAATCATTTATATTTAATTTTTTTACATATTACCAAATGAAACATTTAAGAAATACTATAAACCAAATCAATTTTGGTCAGATTGTCCTCAGTAAATAATATAAATGGATAAAAATAATATTCTATTTCTAATTTATAATTCTAAAAGTTGAATTATATAAATTGTAATATCATCTACAACTTTCATTATAACTAATTATTTTAAAATAAAAATAACATTTACATTTCTTAGATATTATGAATAACAATAAAATATTAATACCATCACAAATATGATCCTATTAAACTGAAAAAGTCCGCACTAAATGATAAATGAATATTAGCGATCTATTTATTACAAGTTTACTGTATAACTATAATAACTATTTCATCATCTTTATTTCCTCCCTCAAGCATTTATTTCTATATTATAATTTTGGTTTTGTATTTCTTATTTATAATTATAAATAAAATATGGCATAAACTATTTATTTGCAACTTACAAACATTCAGTGTGCATTCAATCTTGGATTGAGTAAAATCTGAAAAAGTCATACCAAATTTGTTGCAAAAATCATACAAAATCCATGGCTTAAATTGCTACAGCAAGCCCAGCATTCATGACTAACCAAATCATGCAAGAAAAATGACCAATTCCACTATGGTTCTAATTAAACAAACAGATAAAAAGACTATTCCAATTAAATCAAAATGCTATTAAATTTATAAGTTATTTAATTATTTTCAGATTCAAAAGAATACATCAATTATTTATCTAATAATTATGTACTTTCCTGATTATTATTATTTTATAATAATTAAATATAATTATTCCACCAATAATATACCAAATTTACTACTAACAATATAAAATTGGAATTTTAAAAATATAATAAAATAAAGACAAATAGAATAGAAAGAAATATTTAGTAATTTGACTTAAGTATTTTGATATTATATGATTTTAGGGAAATAAATATATTATAAAAATGTATAGTTCTATAATATTTTATTTTATTCCAATATTTTAACATTTTTTCAAAAATAATATTATTGCTAATTAATGTACACAATTATAAATTTCTATTATTCTAAATTATTAATTTTTAACATTTTTATCAATCAAACAAGTTTCTAACTTGTAAATTAATTTATACATATTAATCAATATATTTATATTTATTATTAAACTACTGTAAAAAATAAAATATAAGATATAGTTTTCTTTGAGTATTGATTTTTCAGAGTCTAACGTTTTCGATACTTGACTAATCGTATTCTCGATTCAAATTTGAGATCTTGATTAAACTAGAAGAGAATTCTTATCATCTCATATAAGTATCCTCGGTTATGTTATATAGATCTTTTAATTAATTTTTTTTAGTATTATGAAGCATAGCATGAATAAATTTTTTATAATCATTAATCAAAAATAAAAGATTACTATATGTGATTATGTAATGAATAGAAAAAAATTATAAATTTTTTAAATAATATATCAATGATTTATCTGAAACCAAAATAATATAATACAAAATTTTTTTTCACTTTTTTTCAGTTTTATTAAGTTAATTATTAAATATTTATTATAAAATCTTATATAAATTTATATAAATTTTATCATACTGATTCATAAAAAATTATAAAAAATATTTTATTTATTCACTCAGTAATATAATGTATATTTTATTTTCACATGAAAATATATGACTAAATTCACTGTAACAAGAGTATAATAAAAAGGAAATAAATCAATGTACTCTTCTATAATTCAGCTTTCATAATAATTTTTACTTATCACATATTATTACTGAAATGTATCTAGTTATTTTAAATCTATAAAATAATATTTTTATTTCTCATAAATGACAATAACAATAATAAATTTTTAATTATAGTAAACTTCTAATAAAATACAAATAATTTATTCTTTTATAAAATTATTCCAGTCAATCAAACAAACAAATAGTTGGATAGAATAAAACTGAGAAAATCATATAAATTTTATGGCTTAAATTACAACAACAAACAGCAAATATTGCATACATGAAAACTAGATCATGCAAGAAAAAAATGACCAGCTCAACTCTTTATCTAAGATTGATGTCAACTAAGAATATGTCATATGATGGGTGATTTTATACAGATATTAAAGCTTTTTATGTGAGGACCCGATCCCGGATACCGGATCTCACCGCCGTAGGACTCGAATTGACCCCACCGAGGGACCAACCAGAATCCTACAAGGCTTCTCTTACAAAATCCGTAAAGTTATAAAATTCTGGTTGCCGTTTATCAGCAATACAACCAAGTTTATTGGATTCTCATATATTCAAGGAAACCCTTACAAAATCATAAAAACTGTTTGAGTATGGTTCTAAAATCTTTATATTTGTAAGGGGTTTGAAAATATTTATTAAAAGAACAACTTAGATTATTTCAAACACCAAGTTGCGGAGTTGTTTAGCGGAAGGCTTTGTAAAAGAAAAAAAAAACAAAACATTTATTTTGAAAATACAATCCGGGAAAACATTTCAACAAATAAATAAAAATAAAGAAAACAATGGAAAACCAAATCAACCCAAAAAGGATGAAAGTCCAGTCCAAATTATTTATTACAGTCCAAAATATAAAAAATCAAAGAAATGTAAAATGCATGCAAACCACAAACACAACTGCATAGCCATAGTTCAGCACCTACTGTCCAATGTTCTAGGGGAGGCTAGGCTTCTCCTCAGCTGAACCTGAAAGGGATAACAAATGGGGGTGAGATCACTAGGACCTCCGTGAGAGACACAACATCATAAGCATTCACGGGGAGTGAGTAGAGGCAATACGAAAAACTTTTTCTTTTAAAATGCAAGTATAAAACCGGTGTAAGTAACAAGAATAATGAAAGTTCAAAAACTCAGACTCAACGGTCTAAAATGAGTGGTTACGGTAAACGCATCATATCGTATCGAAAAATCCCACGGGATAGACATAAAACACCACACGAATCGGTTCGGCGCGTAGAACCGTCGGAGGCCCAATGGCAGTAAAGTTTGAGTTATTACAACTTATGTAAAAATGTTCCACCCCCATTGTTGTCTGTGGAGCGGAGGGAATACACACATCCTCCACACTCCATACTCACGACCTGTGATCAAAGGTCACATAACACAACCATACAACTCCCTACGGTAAGAATCGCTCCCCTACTACGGGACGTCCGAATACTTACCTCGCATTGGCCAAGCGCTTCGTGAAATTCACGGTATCATATCTCTCATATATATACCCACCAACATGCCCCAAAATTCATAAAATCATTTCAATGGGATAATTTACACATGTTCAAAACATTATACAACACATGTGTATAGAAATGGTAAAGTAACCAAAAATCATGCTAAATCATCTTTCATAAATTTTTTTTCAAACATTCATCCTTGTAAGTTCTTAACACCCAAATCATGCCAAAACAAAAAGGAAAAACATTTAGAAAATGACATGTGATACTCGACAGCATCAAGTGTAAACATCACCCATCCAAGTTTCTATTCTTCATCTTAAACACATTTAAACATGTGGGTAGTTTTCACGCATATTTCACAAAACCAAAAACACATACATAAATATTAATTTTCAAACACATGCCGAGTACATCACTAGTCGCAATTAAACCATTTCAAGCATGCCTCATACTCAAAACCAAAACAAAATCATTTATGTAAACTATATTAAAAGTGAGTAGCCGATCAAACCGATGATACGAAGTCTCCCACCTTTTGTCTCTGATCACGGAGTCCTTTCCTACAAGCCCTGCTATGCCTACCATAAGATCATAACATAATCCTGGTTAGGATCCATCAGATCCATACTCAAACCAAAGAATACTTATGGATCTAATTGACCAAATTATATATATGTATACTCACTAATCAACAACTCACCTTGATGTATCTTGTTTGATTGTGATACTTGTGGGTCTAAGGGTACTTCCGATAGGTTAAGCTTAACTATTTCTCATGAAATTTTTATCGTAGATTCCTGACATTCTGAGACGAACGTGGATATAAAGAATGCAAAATTTGGCTAAGTAGAAAAAAAGATAGAAAATCTACAAGTTTCGGAAACTGTAGGGTGACGAGTTTGGTTTATGAACTTGGGGGATGAATTTCTGGGTTCAGTCTTGAGTTTCTTGGCAGGTTGGTTCAAAGAAGAGTTCAAGGTATCAGAGAGGGTGTTCAGAGAGGCTTAGAGAAGGAAGAAAATTGAAGAAGCTGGGTATCAAGATCAAGAACAGATTAGTTCTACATATAGAAGAAAAAGTCTGGTTGGAGCAGCACTTGGTTGGATGATTGGATTTCAGATAAAGTTTTGGTATTTCAGGTGAGACTTCTGGTGACTTAGGTGTACATTCAGGCAAGCAAGAATAGACCAGAAATTGAAAGAAAATGCATGCCAAAGATAGGGAAAGTCGGACTCAAGAGGGAACACACAAGAGAAACCAGAATTTGCAAGATGGTGAGTGATCAAAGGGGTTCCCAAACCAATGGCAATCAGATGAAAGTGAGTGGGAATCTTGCAATGGCAGACAAGGGTAAGTGGAGAGGTGTGTTTTAGCTGGAAAAAGGAGAGAAACATTCTGGTGGGAGGGCCAGGAAATGATGCTTAATCAAGTGTGCTAGGGAAAGTTGAAGTTTGAATTAATCATGTGTGTAATGTCTAGTTAGGTGGGTAATGAACCAAAGGAAAATTCAAAAGGATCACCACCAGGAGAGGAATTCCGACTTTAGCTTGAAAGGAAAAGCATCAAGTATGAAAATGACAGACAACTTTGATTTAGAATGTGGCTTACACAAAAGGTTAAGCATGTGAAGGCAGATTTGAACAATAATGAATGGCACAACTAGACACTCAACTTGTATAAACACCTAAGGGACCCAAATTATGGCTGTATGTGATGTGGATCCTGAGGTAAGTATGGTAAGGTATTGTAGGTTTAATCCAGGTGAAAATCTTATGTAATTACCCACTGTAATTGCTGAGTTACGGTACGGTAACAAAAATCAGGGATTTACGGTGATCAATTTTTTGTGACTGGTGTATCTGATTTTACTATATGATGATTGTCTAATTACATGGCCAATTTAATCAATGTGGAATGAGTATATTGGGCCTTAGGAGATTTCCGAATGGACTTGGGCCTTGGGAATGGTAATTGGACCGAAAATATAAAGATACGAATCAATTACGGTCAACAGCAGTTTTACGATCGGACAATTCGTAAAACTGCGACTGCGTCATATAAGTAGTTTATATTTATGTTAATTGAGAAGTTACATTGCCAATAATCTAATTACTCACTTTTACCTTTCATAGGGTTACTCAGGTGTCTAAGGTTCACTCATGTCCATCTAAATCGTAAAATGTTACCGTCACACGGTAAACAAAACTCATCCGGAGTCCTTGATGGGGTAAAACTCTGGGACTTACCAAACTAATACGGTAAAAATGGATATAGTAAAAATTTAGGCATTGCCGAAATGACTCATACGGGCGTCGAAGTCATTAGCTAATAGGTCTAGTACATATCTAACACTCAAAATGCTGAAAAATAACTTATACGATAAAAATAAAAAGGAAGAATAACTGATGGAAACCTAAAAAAGAGCGAGGTCTCACATTTTAAGTGTTGGGTGAAATTTAAAATTTAATGTTAGATAAAGAAATCTAAAATGTCAACATATCTATTTTTTTCCTTATAAATGTGTTGGATCAATATCCTCTACAACCTCCTTTAATTGCTGTAACTAGTTGTCAATGGACTCCAACATGTACAAGTCTTATATATGTTAATATTCATTGCAAATTGATTATTTGATTCCATCACGAGGAAATCTGTATGTCCCAACAAATCAGTGCTGTACCGCAGTCCCTTAATTTAGACAAACATAATTATTTTTTTAGACAAAAATATATGTCACATAATTATTATTATTTTAATTTATTTTTCTTCAATATTTTATTATCATGAACAAAATGATTTTTTTGTAATCATTGTTCAAAAAAGGGATTGATAAATATAATTATTTGATGAATATAACTAGTATATGATGCATATTATTATTGTGTTGATGACAACAAGCAAAGATCATACAAAATTTGAGAGAAAGTTTGTGGAAAAAGTTTGTTAATTATTTTAATTAATTTTGATAAATATTTTAAATTATATATTTTTTACGATTCAAATCTTTTGAGAGAAATCAGTTGTTTTTCTTACTGAGTCTAACAAAAATATTAAGTCATTTTAAAATTGATAATGAAGTTACTTTCCAGCCCGAAATAAAATATTCAAGTCACTTAATCGTCTTATAAAAAAAACATTTTTCTAGTCATTTCTCATACTCATTACAAGTTAGGACATAGCTCAAAAAAGAAATCAGAAATTATTTTTATTAATATAATGCTAATACTTTTAAAATGATATATACTAAAATCAAGATTTCAATTTTTGGTTTTTAACAATATATGAATTTTACCATTCAACACACTTGTGGTTAGTAAGTCTTCGTTGTGGGACCTAAAACATGTCACGTGAACGAATAAAAGTCTAAAGCTTTAATCAATTTGTATCCCTTGAATGGATATTATATTAACAACCTTGTTCATTATTAATTATTAATTGGTATAATTACAAAGTAGCCAACGGTGGGAGGCAGCCTGGAGGTGGGCTGGGCACTAAATAACAAAGTGTGTATATATTAAAAGGGATATGGCGATCACATGACCTATCAATCAATATCTACGAATTTGAATAACTCTGCTTGGCTTCTACCAATTTTCTTCTTTTATAACAAATTCAACATGCATTATTTTAGTATTTATGCTTATAATAATACAGTTGCATGTCGACATCCTAAATTCCAAACAACAAAGACAAATTTCCTTGTTTTATAGCAAATTCAACTTGCATTATTAAAAACCTTTTTTTTTTTTTTTGTTTTTTCGCCCAATTGGCTTGAAACGTCCCACTGTTTATGTACAAAGATTTGTCTATTTATTTGACAGGTTTAAGAGATAAGAATGCACATGGACAAACAACGACCAGAGAAAATTTCTATCTCTTTATTTATAAGCATCAAAGTGAGTGATGTTTCTGCCCACTGTTCATAATCATTCTCTCATCTTCTCTACTCCTCTGTTGTGCATTTCCTTGTTTCTTCAGTTTCCTCCATCGTCCGTTGCTCACAATTACTATTATTCTGCTGTGCTTTTTGCTTACTGTTTCAGCTGCAGCATTTGGAAAATAATAAAAAAAAAAGACTCGTTGCTTATTTTAGTCTTTGCCAGTTCTTCCTAATACTTGTTTCTTTCATATGTTTTTGTTTTTGCAAGATTTGAAAACGAAAACCAAACAAAATCCTTGCTCTTTCATTTTTTTTGATTTGTTGCTTAACTTGTACGTTTATCTGCTTTTAATTATTAAGATCATAGCGAAGATGACGGGTGTAGAAGCCGCTATTGCTTTCGGTCCCACAATTTTGGAAATAGCTTTTAATCACACCATCGGCCCATCCCTGCGTCACCTTCGTTACCCTTTCAAGTGCAATAGCAACGTTGCCAAATTGAGAGAAAGGCTTGATGAATTGGAAGATGCTCGAGCACGCGTACAATATCGGATAGATTTGGAGGCAAGAAATGGGGCAGTGGCTGAGAAGGAAGTGGATGAGTGGATTCGTCAGGTGCAAAACTCTGTTGTTAGATTGAGAGCAAGAATTGCTGAGCAGGAAGAACGAGTACAGAACAATTGTTTCTTTCGGTTGTGTCTAAATGTCAAAGCACGCTATCAACTCAGCAAATACGCAGAGAGGGAAGAATTGAACGTTGACGCTCTGAAAAGAAGACGAGATGCATTCAAAACACTCACCTACCAACCTCCTCTGTCAATGGAATCCATGTCTGTCAAAGATTATGAGGAATTTGGCTCCAGGTTGGACGTCTTTAAACGAATTATGGATGCTCTTGTCTCTTCCAGTTCAGAAATAATTGGGGTGTACGGAATTGGTGGTGTTGGCAAAACAATGTTGGTTAAAGAGGTTGCCAGGCAAGTTAGGATAAAAAGGTTATTCGATGAGGTGGTTGTGGCTCGTGTTGACGAGAAGCCAGACTTAAAGAATCTTCAAAGGATCATAGGGGACCAACTCGGCCTAAAGTTCCCTAAAGAAAGTATGGAGGCAAGAGCAAGTCGATTGCATCAACGACTGAAACTAAAAGCGAAGATCCTTATTGTTTTGGATAATGTATGGAAAAAGTTTAATTTGATGGAAGTTGGGATACCATCCAAGGATGATCACAAAGGCTGCAGGATTCTATTGACATCCCGACATCGCTATGTTTTGTCGGATGGAATGAATTGTCAAAACAATTTTCAAATTGATGTTTTACCTCAAGAAGAAGTCTGGAATCTATTTAAGAAGAGGTCTGGCGATTGTTTGCAAAATCCTGAATCACTGTCCATAGCGCAGAAGGTTTCCAGCAAGTGTGGAGGCTTACCGCTGGCCATTTCAACTGTTGCAAGTGCTTTGAAGAATAAGAGTTTGGCACACTGGAATGATGCCTTGCGACAGTTGGAAAGACCTTCACCCAATAATTTCAATGAGATAAGTGTTCCATCAGAGGTTTATTGTGCTCTAGAGTTAAGTTACAAGCATTTAGCCTCAAAAGAACTCAAGTCAACTTTTCTTCTATGTTGTCAGAGTTCGATTTTAACTATAGTTGACGAATTGGTGAAATATGGCTGGGGTTTGTCTTTGTTTCCAGAGGTTTCGTCAATTGAGGAAGCAAAAAACAGAGTGCGGTCATTAGTGGATCATCTTGTGGCTGCTTGTTTGATTGAAGAGCAAGTTGACATCATTTTCACACATGATCTCGTGCAAGACGTTGGAATATCGATTGCTTCAAAGGATGAAAACTTTTTTGTGAGACTTGGGGAGTTTGAACTTAAAAAAGAGGATATTCTGAGAAGTTATAAAGCAATGTCGTTACGAAGATGCACTCAACTCCCCGAAGAAATAGGTTGTCCGGAACTTCACTTTTTTTATCTTTCTAGCGAACAAGAACGTTTAGAAATCCCTGATCAAATTTTTAAAGAGACGAAGAATCTCAAAGTTTTGGATATAACTGGACTCTCTCTTCCCTCATTGCCCTCTTCTCTATTTCAACTGAAGAATCTTCGCACATTGTGTCTTGATTTTTGCCAGTTAGAAGATATGTCTATGATCGGGAAGCTTACAAATCTGGAAATCTTCAGCATTCAAGGGTCTAAACTTGAGTGTTTACCTGCAGAGATTGGGCAGTTATCTAAGTTGAAATTGTTAGATTTGACTGATTGTTTTTTCCTAAAAATGATTCCATCAAATGTGCTGTCAAAGCTTTCAAAGCTTGAAGATTTGCGTATGCAGAACAGTTTTGATCAATGGGGAACACTTGAAGAACAAAAGAATGCTAGCCTTATGGAGTTGAAACATTTGTCCAATCTCATCAGTTTGGAGATTCATATTCGAGATCCCAAGATGATACCAGCTGGGTTGTTCTCTGAAAGGCTAAAAAGATGCAAAATATATGTAGGAAGTGATTGGGATTATGATTCATTTAGGACTTATTCAAAAATATTGAAACTCAAGCTCGATATAGACATTGGTGCTGAGTTGTTTGGTGCCAGAATCTTGATGGGGACTGTTGAGAGGCTATATCTGGACCAAGTAAAGGGGGTTAAGAATGTCCTCTATCAGTTGAATTCAAACGGATTTCCTCTATTGAAGCATTTTCATATCCAAAATCACTCTGAAATTGAACATTTAGTTGTTGCTGAATCAAGTAATTGGCGTCCTTCCAACAATGCCTTCCCCATGTTGGAGTCTCTTGTCCTCAAAAATTTGATTTTGTTGGAGAAGTTGTGCAGTGGAGAACTCAACAGTGAGTCTTTTGGCAGATTAAAAACTCTGGAAGTGAGCAGATGTCCAAAACTGAAGTATCTTCTCACATCCTCTGTAGCAAAGGGGTTGTCACAGTTGCAGACGATGACAGTGAATGGTTGCGTCAACCTGGAAATGATTGTGGCAGAGGAAAGTGAAGCAAACGATTCTATTTGCTTCACTCAGTTATGCTCCTTATCACTTGAAGATTTGCCTCGCCTGAAATGCTTTCATTCCAAGGCGGATGATCCGTCGGAGCAAATCATTGCAGAGGATAGCCCGATGACTTCTCCTTATCAGACATCCCTTTTTAATGCAAAGGTACGTTCTTAAACTTGTTTTTTCCAGTCAAATTGGTATGAACAGAATGATGAAATAAAGCATATGCAGGTTACACTTCCTAGTTTGGAAATTTTAAGGCTTTCGTCCATTCAAGTGGAGAATATATGGCATGAACAGCCTAGAGATTTTACTGCCGGAACTTACAAATTAACAACTTTGGTCATTGAAGATTGTGAAAATTTATGTTATTTGCTTTCTCCTTCAATGGTTACAAGTCTTTTGCAACTGCAAGAGGTTGATGTTGGTGAAGAAAGAGAAATAATTTTAAGTCTGCTCCCTAATCTGCATTCTCTAAAGTTGAATGGTCTCCCCAAACTTGCAAGTTTCTGCATTGCAAACATGATCGAATTAACCTCCTTACAAGATTTGAAGATTCAGGGATGCCCTGCAATGACGGAATTTATGAGAAGCAATTTAGATTCAGATGGTGCCAACTTGACTTTCTTCGATAGCAAGGTAGTATCTTGATTCAGTTCAGCAGGTTTTAAACTTTGTTTCACATTTTAATTTTCCTGTATTCCAAGAGATTATATCTTAATTCTATTAGTTAGTCGTAATAATAAATTATAAAGCTATTAAGCTAATGAATGTTATTGCAGGTTTCCCTTCCCAAATTAGAGATACTACAAATCAGCAACATGGAAAACTTGAAGATGCTATGGCACACCCAATTCTATCCGAATTCCTTTTGCAAGCTAAAGACATTAAGGATTAGTGATGTAAGAGAGTTGCTGTGCATTTTCCCCTCCAATTCATTTTTCACACAATTCCGCTATCTCGAGGAACTGTCCATCTCAAATTGTGATTCGCTGGAGAGGGTTTTTGATAAGCAAATAGTAATTTATTCAAAAGAATCCAATTCGAGAGCAGCCTCGCAGTTACAGAGCATTCTTATTGACAATCTACCGAATATGAAGTATATATGGAATTTGGATGAGACCGATGATGGCATTTTATCCTTTCATAACCTTCGAAAGGTGGAAGTTGGAAATTGCGGGAGTCTTGAAGCACTCTTCCCTGCTTCTGTTGCGAAAGACCTTCCTTATCTTGAAGAGCTTATCTTAGGAAACTGTGAGATGTTGAAGGAAATTGTTGCCAAGGAGGAGGAGAAAGGTGTAAGTAAAGAGGTTCCTCTGTTTAAGCTCCATCAATTGAGCAATTTGCACCTCCAGTAGCCTACCGAACCTCTCCGCGTTCTACCCAGGAATGCATATTTCAGAATGGCCCGCGTTAGAGCAATTGGTTGTCGATCATCTTCCAAAACTGAATATGTTTGATGTGGACTCTTCAAACATCACCCAAACATCAATTACTACAGCCGACGACAGATTGAAATCAGCTTCACAATCCATCTTTTCCGTTTGCCAAGGTACTTAAGATTTTACATTTTTTGGAATGCTTTTCTAAAATTATAAATCAGCCGACGATTTTGAATTATAAAACTCTTGTTTGTAATGCTTTTCTAAAGTTGGAATAACAAACCAATAAACATAAAATTTATAAAATTTACATTTATTTTATAATTTTCGTTTAGTGTTTACTATTTAATGGAACTTGCTTTTGTTTTCATGTTTCAAGATCCTTCCCAACTTGGAGAGAACTGATCATATCTAGTTTTGAAGTCAGAAAGCTTCCTCCTGGTCTCTTTCACCAAATCAAATTCCTTGGTCTGTCTTTTGAATACGATGAATCAACACTCTTTCCCTTTGACTTCCTCCATAAATTCCCACATCTGGAATCTCTTCTTGTCAGTCATGGCAACTTCAAGGTTCTATTCCCTCGTGAAGAAGAAGAAGAAGGCGGCACCTATAGTATCTTCCAACAACTAAAATATTTAATGTTGGTTGGGGTTCACGGTCTGAACAGTATATGGAATTCAGACTCCCAATTAGACCATATCAAATTGTTATCTATACTCGACTGTTCCAGTTTGATTGAGTTAGCGCCATCTGCCACATCTTTCCTCAACCTAACAAATTTAGAAGTTGAGAGATGCATAGGATTACAGTACATACTATCACCAACTACAGCAAAAAGTCTGGTGAAACTCACTCGTATGCGTGTTATAGGTTGTGATAAGGTGACAGAAATAGTGGAAAATGAGGGAGATGGACAAGATGACAGCATTATCTTCCCCAAGTTAGCAAGATTGGAACTTGTTCGCTTGCCAGAGCTCAGTTGCTTCTGCTCTAAAAAACACAGCTTGAAATTCCCGTCGTTAGATGAGCTACTTCTGGAACAATGTCCTCAGATGATGATTTTCTCAGGAGGATACTTGAGCACACCAGAATTAGAGAAAGTAATTTTGGGAGAAACGGACGAAAGTTCATATCGTTGGGATGGCAATCTGAATCGCACTGTGGAAATGTTGTTTCAAAAAAAGGTAATTAGCCGAAAAATGATCAAAATTTTGAATAAACATTCCAAAGCATTATCAGATCTTGCTAGCATGATAACATCCAATATTCTATGCATTTAATCAATCTATTTTTATGTTTCAGAATACCATTCAAGATGGCATGTGAGACTTACGATCTTTTTCAAGTCAGAAGGGTGTGGCATAGGAAGTAGGTGAAGAAGCCTGTGATGAGTTGTGTCGTGGAGCCATGTCCCCTTTTATTACTTAGTAAGAGTTAATGGCGTGATTTACTTATAACAGATTGCTTTAAATAGACCAACATCTGAGATATAACATCAGAAGTAGAAAGAACAAAATAGAAGGGAAGAAGATGTAAGAACTGTTTAGGATAAAACCAGATTATTATATCTAACAACTCATTAGATTCTGTTGGGGACGGAACATGTACCCAACCCACTAAGTTGTGGGATTCCGAGTGAGAGGGATAAAAGAGAATCATGTAAGGAGTACTTGAGAGGCTGTCAATGGCATGAGGGAGGGACATCATTGGTGGTGGGCACCAATGTAAGCAAAACTAAACAGCTTTGGTGAAGTCACAAACTTGCTGCCTTGAGTGGCAAAGTTTAATAGGATTTTTGAAGGTTTAGAACATTCCTCTGTTTCTGTTTTCCAGATGAGGTTAGACATCATCTGGAAATGCTGTCTTCGATGCGGGATGGTTACACCTCATATTATTAACTTGAACAATTTAATGGATCAGATATCATTTTGTGCTCTTTGTTGTCTGGAATCTTTCATCAGATGTTCTTCTAAAACTCATCTTAATTCTCTATAGAATTCCAATAGCAACAGCATATCTCTTTTCCTTGGATAAACTCTGTTTAGTTCCATCTTCAGTTTGCAGATGCTTCTGTATACTAGTATCTTTCTCTAAACTTCATTGGCACCTGAGTTTCCACAAGAATATGTTTTAGTTCAACCAGAAAATCACATCTCTACCTCATACTTTATGTTCACATGATTCTTGCGCATTCGGAAAATACAAAGTGCCTACATTGATGCTGTGATGTAAATTCTTCTTTGTTTGACTGCAAGACTTTCAACAAAGCATGCAAGTTTCTTAGAGCAAGGGCCATAGACATCATCATCCAGAGGAATTGGGAGTTTTTCATTGGATTGTCGGCAGTAGCTGTTGCAAACACAACATATATGATTGGATGGAACCTATTATCCTCAAATCTGCCATACCAAAGCTTGCATTAGGTGGAGGATGATTTTATTGCTGTAAATACCAAGGATGAAGAGAAAATGTCAGGATTCCCCTCGCAAAATGTCAGTAGCTAACTAAAACAAGTGCTACTTGTCCTAACCATTGACAGGATGGATTGGTAGGTTTCTCAAGGTGTCCCAGGAGGAAGTACAAGGGGTTTACATTGTACTGAGGAATACCTGCATTTCATCTGTTGGAGCAGAAAGAGCTCTATGTGAAGCCTTTCTGCTTCAGAAATTTTGATTTTCTCTCTTTGCTATTAACCCTTCGGGGCTTTGTTGAGCTCTATGTTTCTTAAATATTTAATCAATGTTTCTTAAATATTTAATCAGAATTTGAATCGTATAGTATAAACAAGACAAATTTATTCGTTTCTTGTTAAAAGTCGATTGAAATCTACGAAGAATTTGGTATACTACCGATGAGTCAACCCATCTTCGTGTTCCACCCCGTCAGAATCTTCTTCTTGCACTCTCATTACACTTGGCTAGGCTTCCTATATGTCATGGTGTCCATAACAAGGCTTGGATCTTTTCTACAACTATCCAAGTAATCAAATCCATGGGAGTCTCTGCCTTCTTCCCGCCACCATTATTTAGTTGTATGGAGGAGAAGTGAGCAAAACCCGTGATTGTCTCTTAAAAAACAAAGAGAAACAACCATAGCTGAACCAATTAGAACAGAACAAAACAGAGCACGAGAAAGCAGAGGAAAGTAAGAAGATGACATATAGCAGAGTCGGTGACTTGTGATTTAGTGTAACTGATTGGGTTATACGCAATGGATACTGTCACCTTTGAGGGTAAAAGAGAGAAACTGAGTCATGGGGGAGTCGAATGACTCGATGTCGGTTGATATTGACATGGTTTCTTTTGGAGGGAAGGTGAGTGTGTGTAACTTTGAAGATTTATATGCTACCAACCAACCAATAGAACGGGTTGCTTTTGGATTTTGGATTTTGGTTTTTGGTTTTTGTTTTTTACATTTTTTATGTTTTCTGGAAATGCTGCAGGAATTTGTGGTGGAGACAAGTAGAGGGTCGGTTTCAGTTTATGTATGTGGGGACCAGGAGAAGCCTGCTTTGATAACTTACCCAGATGTTGCTCCGAATTGTATGTTGTTCTCGTTGTAATCCCGTAGTAACTCTAGTTGAAGTGACTTTTGTGTTGTAATGAAGTTGGGTAGTTGAAGTTTGTGCTGCAATGGGTCTTTTGGTGCCCAACCGCGGTCCGAAAGATGGTTCTTTTGAATAGTACGTTGTAGATGACAGTAATGTTGTGCTCCTGAATCTTAGTAGGAATATGGGTACTTGTAATTTCATCTGACACTTGAAAGCATCTATAGTTAGCTAAGAAGGATTGGTTTTTTTTTTCCTTTTTTAATGAAAGCTGTGGGTACTTTTGGTTTGATTTTATGTGAATTTTGCTTTCCGGTCTTTTACAGAGATGTCTTGTTTCCTAGGCCTTTTCTACTCCCCAGATGCTGCTCCTATAGTTCAGAACTTATGCATATTTCATATTGATGCACCAGGACATGAGGTTAATGTCAGACTAGTTTCTTAGCTTTAACATTTTAATTTCGTCTGTGCACTTGAAGTTATACCTATAGAGCTTCTATTCACCTTTTGTTCAAGAGTTCTTGCAGTTGGGTGCAGATGTCATCTATTCAGATATTCCATTACTTAAGTGGATGACTTGGCTGACCAGGTTGCTGAAGTTCTAGATATCTTTGGGTAGGACAACTGTGGTTGATTATATGTTTCTGAATGAAGGAATTTAATTGTATATGACGCTGCTTCCGATCAAGATTTGGTTTATATTTATATGAATCTTAGTTGATAAAGGCTATGATGTTCTTTTATAAATCAGGCTGAAAGAGGTTCTATGCTTAGGCGTCACTGCCGGTGCCTACATCTTTACTCTTTTTGCTGCATGTTTTCTGCAGTGGTTTTCACCAATCAGTTTCTCCTCCTTATGTTTGAATCCTTACGGAGTTTGGTTTATCTTTCTGATGCAGATGAAGTATAAAGAACGAGTTCTTGGGTTGATTCTCGTTTCCTCTATCTACAAAACACCTTCTTGGACTGAATGGCTTTACAATAAGGTTCAATTCTTCATCTTCTTGACAGAAAAATTGAAATGAGAAGAAAACTAAATTTCTGAACATGACTCACTCTGATTGTTTTTCTGATGGCATTTCTGTATGTCCGATGTTTCAGGTATTGATGAAGTTGTTATATTTTTGTGGGATATTGAAGGAATGCCTTCTCCAGCTTTACTTCAGTAAGACACCTCGCTAAATTCCTGTAGCCATTCTCTTTTGTAAAACCATTATGCATTTATCTTCTGTGAGCAGACAAAACATAGAACTGATGTCAATTGCTTGTGAAATTTTGGCCACAGTTACTGGATGAAAGGCAAAGTACGAGGCCATGCGCTTTCTTCAGGCCATGAATGTGTAAGACACTGCCTGTTCTTCAATATCATTTGTCATATGCCTCCTCTCAGAGTTTCCTTGCATTCAATCACTCGGTGTTCCGGCTTTTCGATATACGACTAACTAGATTTGACGCACCGCCTATGCTTGTGAATCTTGAACAATTTGAAGCAAGTTCATAGAATCTAATTATTAACTACAGCATATGAGCATGCCTTAGTTCATTATCCTTATTGAGCAGGAGGCAAGACCTTACTGAGGGCCTGAAGGAGTTGCAATGCAGGACCCTTATTTTATAGAGTAACCGGAACCGGATGGTTATATATCTCAAATATGTATGAGGGATATTTTTATTTCTAAATATATGGAGATAAATTTAAATTTTATATTATATAATATTAATTATATTGAAAGTATAAATATATAGAAATAAAATAATAAAATAATAATCATATTTTATTATAAAATATAAGTAATTTTTTAATAAATAAAATTTAATCCTAATATTTATATTTAGAGACATGAGTTTAGACAATTAAGTTGCGAGATTAATTTGATTGTCAAAATACTCATCATTATTAAAAAAAATACCAAAGTTCACTTCATTATTTCCTTCCACCATGGTCATTTTTTATTATTTAAGAATAAAATTTATTATACTAAATTTACTGTATCAAAAAGAAGAATATTTTTGATAAATGGAATAATAAGAATAATTTTAATTTATCAAATATATAATATAGTAATTATTTGATTAATTTAATAATAAATTGATAAAAAGTAATTCGAATTTTATCAAAATTTTTATGAAAATTTAAAAAATTAAATTATTGATAAATTTTAAAAAATAGTTATCTTGATAAATTTTGTAAAAATTACCATAAAATTTCTATATCATCCTGGTTATACATCTTTATCCTTGATCGTTATCCTTGCCGCCTCAGATACAAACATCCAAATTTGTACTTCCAACAAGTATATTCAAGGGGGAGTAAACCTATTATTTTTCTTTCTTTTAACAATAAAGAATATTCCAATTGAACAATTCACTATCATTAACCCTTAATGATATGAACAAAACAGCAAAATTGCTCAAATGGTTAGTCAAGCCAAGTGCAACCCAGCTCACATTCATGAGAAAGTAGGGGAAGCTGTGCTCTTTCTGAGGCGCAAATCAAGGGAGGCAGCATCAATTCAAGTGCGTGTTGTCACGCCTGCAAGCCCAAGGGGGTGGGGCAGGGTGACTTATCCCACATTGGATGGAAACTGGGTGATCTTTGGGCATATAAGCGTGGGTGCTGCACATCCCACTAGAGGTATGTCTTTTTGGAAGAGAGTAATGACCCCATGACAAGTGGTAGCGGAGTCAGGTGTCACGCCTGTAGGCCCAGAGGGGTAGGCAGGGTGGCCCACGTGGGTGCTGCGCATCCCACTAGGCATGTCTTTTGGGAAGAAAATAATGACCCCGTGACAAGTGATAGCAGAGCTAAACCGGGCCCTGTTCGGTGTCCACGCCTGTAGGCCCAGTGGGGTAGGCAGGGTGGCCCAAGTCACAACGACGAGGGCGTCGTTGGGCTTGGTGGGGGAGAATGTCACGCCTGCAAGCCCAAGGGGGTGGGGCAGTGTGACTTATCCCACATTGGATGAGAACTGGGTGGTCTTTGGGCATATAAGCGTGGGTGCTGCACATCCCACTAGGTGCATCTTTTGGGAAGAGAGTAATCACCCCGTGAGCTTTTCTTGCAAATTTGTTTGGTGAAATTGGTGGGTTTGTTAATTCAAATGGAACCCCCTCGGAATATAAAAGCTCAGGAAAAAAAATAGTAATCCTTGATGTCACCAAGCTCATTCCCCTTTGCCATTAATGAAGCATCAGAGTACGATTGGTGGCTACTCATCAGAACTTCAGTTTTGTCTACCTTAAATGAACTTAGCTTTCATTTTCCTGTCCTCTGTTTCAAGTCTTGTGTCAGGATACTATTCTATTTAAACTACACTTCTCCCCAGGAAGAAAAGACAAACCACCATGGAAATCACTTGCTAACCTGCAGTGGACAGCCTCTTCCATCAATCTTCCAATCAAATTGGATGTACTCTCAAAGAAGACAACTCCAGTACTAACCAAACATCATGATTCCAGCATGTTTCAGTAACCCCAACACACTTTCAGGTAGCTCTCAAGTTCCTGAAAGCCTCATAACTTGCATTTACCAAACTCAGCTCTGCAACTCTCCAGCCTTTCTCACACTCACCTGGTCAAGACGGTCTTTTCTCACAATCTCACCATCTATGCTGCAGATTCTTTCTCCATCACCGTTTCCATCCACCCATCTTCCTTCTCCTTCTTTAGAAACTGAGCAGGGTCGAAGTCCATCTACTTGGCCAACCACCATTACCAAAGGATCAAGCTGTATTGGGACTTTACTCGGGCTAAGTTCAGCCACAACTCGGCTGAACCCGAGTCTTGCTTTTATGTTGCCATTGCTGAAGGTTCAAGTTTTGAATTCTTTCTTGGTGACCTTCACGCAGAGTTGACTCGCCGGTCTGGCCTGATCATGACTCCCCAAATCTTCGAGGCAATTCTACTGTCTCGAAGGGAGCATGTCTTCGGACGTAAGAGTTATGTGTCAAGGGCTAAGTTCTTGGGGTTCAAGCATGAGCTTGGGATAGAGTGCAAAGGGGGTTCTCTGATAGTAAAAGTTGATGGTGAGATAAGCCTTGTTGTTAAAAGGTTGGCATGGAAATTTAGAGGCAATGAGAGAATCTCTGTGAATGGTATTGAAGTAGAATTCTTTTGGGATGTGTTCAGTTGGGTAAAAAAACAATGGCAACCACAGTAGCAGTAACATCCATAGCCATAGCTCTCCTAAGTGGCCACGGTGTGTTCATATTCCAAGTTGGTGACGGTGGAGTGTGGGCCTGAAATGATCGGTCCAGAGAAGAGGCTAATGAAGAAGAGTTTGTCAATGGTGCGGCCCACATCATCACTGGCGATATGGGTCAGTATCGCCATCACCGTCGTGCTCAAGTGTGCTGCAATGGGCAGAGGAGAGCAGCGACTGTGGGAGGAGTTCATGCTCGTCATCCACCACAAGGTCTGGTGGGAGCAATGGTGGGTTCTCTTTGCTGCTCTATGCCTGGAAGATGGACTGAATAGAGAATTGTTATCCAAGATTTGTGATCACATTTTTCTCTTAATCTTTCTTAATGGTAGAATGTTTGAATTTTTTCTGAACATGAATCCCATGGTGGAATGCAGAAGGTTTTTTTTTTTGAGAATAGAAAAATATCCCGTCAATTACAGAATTAATCTTGACAATTAGATAGACATCCTACCAACAAGCGAGAAGGTTCTTCTCAACCTTTATTTTGAATTTCAAACATCTTTCAGGTTAGCCTTTTGATATCCACTTGGAACAATGATTTAGGGGCCATAGAGAGTAGGCACATCTATCAATCAGTATACATAATTAAATTATATCTGTCAAACTGCAGCTTGCAGTTTTGTTCCTTTGTCATGTCATGATGTGTACAAGACTTTTATTCTCTACAACCTGAGCCCTCATTATTGCTCCTGCATACTGTCTGTTCTTCCTGTGCTTTTGCCAATTGATAACTACAATTTTTTTTCATAATAAAAGAAAATATCCTGATCGGCTTAATAATTTCTTTTCGAAATTTATCCATATATATGTTACATATCCTACCTATGATTCAAGCCCTGAATTCACATCGGTAGCTTGTTTGAGTTTGCCTGAATCTCAAACAAGAAAGTTGCCATTAGCACGCAGCCTCTGCTTCAGCCATTTGGCTTGATTATATGAATTTTGATCCAATCATACAAGACACGTTTTCAATAAAAAATGGCAGATGACTGCACTTTCTTGAGATTCGATGGCTGTGAGCTTCTTCCTTAATGCTACCATACTATCTATGTAATCCTGTTCAATATGCCAAATTCCCAATTCTTAATATAGATGTCAGAAGAAAATAAGGTAACCAGAACACAGGACATGGAAGTAGAAGAAGTTACCTGCTTTGTATATGAGCCAGCAATGAAGAAGTTTTTCACAGGAGTTTTCTGGTCAGGTCTTAAGGGATCTTTGCCAGGTCCTTCCCGATATAATGATTGCCCAAAAACTAGTTACTCTTTCTATTCCTTGCCAATTTTTCCTACTACTTTCTACTTTCATATATTTTTGCCTTTGGAACATTTGAAAACAAAACCAAACAAAATCCTTGCTCTTTCATTTTATTAGATTCGTTGCAAAACCTGTTCGTTCCAATTTTATCTGCCCATTTTCTCTGCTTTTAATTATTGAGATCATAGAGAAGATGACGGGTGTAGAAGCCGCTCTTGCTTTCGGCCCTACAATTTTTGGAAATAGCTTTAATTACACCATCGGTCCAACCCTGCGTTTCCTTCGTTACCCTTTCAAGTGCAATAGCAACGTTGCCAAATTGAGAGAAAAGGCTTGATGAATTGGAAGATGCACGAGCAGGTGTACAAAGGTCGGATAGATTTGGAGGCAAGAAATGGGGCAGTGGCTGAGAAGGAAGTGGATGAGTGGATTCGTCAGGTGCAAAACTCTGTCGTCAGTTTGAGAGCAAGAATTGCTGAAGGGGAAGAACGAGTACAGAACAATTGCTTCTTTCGGTTTTGTCCAAATTTCAAAAGCACGCTATCAACTCAGCAAATACGCAAACCTGGAGTCAATTGAAGTACGTGAAAGACGTTTAATTTTATGGAGAAGCTGAAAACCCTCTCTCCGCTCTCTAAACCTCATCCTGCCATTAACCCCTCTCATAACCCATACCCCCTCCATCTCAAGAACATCAATCAGCCCGAGGTGCAGCTGGGATACCAGTCGGCCCCTCCCATCGTCACCAACCAACCAAGCAGTACGTAGAACAACTAACCCTCTGTGGAAGCCAACAACGGGTATTCAGTCCAGACCGGTACACTTCATAACTTCATAGAAGATATTCCAGCACACTGGAACTCTGGTAGGCTCTTCAAGGAGATCGCTGCGATTGAACCCGTCGCTGATGTTTTCATATCCAATCGCAAATCAAACAAAGGTTTGCGTTTTGGTTTCGCAAAGTTTGTCAAGTGGTGGGGTGCAGGAGGAGGTGCGACAGAGGAGACTCAATCACGCTTTCAGCGAATTTACACGATTGAGCTTTAATGTGGCACGATATGCAGATAAGACTGGTCTCCGTCATTCTGACATGGGGGTCAAGAACATAGTAGTAAAGCAGGGGACTTGCGTTCTATACCCATGGCAGTGCAGTATCAAGATCGACAAGAACATGATACTAGAACCTATGCGGAGGTTGTACAAACGCGTTCAGAAAATGTAGGAGTGGCTCTGCCAGTGGAAATTATTCCTTCTAAAGGCATACAAGATAAGTTATCTCGGAGTGCTGTTGGGTCTGTGATTAGAGGTCGTTTTGACAAAGAATCCATAGTCTAGGGTGTAGACTGTGCTTATATGGGGGGCCATCGGTATCTACTCACCTTGCCACTACCGAATCCATGCGACTCGAACTGACTACCAACATACAATATTGGCAGAGGTTATTTTTTGACATTCATCCCTGGCAACTTGAAGACACATATCCTAGAAGGTTGTGTTGGGTGAAGATAGCAGGTCTTCCTCTGAATGTTTGGTTTAATGAATCCTACAGGAAGATCATTAACCTGGTTGGCACACTGGTTCAAATATCCAATTCCACAATTACATGGGAACGCTTAGACGCAGCAATGATTCAAGTGGAGACCTCCCGAGTATCCACCATTCACGAAAGCTTGAAGGTGCTGGTGGATGGTACGCTTTTTTCAGTGAACATGGTGGAAGTTCAGGAAGGAGCTGAAGGGGAGCCCGAGGTTTATAAAAAAGGAACAATAGGACATGGGTGCAACAGATCACTTGATCATCACTATCAGTCTTCTGAAGCTGTGGAGAAGGAGAAATCATAGGAAGACAAAGGCAGCACACTTTTTACAGACCCAAGGGATAAGTGTCAAGTGGCAGCGACAAGGAGCATAAAAATGGGAGTTGGCAGGCCTAACCCAACAAAAAGGGTTGGTGGTTTATCTATTACCAATACAAGTGGTTTAGTGGGAACCACCTACAAAATGGTGTGAAGCTCATCACACGTGTTACACACTAATGAAGGACTTGCTAGTACTTCTGTTCAAAGTGAGGGGCATTGGAGTAATCGCACTGCTCCTGAAATGTCCAAGCAACCAGGAGGAAAGCATACTGATACCCAGCATCAGTGTTTTCGCAGAGCCATATCCGATTGTCTACCTCACACTGCTGCAGATGAGTCGATGGATTTCACTGGGCTGTATGAGGAGATGGTTTTTGCCGGATGAGAAAGACAGGTTCCAAGGCGTCATGTCCAGAAATAAAAGGCAGAGTTGCTGTTACTAAGCTGGGTAAACAGAAAAAACTCAAACATCTCAAACCAACTGGTAGTCTATCCTCAGGAAGAACCAGCCAACAGCGGTGGGAAGGATGTCCCCACTGGTTGACGAACCATCCTTCTTGCTATCTCACCACGAGCTGGATGATGGTGCTTTGAGGCGACCAGGAGCAAAAAGAACAACAGGTCGACTGAGTACAGAAGGAAAGGAAGATGCAACACAAACAGCTGAAGATCCGTCCTTCCTAGATGAACTCTGTGAAAATATGGCAAGTACGTCGAAGACCCAAGCACCCAGAGGCTCTGAATCGGGCACATGCTTCATCGAGGCAGAGACTCAACGATCGCTGGATATCGCAGAGACTCTGGGACTCAGCCGTAAGCAGACTAAGGAGGCAATTCGACAAAAATTGCGGGGGAGAATTACTGAAGACAGACAGGACTGGAGGAAGCATTGCGCAATGTAATGTCTATCCGATATTTGTTTGTGCTAAGGGATTTGCTTAAGTTAATGATTAATTTTGCATTATGGAACATTCGTGGGTGTCATGGTAGAATGAAGGTAGCACAGATCTGCCAACTCATAGCTAAAGAACGCCTCTGTTTATTGATTCTATGTGAAACAAAGACAGAACAATTTTCAAATAGACTAGCAGAGAAACTGTTGTAACGACCCTAATTCCTACCTATTAATAATTGCTCCCGTTAAGGTCATTACCGCCGTGAAACCAAATAAGCCTAAATGACACCTAAGACCTATTTGAATTCCACAAGGCTAATCTTAAAATTTCCGATTTTAAGCTTGTTAATCTTATTGCTTATCAACAATTGAGCATGATATTGGACATATATTCTGGTATCATACGGAGTAAATAAAACATCAGCGGAAGTCTTAAATTAAATCATTGGGTTCATAACACACAAGTCCCATAGGGATCCAAATAAACAACAAGAAATCTTCCACAACTTTCAGGAATAACAAGCAAGGAAGAGTGCTCAAATAAACCAGAATGTTGCCCAATCATATGTTATATGCGCAAGTAACAAGTTTTAAAATGTGATGCGATATCGTCCCGCCGTGCAGCCTTGATCTCACACACTGGTACCACGAACAGTGAATGTACCTAAGCCTGAAAAATGGTAAAAACAACGGTTTGAGATTACAAGAATCTCAGTAGGGTCACAGCATCATAAGATCTGCAGAATCCCTAAACACAAATCTCCCAAATCACATAAGATCATTCCCTAAACAACTAAAGGGATCACACAATTCAACAATAAACCAAAAGAGGTTAAGGCCGAGATTATGGCTAGGGAGGACTACAAACACTTCTGAAAGGTCAGAAGTACACAGGCAGGTGAAACACATCAGATTGCCCTCGGCAATGATAAGAAAGGCCATCCCCTTCCACCTGTGTTGTCCAAGACTTACTGCACAAAGGGTAGATGGTTAACACACAAACTAATCAGTAAGCCTTTCACCTTATCCTCGCAAGGACAAGTCGACTAGCCCCACATGGACAAGTCTTCCCTTAGTCGCAACCAGGGCATCCCCAAATCACACAGATAAGGGCTTCCTGTCTCGCAAGATAGGGATCCGGCCACCAAGGACAGATATCCAGCGCTAGCTTGCTGGTTCACCTCCCATACAACTCCCACAAATCGATAAGAACCTCTCCTCTCCCTAGGAGCATCAGTTCTTACCCTGCGTGGCCACCGGAACAGGATCCTGACACACAAACACGTACAAGCACACACAGGCAAGTACAAAACATAATACCACAACAAGGTATTCTCAATCATGTCAGGAAACAATCAACACATCCAATTCATATAACAATAGCATCCCAGGCACTCAATCCCTAACTCAGGGGTTCTATACAGCCTAGGAGATTCATATCTCATTCCAAATTTCATATTCACACCCTACAATCCAATCACAAATAAATACAACAAAGGCAGGTAAAAAAAACATCAAATAAGAGCAGGGGTTTTCTGGAGAAACCGATGAGGCATAGATCCTACCTCCCTTGTCTCTGAACAAGAAGCTACTCCTTTGCCTTTATTAAGTAAATCTGAACCACCTAAATCATCACCACACAAGACAAAACAAACTAAGCATGCATATCAAAATCAATTGATACCTATTCCTTACCAATACCACTCACCAAACCTATCAGAAAACCAGTGATCAGATTGCAGGTGCCTTCCCCTTGGATGTGTGATGTGATAGCCAGGAACTTATCAAGATTCAACCTGAATTTACCATTCCAATTAACTATGCAAAACCTATTGCTAAAAGTAGGGCATAACGATTTCGTCTTACCTAAAAACACGAATATTTATATCCAAGTGCGATTAATAGTTTTGAAAGAGAATGAAAAGAGCTTTCCAACGACATATTATTTGTAAGATTCCAACAAACGAGTAAAAGTTATGCTATTTTGAAGTTCAAGAAGATTTGGCGGAAACCTAACGCGCCGCCGATTTTCAAAGTAACATTAGACAACGAAATACTAACCTCTGACGAAAACAAAAGATGGTTGGAAAGAGGATGAAGAGAGCTTTCCAACAAGCTATTATTCAGAGATCCAATGAACGATGAGGAGTTATGCTGTTTAAGTTTCTGCAAATTGACGGCTAATGGGAGGTATAGGGTTTTAAGCCTATACGAAATTTGTAGGTTTTAGAAACTTTTGTGGGTTGGCTTCCTATTTATAATGAGTGGGTATAAAATTATGATTACTACTTTAATCACTTTATCTAAATAGGATAATTTACTAATAACTAAACTCTAAACTCTTTAATTATCTTCCCCTATCTTTAGGGACTTTAATCTCTAAGGCAATTATCTATCTATAAGGATAATTCTAAGGCAATTATCAACCTATAAGGACTTAGATCTAAAGAATTTAAAACAAAATTAACTACTAAACAATCTTACCAATTTCGGCCATCACACATCCTTTCCTTCAGGGGCAAAATCGTCTTTTCACCTGCACTGGCTTCTGGACTTCTAGGACTCAAAATTCAGGGTCTTACAACTGTGGTCAGGCAGTAACATCCAATGGACTGCTATAGATGCACAAGGACGGGCTGGCGGATTGGCATGTTTGTGGGATGATGCGCAGCTTCAGGTATCTGGGATTGAGAAATTCGAATGCTGGGTGTGGATGGTGATGAAGGTTCGAGCTACTGGATTTCAATTTGTGTGTGTGGGACTCCATGCACCAAATATAGCGGCACAGCGCAGAGAATTATGGACTGAATTGCAGCGCCGGAAGGCTTCTGACTCATTTCCCTGGATGATCATGGGTGATTTTAATGAAATCATTACAGCAGAGGAAAGAACAGGGCGAACATTCAACCAAAGTGCAGCTCGTCGCTTCTCCAATTTCATCAACCTGACAGGTTTGATTGATATGCCGCTCCATGGAAAGGAGTATACATGGTTCAACTCTCATAGTGCCTCACGGCTTGACAGAGCGTTGGTTTCTCCCAACTGGCTATTAAACTTTAGCCGTCATCAGCTCTACGCAGGAGAAAAAGGTTTCTCAGATCACACACCCATAATTCTGCGAGGGGATTCATTTTCCTGGGGTACAAAACCTTTTCGTTCGTGGGATATATGGTGGGAGGACAGAAGCTTTTTGCAGAAAGTGAAGAGAATTGGCAGCAGGCAGGCCGGCTATTCCCAGGAGAGTATTGTGTGGTGCGGAAACTGGCAGTTCTAAAGAAGAAGTTACAGGTATGGCACAGAGAATTCTTTGGCCCATTAGAACATCAATTGAAACAGATCCTTGCAGAACTAGAAACATTTGATCAGAATAGAAGAAATCAGGGACATAACTCAGCACAGCGATATGCAGAATTACAGACACAAAAATGGGACCTCAAAAGGAAAATAGAAGCAATGTGGCGACAAAAATCCAGACAGCAGTGGATACGGCTTGGGGACAAGAACAACAGATTCTTCCATTCCTCTGCCACCATTCGGCACACCAGGAACTTCATAGGGACAATCCGATTCAATGGCGATAATTTATTCATGCCTACCGCAATTAAGGCTGCAGCTGTCCAGTACTTCCAGACATTCTTTAAGGATCCCGGCCTGCAGAGCTATGGCTTGGGAAGCTGTCTCTATCCCGGCTGCCTTCTGATGTCGCTCAAGGCCTAGAACAACCATTCCTAGAAGATGAAATCAAGCGAGCTGTCTGGGACTGTGGCAGCCATAAAGCCCCTGGGCCAGATGGCTTTAATTTCTATTTTATTAAAAAGGCATGGACAGTTATTGGTGAAGACATTATCCGGATGGTGCAGGAATTCCATTCCAGAGGAGAACTTCCAAGAGGAATTAACACTAGCTTCTTGACTTTAATTCCTAAGATACAGGGGGCTGCTGAATTTTCAGATTACAGACCTATTAGCCTAATCAATGGTTTATACAAAATCATTGCAAAGCTCCTGACTTCCCGTCTTAAGCAGGTAATGGACAGACTAATCTCTCCATGGCAGACTGGTTTCATGCAGGGTAGGTCCATTGCGGACACAGTAATGGTGGCGAATGAGATTCTTCATTCTATGAAAAAGTCCAAACGGTGTGGCTGGTGTCTGAAACTGGACTTTCAGAAGGCTTACGACTCGATAGATCGGAATTTCATAGTGGAAGTGATGGAAAAGATGGGATTTGGGGAACAATGGCGCAAGTGGATACAGGCATGTTTTTCGAATGCTCGCTGTGCAGTACTGATTAACGGCGTACCAACTGAGGAATTTACTTTAGGGAGAGGTTTGCGTCAGGGAGACCCCCTCTCACCTCTCCTCTTCAATCTTGCAGCAGAGGTACTGTCATGTATGTTGAGTCGGGCTGCTGAATGCCAACTATTTCAGGGTATGAACATTGGCACCTTACAGCTGACACATCTCCAATACGCTGACGATATTATATTGTTCAGCACTGGTGATCAACAGAGCCTCCTCAACCTCCAAGGCATACTACGTTGCTATGAACTACTGTCAGGGCTCAAAGTTAATTTTTTCAAGTCAGGATTAGTAGGGATAAATGTTACATCCAGAGAGGCCGAGACCATGGCATCATCTCTTCATTGCAGATTACAGACACTACCATTTCAATACCTGGGCATACCACTCGGGGCCAATCCACGACGTCGTAGCACATGGGACACGGTGATGGCTCGCTTCAAAGGAAAGCTAGCCTCGTGGAAAGGTTCATTATTATCTTTGGGTGGCAGATTAACGTTGGTGAAAGCGGTGCTTAATAGCTTGCCTGTATACTATATGACATTTTTTCAGCTACCTGAGGGTGTCAGGAAAGACTTTGAAAAATGGACGAAGCGATTCTTATGGGCAGGAACAGCAGAGAAACGATGCATGTGCAAAGTGCGATGGTCAACGGTAAGCCGAACAATGGACAGCGGAGGTGCAGGCGTGGGCTGTTTAAAATTAAGGAACACCGCTTTGCTTACCAAGTGGAGTCATCGGCTTGTCACTGATCCTGGTTCCTTATGGAGCAAGGTAATTTTACAGAAGTATAAACCTACTTTGAGTCCTGCGGGTTTTGTATGTGCTGAAAGGAATGTGTCGACTATATGGAAGGGAATTGTGAGGACTAGCAGATCGGCACTTCTAAATGGCAACTGCATATCCTCTTTGTTCCGCTGGAAATTAGGTGACGGCAGCTCAATTAATTTCTGGCATGATGTATGGTGTGGCTCAGAGCCATTACGTGTAGCTTTTCCAAGATTATATGCATTAGCCATGGTAAAGGAAGGTGTAGTGGCACAGTTCGGGGAGATGAATGGCACGGCCTGGCAGTGGCATTCATTTGGCGGCGTGGTTTATTTATTTGGGAGGAAGAGGAAGTTGGACGACTGCTCCAGATACTGAATGGTGTCAGCCAAATCCAGTGGTGGATGACAGCTTGAGGTGGGGAGACAAACTGGAACTTTTCTCAGCCAAAGCCTGTTATCAGTCACTGGAGGCGAATGCTATGATAGATAATGAACGGATGATTCCAAATGTGTGGAGTAAAAAGGGCGCCCCCAAATGGCAAGTATTCATGTGGCTGGCGTGTAGGGAGAAGTTGTCAACGAAAGGCCACTTAACCAGACTAGGCATTCTACCAGCATCCGAACAATATTGTGATGCCTGCGGCTGTGTGGAAGGAGACTCCACTCATATCCTCTTGAACTGCACAA